>SRLM01000046.1:1799234-1972350 GCA_015708895.1 Populus ilicifolia
TTTTTTTTTTTTGGTTTTTTTTCAAAATCATTATTTGATAATTTTTTTTTAAATGGCTTTGTGAGTTTGTTAAATTAATTCTAATTAATGTTTTTTTAATATTCAGATTATATATTTATTGTGCTGGGCTTATGTTAGGTCACACTAACTTTTTTTTTATTGATTTTTGGTCATTTGTTTTTTGTCATCAATTGGTTAAAAATCATATAACATTGTGGTATGTCATCTATATATATATATATATATAATCTGTTTTTAATCGTTGTCTGTTTTTTTTTTTCCCGTATGATTCAAATATTGCAACCACTTTCATTTGTTATCCTGAGAAGCTATAATTTGAAACTCTTGGAAAGAAACAACTAGAACTAAACCCCTACGGATTAGTCACATCAGCTGCCACGTGGCTGTTCATGATCAAAATGTTTTTGTTTTTTTTTGTTGATTAAGGAATATTGCCCTGACCCAGTCCAAGAATCCAAAACATTTCTCCCGACAGATGGTTGGCGTTGAGATCTCAGCCCCACTAATTAAGTGCCCTCACCAACGTAACTAGACGCGGTGTGGAGATCGGAGAATAAGTCTTTCCGTGTTCTGTCTTTAATTTTGAACCTTTTTCTACTTTGAGTCCGTAAATGTTGATGGCAGGCTGCCTCCCAAAGATGGGTTTGTACCATCTAATCTTCACTGGTCCCTCTACCGTTTTGATTTTATCAGTACAGTCCCTCTTCAATTTCTTTTCTCAATGTTGCCCTCGCAATTCATTATTTGCGTTACAGGAACGATTTTCTCGCGGGAGGGGAGAGTGGCCTTTATTTCTTTCGTTTTGATTGTTTTAGATTTGTATTCCCAAAAATATATGTTACTCATTTTTGCTTAAATGACACGTGGATAGCTTGGTCAGACTTATTATTTGACTTGGATGAAAGGTCTAAATTCAAAGAAGAAAAACAAGGTACAAGGTTCAGGTTAACACATAAATTGACGAGGGCTGGATTGGAAGGAGCAAAATAGTAGAGGGACCGAGCAATCTCGTCTAACCATAGCTTTTTCTGAATTGGTCGGTAGGAAAGGAGACATACCAGGTACCCTAATAACCCTTCCTTGTTAATTTTAAAAGATATAAGTTTTAAATTTATTTATTAAATATCACTAATTTGAGGATATTATATTTTAGAAAATATCATAAAATTAATTGATCTAATATTTATAATCAATAAATAAACAACACTCTTCCTCACGCACCCCTAGACATCCATGCCTTTCTCTTTGCCGGCCATGAAAATCATAGAATAAGCAACAATAAAATAATTTTGCTTGAAGTCACCAATTGAGTTATGAATAACTTGTTTTAGCTTACCACTAGTTCATTGGTTGGCTCTTTGACTTGAATTAGAAAACTAAAATAATTATTCTGGCAGCACAGATTTGATTGACACCTTCATTAAATTAAGGTTCAACGTGTTGACATTAAAATTTTGATTTAAAATTTTTCCATTCAACTTCTTCTTATTCAGTGTATATTTATAATTACACAATGTAAAAGTTGTTTTGATATAACATACTTAATTTTATAAATTTCAATATAATTTAGATAATCAATAAAAAATATAATATATTTTAAAAAATTAAAATAAATTTTTTTCTAGCATCTAGACAGATATATATTAAATTGATTTGAGTTTTATAAACTAATTGATCAAATCTACGATCTAAATTGTGAACCCTACTTGATTTTAAAATTTATTTTTTAATTATTTTTTTAACAAATAAATATTTATAAAGATAAACAAAAAATAAAAATCAAGATATTTATTTAAGATTATAATAACTTTATAAAAAGTAAATTGAAATAATTTATAAAAATAAATAAAATATTTAAAAATAAACTAAAGAATAATTTTTATTTTTTATTTTACATCAATATTTTTAAATTATTATGATAGATTAATATTAGAAATAAATTTCAAAAAATATAAAGATTTTATTTTAAAAACCTTCTCGTATCTCATACGCCACCGCGTTTGCCTACCGATAGCCGCTCTTAGCTCACGTGTTATTCTATGTATATATATATATATATAGAGAGAGAGAGAGAGACACACACACACACACACACACACACACACGGGGATGGTCTCAGCCCTCTCTTTTTGAAACGCGGATTCCTGAAGTCCGACTCTGTCTGTCACAGAAAAATAAAAATAAATAAATGCGGGGCTGGTCACTCGTCCTCGCTATATTTTTAATTGACTTGAAAATAATAATAATAATAATAACAACCCATCCAATCAGAAGACTTTAGCACTTCATCAGAACTCACTATATTTTTAATTTATTTATAACCCAATCCCTTTCATTTCATTTCATTTCATGCCCCCAATTCATCCCCCTCCCTGTTTTAATAAATATAAAAAAGAATAATACGGAGAGATAAAACAATGTATTTCTTTTTTTTTTGGAAGGAAAATATTATTAAATTAAACACAATCAACTCCGGTCAAGAAATATTATGTTGACTTTCATCGGCATTTAACGAGATTCGGTGTGCTCATAATTTTAACATACAAGATTTCAGGATCAAGATGGCCAAAGTACAAATTTGAGGGACCAAATAAAATGCTATTTCCCCACCTTTTTATTCGTTTTATAAAGAGAACAAGCAAAACCTGCACCATTACAAGACCACACCCCTTATGCTTCAGCACCCCAAAGACTCCACCTCAAACACCATCTCTCTCTTAAGCCTGATTTTTCCATGAACACAGAAACTTCATCGTAAGTGCTCACTCACAAAACCCTCTTTCGCTCAAGAATTGGACTGGAAAACTTGAATTCATCTCGTAGGCTAAATTACTAACCATCTTTTTCTTGATTGACATTCCATATTGGCAGGTTTGAGACTAGTGAGATGCTGGCCACTTTCTTAGCTTCCACACCATTGCTATCCCAGTCATGGAGGCTCTGTAATCTTGCCAATGCAAATTCACCTCAGGGTTTTGTAGCAGAACAGATTGGAAGTATTGGGTATGTGGCCTTTTCTGGTATCGAATCGGTTTCAGGGTCAGGCCCCAGTTTCAAGAATCTGGTTCCTTTGCCTGATGTTGCCAATAGCATGTTTCATCCATTGCATCGCCAAACGGAAGGGGAAGAGCCAGTCTTGGTGCAAGGTGCCCTGCTGAGGATCTTTGAGAATATTTATAAGGACCCAAGCTTTCAAAACCAGGTTAGTTCTCTTCCTTGTTGATGATCTTCTTTGATATACGTGTTATTGCTTAATCATATGCTGTTTGGCTGGGAAGAAAATCGATGGAAAATGGGAGGATTGATTTCTGTTTGTTTTCCAAGAAACCAAATGCAGATTTTGTTTTCTGGTCTAGAAATTAAAAAAACAAAACAAAATGTATTAAGAATGATGAAATTCTCGCCTATAGTTCTATGATTACTTGCTTTGATTTCAACATTGATGTTAGCAATTCTCTCATGGTGTGTGTCAGGTATGCGCCTCCCTTTTTGGCCACTAAATGTGAAAAAGGGCCGAGTACCAATATTCCATTCATACCATTATAATAATTAGTGGCTTGGCACATCTCACACTCCAGGGAAAAGATATTCTCATTCACTGTAGGCATAAGAACTAAGCATTAATCATTTGTTGTGCTAATAATTGGGTTAAAAAAATCAACTTTAATCACAATGAATAAATACATGGTTCTTTTGACTCCATTGGTAGCTTGGTCATAAACATAATCCACTAAAAGAAACTAGAAAAAGAAGAGAGGCCGGCAAGAATTGATCAATCTCACAGCAGCACTATGCACGGTGTCTTTTTATAAAAGACATTTGCTTTCCGTTGGGACAAGGAAAGAGTTCTTAGGGTTTCACCCCCCACATCTTCTCGCCTTGTAAAGCAAACAAGAGCTCTCCGTGGGAAAAGGAATCAAGGAAAAGTGAAGCTAGAAAAAGTTATCGGGGCTCGTAGCTATCATCTCCTTTGTTAAAAATTAGATGAATTGTTATAGATCACTTTCAGAAACTGAGTTGAGAGGAGTTTGTGAGTTTCTATATCCAAATCACTATCAATCCCCAGACGGAGCAAAAACAAATAGGTGTGCTGGCTTCGTTATGTGTTCCACTACAAGATAGGACGCCGGATATCTCTGATCATGATGACCTTGTCTTTGGTAATAACTAAAATGTGCTTGAATGATGTCTGTAGAAGACAAGCACAAAAACCAAAACCCTCTTGTGCTTTGAATCGTAGCTAGTTGTCATCTTTTGTCTAGTTTTTATATCCCTTCAATTCGATCCCTTGGCGCTGGGTATACATCGTGAGGGCAAAGTCACTCTTGCTATGCCGTGTAGACTTCACTTGCCTTTCGTCCATTTCCCTGCCGACTAGCAGCCACATATTTATCAGCCGCCTCAAATTGAGAGCCTAGCTATAAACCCCGCCTTTCTAAAAGAACAAAAAGCTCTGAATCCTGCCAATATTTGTCCTGTAGTTCTTCTGATCTGCTGCCAGCTTCTTCGAAATCGCCGTGAAGACTTTCATGTCAGAACGTGTTTTGATGTCTTGTGCACTACTGTGCATATAGACATAATATATCTTTTCCCTTTTGATAAGTTAAAAAACATATCGAAATATTTTTTTTTAAAATAAATTAAAATAATATGTATTTTTTATTTTTTTAAATATTATTTTTAATACTCACATATCAAAATGTTTTTAAAAAATTAACACAATAACAATAACATAAAACAATTTTTTTAAAAAAATATTTGAAAAAAATGACCAAACCACATAAATAAATAATGCATAGTTAATTACCGTGTGGTTTTTCACAACTCTAATGTTTTATTCAAGATTATATATATAAAAAATTTAATTTATAATAAATAATATATTCCTAATAAAGAATGGTTTACCAAGTTTTTTTTTTTTGCCTTTTTATAATCTAATAACCAATTCGAAAGTGGTGTGCATATTTTGAACCCGAAATACAGCCTCGATCCTACACGCACAGATATACTCTAATAATTATACAATATTATAAATAAAAATATTAAAAGGGAGTCAGAGGTAGTTTAAAAGGAAAGATAGAAAAATTAGTCAAATTATAAAAACAATTTATTATACTAAAAAGGTAATGATCTTAAAAGTGTATATTTACTTATAAAAATATTTCTTATTAACATTTTTCTGCAACCTGTAATATTTTATTCAATTATTCTTCCTAAATTGCTTTTATGTTCTTAAACAATATGTAGTGTTTATAATTTGAGGGTTTGGCTTGATGTTTGTATCTGTTTTAATTCCTGTATTTTCTTTGATCTTACTCCTACAAATGATAGATTTTCTGATTTTGTTTTCTATTCTCTCCCCTTCTTTGTTTTATTTTATTTGTTTTTATTAAACCTTATGTCAAATCAAGGGATCCTAGAGCCATGTGTACACAAATGAAATATAATGCACGAGCATCAATAATTCAGTCTCCGTTCAATGTCGCTGGAGAGCGAAGACTCGAATTGAATAATTCCGAGGTGGGCTGTCCATCACTGTTGATACCACCATTATTATAATATTTGAATGTGATTGGCTTTTGGTGACCACATGGTTGGCCAGGTACTATCAACCCTACACGTGTTTTCACATTAGACCAAGTCTAAAATTTAGCAGAAGCTTGAACTTCTAGAATTTATCATTTGCTTTTGAAAAAGCTGTCATTTTTATCTTTTTTTCATATAATGGCGTGTGGTATCTTTGAATTAGTTTTGCTTCAATTCTTATTGCTTTTTTTAATTAAGAAATTGTATGATATCATGTTTATTTTTTAAGAGTGAACTTGTGTGTATGCAGATGCAAACACTGATGCAGGCAAGCAAGGCAATCATCTTTACAGGCCATTCCGTAGGTGGAGCAACTGCTTCTCTTGCTGCTCTTTGGCTCCTCTCTTACCTTCAATCAAATTTCTTAAACCTCTCGGTATTATGCATCACCTTTGGCTCTCCATTGCTAGGCAACGAGACCCTTTCTCGTGCCATTCTTCGCGAAAAATGGGGTGGCAAATTTTGCCATGTTGTATCGAAGTATGACATCATGCCAAGGATGCTCTTTGTTCCAATGGATCCCATTGCTCCACTCATAAAACCCCTGCTACATTTTTGGCACATGTATTTGAATTCTCCGCATTTTGGATTGCTTGCTGTACCGTTAAGTGATGACAGCATGGCTCAAATTTTCCATTATGTATTATTTCACTTGGGAAAATTAGTAGAAGCTGGAGAAGAGGCAGTGACTGGAATGTTGAGGCCATTTGGGAACTATTTTTTCTGTTCGGAAGATGGAGCAATCTGCGTGGACAATGCAGCATCTGTTGTTAAAATGATGTACTTGTTGTTCGCGATGGGGTCGCCTAGCTCTAGCATCGGGGATCATCTCAAGTATGGTGATTACGTAGGGAAAATCTCCTTGCAATTTCTGGAGAAGAGGAGTTTCATGCAAGGAGAGCTTCCTGAATCAAGCTATGAAGCAGGTGTTGTATTGGCTTTGCACTCCACAGGAATATCTTGCAAGGTAGCGCTTTCTATCAGAATTAGTGGTATTCTTTTGGTTTTGTTGTGCTATAATAGATTTTAAAAGAAGTAGACGTACTTTCTGAAGCCATTCTTTCTTGAATCAATGCGCAGGAACCAACTGCAGGGCCAGCCAAAGTTTGCCTACAGGCTGCTAGGCGATTGGGGCGCACACCAAACCTCAACTGTGCCAATCTGGCAATTAAACTGTCCAAAATCAATCCTTATAGGGCTGAAATAGAGTGGTATAAAGCATTGTGCGACCGGTCTGATGATCAGATGGGTTACTACGACTCCTTTAAACAAAGGGGAGCCTCGAAAAGGGACTTCAGAGTCAACTTGAACCGGCACAAGCTGGCTCAGTTTTGGGATAACGTAATAAACTTATTTGAAAGCAATCAACTCCCCCATGATTTTCACAGACAAGGAAAATGGGTCAATGCTTCCCAGTTCTATAAGCTCCTTGTGGAGCCATTGGATATTGCTGAGTATTATCGAACAGGCATGCATCGTAGCAAGGGGCATTACATTGACCATGGAAGGGAGAGGAGATATCGTATTTTTGACAGGTGGTGGAAAGAGAAAAGTGGTAGAGGGGAAGATTATAAACGGAGCAAGTTTGCAAGTTTGACCCAAGACACATGCTTCTGGGCAAGAGTGGAGGAAGCCAGGGATTTGTTAGATGCTCTTAGAAGCACTAGTGATCCGAGTCATTTGGCTTTGCTTTGGCAGAAGATAGACAATTTTGCGAGCTATGCAAAAGACTTGGTTGAAACTAAGGAGGTGTCTATAGATGTAGTGGCAAAGAATTCAAGCTATTCATTGTGGCTCAAAGATTATGACGAATTGAAATCACAAATGGTGCAATTCCGTCCCTTGTTTTTGAGTTTTGTGAATGAGGAAATGGTTCCATAGTTTCCATTGAAAGGCTATGAAGCCATCTGCCAAGCAGGTTTTGTAATGAACATGTAAGATATATTTTGTAGTTTTTGTTACATGAATCAAATTACATAATATTAGGATTCCTGCTGTGTGCCTGTCCCTCTTGCTTTGCAGAAAAATGATTAGAAAACCTGCTGCATACTCCAAATTGAATAAAAGAACGGGTGGCATTTAACAAACAGAGATCGTAAAACCCCTTTCTTTTAAAGCGAAAATAACCAAACAAATGTATCTAAAGGAGAAACTGAAACTATGGTGTTCCAATAAAAACATACAAGGTTGAATTAGTGATAGAGCTTATACCTTCCCATTTGGAATTATCAATGTTTCCAACAGGTCCCTTCAACAATTCACTTGCATCAACCCCCCACCAAAGCATTATCAAAATCAAACCAGCGACCAAAGCCACCGGCGCATAGTTGAATGTATCCCAGGAAATGGGGTGGTAAGTTGGCAGAAGAAAAACTGAACAGGTATAACAAATCCACAGAAAGGCAATGAAACAAATTGACCTCCCTGCTTTGCCGACGTAAAATGGCCCGGCTTTGAAATGCTTATCGGCCATTACCATTCCTGCAAAGATTGGAACTGCATAGCCTCCAACCCCTTCCAATTGTAAATGTGGAAGTTATGGCAGTGGAGACTCTTAGGAATTCCACATTCTCTATTAGGAATAGATAACCGGTACATATTATTGTAATGCCTAATTTATAGGGAGACAACCTACAATGTAGTAAGAATTGATTCCTAATAGAAAGGAAAGTCTGGAACCTGTTTGTATAAATACATAAAGAGATCAATAATAATTCATTCATTCCAGCAGATTCAATCTCCTATACTTCTCAAGTTTACATGTATCAGAGCTTGACTAAAAAATCCTAATCTCTTCTATGGATGTTTCAAAGGCAAACCTCTCAAGCCTTTATTTCACTTATCATTCAGATCATCCAGGAATGATCCTAATTTCAAAACCTTTGAATGAAGATAATTATTCTACTTGGAAAAGGGCATGACTCTGGCCTTGAACTCCAGGAAAAAACTAGGCAGTCAAAGCCCCTTCATAAGAAATTGATCATGAAGTTCACTCCCAGATTGTCAATACTCTTAATCTAGAAATTTCAAATAGTGTAATCTACTACTCATGAGGTTTGGGAAGACCTTCATGAACGTTTCTCCCAAGACAACGCGCGGTTCTCCCAAGACAACGCGCCTCGTATCTTTAAAATCCAACAATATATTATTTATTTTTAACAAGAGCAACTCTGTCTTTACCTATTACACAAAATTAAAAGGTCTATGGGATGAACTAGCTTCCTATAATGACACAATATATGGATCACAACAAGACCAACAAAAATTGATACAGTTTTTGATGGGATTAAATGATTCTTACAGTGCTATTCACGAATAGATTCTCCTGGTAAATCCCTTTCCTTCAGTCTGCCAAGCATATTCCTCCATCACAAGAAGAAAAACAGTGTCTCCTAAGCTCGTCGTACACTGTAAGTAATTTTGATAGTTTTGAAAGCAGCGCCGCCATGGTAGTTTGAAGTAGCAACAACAGACCCGCTAGAAACTTCAGTGGAGAGTCGGTGAAATCTGACCAGTTTGACCACTCATATGGGTCGCAAGAACCCCGATAAAAAAAAGAGTCATTAGAGAATTTCACCGTGGGACGTCGATTTCATCAAGACAAGTATTGCCCTGGTTTAGATAGAGAATGCCCCCAGTGTTCATACCGTAGGGACGCAGGCTCATGGTTACAAACATGTTATAAACTACATGGATACCCAGGGGGTCATCCAAAGGCGAAATAGGGTCGGGCACTAGACATTTCAACCATAACAAGAAGCCTGCGACGAATCATATGTACAAAGACTTCTCCACAAAGGATGCACAACTAGTTATGTTGATTTCAAAAGCACAATTAAAACAACTCCTATCACTTATTGACATAAAAAATGCATAGTCTAACTCCCAAGCAAATATGTAGCTAAACCAGGTTTATCTAAAGTCGCTTTTCATGGTTGGATCATCTAGAACCGGGTGACAAATCATATTTCTTTATAGTCTAAATTATCTTTTGGCATAAATAATAAATGCTTGTTACCTCCCGTACTACTGCCTGGTGGAGAGAAGGCCAATCTTGTTGCAAAAGAATCATTACCTTTGAATTCAATCTATTATTTACACGATGTGCTATATGTTCTTACATTTAAAGTAGATTTGATATCACTTAGTAATTTGCCGAGAGACCTGAATTGTGGAATAACTTCTTCTTTTTTTTATCAGTGTACTTTATAAAATCTTGTTATGAAAATAATGATTGATTTGAATAAACAACATGACATTCTATACTATTTGATGCCTTTAAAAAAAAATAAAAACTTGGCCGATAATTCCTCACCCACAAACCATCCCACCTGCAATCTCATCATCTCATCTACCGATCTCTAGCATAATCGCTTAGACCATACATTTGTTTTTTCGTTTAAGTTTCATTGTCAAGAAATTTTTAAATTTTTTTGTTTAGTTCAACAATACTTACCCAATATATCCTTTAGCTAAACAAAGTCATTTGTTTTTTAGTCCTAGTGTAATTTCTTTTATTAAACCTTTTGAGTTCATTCATTGTGATATTTTGGATTGATATTTGACACTTTTCACTTTCTAGTTCTTATTATTTTTTTCCTATCATTGATGATTTTACATATTTCACATAGATTTTTTTTAATGCAACACAAAAGTAAAGTACAATCACTTTTAAAATATTTTTTTAGTTATGTTCTTGCTTAATTTAAAACTTGCATTGAAACTTTTCGAGGTGACAATGGTGGAAAAAATTTATTTCATTTCAATTTTTTTTCACAATAATAATGTTATTTTCCAACATTCTCGTGTTTACATGCTTCAACAAAATAAGATTGTGGAACACAAACATCATCACATTTTACAAGTTGCTCACATCTTAAAATTCCAAGCCTATATACCTCTCTAATTTAAAAAGAAGTGTGCTCGTATTGCCATACATATCATTAAGCGACTTCCTTCTTTTGTTCTTTCTTTCCATAGCTTTTTTGAACTTCTTTACTCAAAACCACCTTTCTTCTCTCATCTTCGTATTATTGGTTGTTTAGTCTATTCTACTAATTTTCATACATTTCATAAATTTAACCATCGTTCCATCCTTTATATTTTTATCGACTATCCCACTGGTTAAAAGGCATACAAATTATTCAACTTATTAACCAAAAAGATTTTTACAAACAATGATGTATGATTTTATGAACATATTTTTTTTTATGCTTTTGTCAACCCCAACCACATTATTCCTCCCCTACATTATGACTTTGGTTCTATTCCCTTTTTTCTCCACAACCTTGCCCTTTGCCTTCACCCACCCAAAACCCTATCCATACCTACTCAAATCCCTATCACAATCTTCATTTCCCTTCTCTTCACACCTTTTCTGCACATATACAAGTCGACCCAAAACTATTGTTCCCTCTACCTCAATTGACTATTCTAACCCTCTCAACCAATGTGACACCCCTGTCTCTAACAATATACTTTCACAACCTAAATCACCTACTTTTCATCCTCCTCCCAATCCACCTTCACCATCATCCACCTCTACACCTAACAACAACCCTTTACCTATACTAATCACCTTTTGCTTCGTTTTTTTTGCCGCTATATTGTTTCCCTAGTCAAACTCCATGATTATTTCTGTTATGCTGTTTACTTAGACCACTCGACCTCTTTGCTACTAGGTCTGGCCAAAGATATACGTTATTCACTGGCCAATTACATTTCTTATCACATATATACACTTCTTATGATTCCTTTATTGCTCAACTTAGTGAAGTCCTGAAGCCTAATTCTTACTTAGATACCTTTACTCATCCACAATGACAGGCCACTATGCATTCCAAATTAAAAGCTTTTCAATATAATGGCACTTGGTCTCTCACTCATCTTTCAGCTGGCAAAACACTGATTGCTTTTTGCTAGGTGTACAAGTTTAAACATCACTCTAATGGCTCCATTAAAAGGTATAAAGCCTGATTCGTTGCCAAAGGCTTCACTCAACTCGAAGGCGCTGACTATCAGAAGACTTTTTCTCCTACTGTCAAATTAACTCAGTTCGTTACTTGCCTTGACTGCAGCTTGGGGCTGGTCCCTCCATTAACTAGATGTTAATAATGCTTTCCTTCATGATGATTTATCTAAGGAAATCTATATATCTCTACCACCAGGGCTCTTACGAAAAGGGGAGGAACACTTGGTGTATTGCCTTTATAAGTCTTTATACTGGCTAAAACAAGTATCTCGTTAATGGTTTATAACATTCTCAAAAGCCATTCATTCCTCTAGCTATATACAATTTCAAGTTGACTATTCCTTATTCACCAAACAACAAGGCAAGTCCTTCATAACCTTTCTAATATACGTCGATGACATTTTGATTACCAAAAATGATCTCATTAACATCGCTGCCACCATAACCTTTCTACATAATCTTTTCTTCCTTAAAGACCTTGGCACTCTCAATTCCTTTCTTGGGATTGAGGTTTTAGCTTCTACAAATAGGATCTCTATTTCCTAACATAAATATACATTAGACATCATTGAGGATGCAGGGCTATTGAGTGCAACCCCTTATTGATACTCCTATAAAACAAGGTTTGAAATTATCAGATAAATGTGACTTACTCAAAGATCTGGGTCAGTTTAGAAGATTAGTTAGCAGATTAATCTACCTACCTAACTGTATCAAGGCCAGATATAACATATGTTGTACATGTCTTGAGTAGATATATGCATCAATCTCATAAGCTTCATATGAAAGCAATTTTTTGATTGTACGATATTTAAATGTTGCACCTGGTAAAAGCTTGTTTTTCTCTTCTAACATTGATTTCAAATTGAGACCCTATTGCAACTTAGACTGGGCAGGTTGCCTACTTGCTAGAAGGTCCATTATGTCTTTCTTGAACATTCATTGATATCTTGGAAGTCAAAAAGACATAAAACAATTTCATTGTCTTTTGCAGAGGCCAAGTATCATGCAATAACAGGAGCATGTTGAGAATTAACATGACTCTAATGCCTATTGAAGGATTTGAGATTGTCACACCATAAACCGACTTTGTTGTATTGTGACAACAAGGTTGCCTTACATATTGCAATCAAGCCAGTCTTTTATGAGTGAACTAGACACGTGGAGATGGATTGCTATTATATTAGAGACAAGATCCAAGATGGTTTCGTGACTACAAGGCATTTAAATTTTGTACATCAATTGACCGACATCCTAACTAGGCTCTTGGAGAAAAAATGTTTCTTCCGATGATTCACAAGTTGAGAGTGCAAGATATCAAGTCTCCAACTTGAGAGGGGTGTTAGGAATTCCACAATCTCAAATAGATAACTTGCACATATTCAATTTCCTATTATAATGCCTAATTTATAGGGAGATAACCTCAAATATCATAATTGATTCCTTGATTTCTAATAGAAAGAAAAGTCTGGAAGAGATCCTGCTTGAATAAATAAATGAAGAGATCAATAATAATTCATTCATTCAAGTAGATTTAATTTCCTTTACTTCCCAAGTTTACGCGCTATACCTAAAAGACCTCATCCAATGGAGATATTCCCCATTTCTAACCAATGTGGGACTTTAGTCGCATATCCAACAATCCTCCCCTCGAACAAAGGACCACCGAGCCTCTCTTCAAACGATTATTTATCCATCCACTCTCTACCAAACAGGATTTTTCATTCTCTACTTCATCATGTTGGGTCAGGACACGTCCATGAAGCATCCGAAGCACAACGCTTATCCAATAAAGCTGAGCCATGGATTACATCGTGATCTAATTAGTGCTCACCACCTTTTGTTCCTTATTTTAAGGATTCATTAACTCTGAGGCAAGGCTCAAATACCACTTGTAAGGATTATGGACACCATTTATCTCTATATTGGTATGATATTGTCTACTTTAAGCTTAAGCTCTCATGAATTTGCTCTTGTGTTATACCCAATGAAGATATTTATCCATCTTTATATACCCATGATCCTTTCCATTTCCAACCAATGTGGGACTTTGATCGCATACCCAATAAAAATACAGATGGCTGCACACAGCCACACTGCGTTAGAGGGAACCTTATGCTTTGGGTGGATTTTTCGCCAGATGGACGAAAAGGGAATTCCCTCATCTCTTGATAACGCATAACCATGAAGAAAACAAAGCTACATGCATTGGTGTGAGTTAACAGATCCAATCCTTGCAATTTTTATGTCAAATTTTCTAACAGAAAGAGACGGCTATCACTGTCAAAATGCAATTCTGTAAGATTAGGTTCGAAGCTGTCAAATAGGTTCACTGTGAAGTCATGACTCTTGATAAAGCTATAGGCCTACAAGGAATGAACCACTTACCACACTAGCTGCGCTGGTGGTCATCGAGAGCCCTCTGAAGAAGAATGAGCCCCATATGGCAAACAGTAAAAACGATTGCTCCAGAAGAATTATGATGTCTGCCATGGAATGCGTCATAGAGTATTTGAGCTGGCACAATTCACCTGCATTCTTATTTCTTGGGTAATAAAAGAAATCCTGAAGAAGAGTTGCAAGTGTAGAATTTAGACTTCAGTTAAATCCCACCAAGAAAATCCTTGAGGGTGGCTCTAAAGTAAATAACTTCTGATAAAGACCACAATATTACAGTGCCCAAGTGGAAAAGAACAGATAAAGGGTACTAAAAAGAGTAAAATAAGTAGGAATTGGAAGCGAAGTTGTAATACTTCACGACTAACAAAATGATCCCAATGCTGAAAGCAAGGGCCAGGATACAAGCCCAGCCAAATATTGAAATGATTCCAATGCTAGAAAGAATCGCAAAATGTACCTTTAGTTTCTTCAGTGAGATGGTCTGCTGCATCGTATTCATACGGGGAATACTGAGTAACAAGGAAAGATAGAATGACTGCGTAAGGTTTGTTTGATAATCCTGTCGACTCGCGTCGATTTCGAAATGTGTGAGCACACATGAAGCAGATTTTGTCGTCAGTGCCACCAGAGGAAGCATTATAACAATAACCAGTCCCATAAGAAATCACAATCACTGGTTTTTATTTTTGCACTTGAGAGGAAGGGAAAAAGGAAAAAATATAGCAGTCATACAAAAAGCATTAAATTTTACCCCACCATATGGAAATTACATCGATGAAGGCAATATTACTTCCAATGCAAATGTGTTAAGCACTGCCCATATCAACTTGAGGCCAATGTACATGCATAAGAACAAACATTTAGGTGCAAAAAATCCTCCATTTTTATTTATGCCAGTGGATAATAGGATGATACTCTGCAAAGTTTGTGAACCAGCATATGCCTTCGAAGTAAAAGAAGTCAACATCTGAATCTCATTCTCTAATGGTGAGAGTCCACTGAAAAGAAAACTACCTGAGTACCGATGCCTGCAACTAGCCCTGTGGTCCGAAGCCAAGCACAACTCGATGATGCAAATGGACCCAATCTGGGGCCAGCTAAATCAGCAGCCCAGAGATAGACAGATCCGGTTCTGTTTAATTTGAAACAAAGAGAATGTTAGATTCCTGAAACTTGCTGCAACGGGTATGCAAATAGTTTAATCAGAGAATGAAACTTTTAGATAACGTATTCAGTTTTGTTTTGAGAGATCACTGCTTGAAACATTCCAGTCAAGGAGATCATTTCCTCTTAAGAATTGTCACCCATGTATATTCTCTTAGACTAGTAAGCTTTTTGCAGAAGCAGCATTCAATTCACAGATGTAGAATTTGATTTGAGAAAAAATTGCATAAACAACAACTAAAACATAGAATCATTAAGAAGAGACAGGGAATTTTACAAGGAACAAGCTTGAAAAGAGGAGCAGATCTAAGCCATTGGAATACTAACAAGTCAGGTGAAGAAAGATACAATAACCCATCACCAGACTAGACTTGCAGACCTGCATGTAAAAGGCTTGAACCATTAGGAGGAGTAATCCTAGTGAAAAGGGTCATTGTTGAGAATGATATTGCAAGAGTTTTGAACAAAGTCTGCGATATAAAAGGAAAAACACATAAGTACATCTGCACATATGATGTAAAAGAAATCTAATAAAATCCCATCAAAAGGATAACATAAAAACATTCCTTCAACAAGAAATAATAAAGAACCACCAGCCACGCACAAAAGAAGAGCAAAACACAATACAGCAAGGGAATCCAGATTCAAGAACAATATCTCTTCTGAGCTCTTGCTTGTATCTTAGTTCATTGTGCCGCTTCTCCCCAGGATCCATTTATTGGACTTGGTTTTGCCTCTGGTTGTCTACACTCTTTGGCATCAAGATATTATCTCCTGGAAGTTGGTTCAAAACAGGACAGAACTAGCTATACAAGTGGTTCCCTTCACCAAAGTTTTCAAAAAAAGAGAAGAGAGGGGGGTTGGCTTGTGCTTGCTTTATACCATGAATCTTCGTGGCTTTTAATGTAAGTATTAAGTCCAAGTTTGCTGTTGTCATGCTTGAGTTTTCTTTGTTGATTCCCTCCAAACAATATAATAACAGCTGCATATTCCTTATTCACACGCATCCTAGCATCCAGTTTCACATTTCTCTTTCAATGATTCTTCTATTACATATATGGGGTATCGGGATGAGTTTCACAATAGAATGGTTCTATTCTTTGATGAAAATAATAGTGGCAACATCTTTAAGTATCTGAAGACTGGACAGATTTTGTCAAAACATGGTGAGATGGCAGCCGGTGGATACATGTGAACACTAGTAGTTTTCTCTTCCGTAAGTTTGACTTCAGTTAACGGACTTAAAGCATTGATCATTCAAACTTTGTTAATGGATATAGTTAGGTAAGGGGATCCATCAAAAAATCCCTGAAAGCTGGGTTCTCAGATTCAAGTCCCACTTGATTAAATCGCTTTCATGGTCGATAGATTTGCTTTCGATTGGATTGTTCTTCTCCCATATAATTTCAATAAACACATGCACTTTGAACTCTTAAGGATTCGATTTATTCCACAACTCGTACACACACACGCACAAAAACAAGACTTCGTGTTAGCTGCCCCGTTTCACCAAAACCAGAAAAAGGTCAACTAAAAAGCTGCAACCTTGCAAAGACAACCATCTCAGTGCTTGAAACAGATACAATCATCTAGCAGTAGCACCTAAAGTCCCTTTAAGACAGCTGAGTTTATTACATCTCTCCAGCTCTGCACAATTCATCAAGTTCCCTTGCTGGGATGCCAAGGGCATACCAAGACTTCGGTCATGGTTTAAAATCAGGGTTAATATCTCAGTCTATGCTTATAGAATGAGGTATTTTTCTAATCTATCTTTATGTCCATGATTGAGCTAATTTTATCTTTAACATAAATTAACTTTCTAATCCATCCATTTTATAAGAACTGATTGAGCCATTAACCCTTTAAATTATTAGGAAAAGATAAGGTGCATCTTTTTCATCAAAGCTTCTTGCGAATTGTTTTCAACATGTCAGAGGCAATTTGCAAATATTCTGCTAAGACGGCTTGAGAATGACCTAGCCTGTAGATGGAATGCTCCAAGTTTTCAGAGGTGCTGCCTGAATCTCTCCCAGGTGAAAAAGGAAAATTCAGTTTTGGATGTTGAAACTTCCAGGACTACGAGACTCACATTAAGATCCTCCATCTCAATCTCATTCTTAAACAATTGGCCATAAACTAACTGATTGTGTTACAAAAAACAAAGACCTACAGGCATAAGCCTGGGGTATCTCGAAAATAAATAAACAAATTGAACAGCTATAATATCTCTTCAACTTTCCTAAGCTCCTGGACAACTGACAGCATTCATATCTTTGTAAAGAACGTTTAGATGAGGATATCATATAGTGATCATTAGACCTTAACTTGAAAAGAAAGTAAGAGATGATCAATTCTCTGTTATATAGAGCCCTTCCATTAAAGTTTTATACAGTGTTGCAATGCAACCTGAATATACAAAGCACTTCGGTAAGATGAGATGCTCAAACTTCTGAATTGGGCCAAAACGAAAGCATAATCCCCTTATCGGTAATACAAAAGTTTCAAAAGCTTTATCCATATGACAAAGTGATATTTGGGCTTAGCTACATCGGTATTACACTTGGAATGCACTATAGTTACATGAAATATGCAGAGATAGTGATCAGTCTTCTTCCAGAAATATCTTCTTGTAATTATAAAAATAAAGGAGCATGAAATCCTTTTGTTTGCTAAGAGATTAAAACGACCAATAAAGTACCAACTTTTCATAGATCTGACAACTGAACTTTTTTTCAAAGTGCATACAAAAATGTGGAAGCATCTGAATGCAGAAGCTTAACTAAAATAAGAAGCCCTGCCAGACTCTCATCTCCCGAATAGGTTGCGGTAATGTACAGCACTGGAAGGATGTACTTTTGTTATGTGAAATAAAACAGAAGCCATTCACTTCTGAGTGCTTCATGCAACGCCATTTAGTCAGCCAGCTTTGGTTACCTAAGTTTGATATAACTGCGGTATGAGGCAAATGCTGGAGTTACCTTAAGCTTTGAAGATTCAAGAGGTCTACTCTATCAAGCACCTGCCTCAAAAGAATGGGCTGTAGAATCATGTAACTGGAACTACATCAAATGAATTAAGCACTTCTTCCAAAATCGTTTGGTATGAGCTTCAAGAGGGCTCTCTGTCTTGTCCGAGTGGGTAATATTTTAAGAGGGAAAGCCTCTTAGAGGACACAAATGCAGCTGAGAAGATCCTCTTCATCCCTCCCCTAGTACTGTCAACCTTGTATTCAAATTCATACACTTGGAGACCTCCATGGCCTGATCTCTCAGCCACAGAAATAACCTCCGCATCCTTCGTGCTTTCCTGTTCCAAAAGAGTAAACTGTTTCTCCCCTTAGACCTAAAACATTATCCTCTGAAAATTGAGAAGCATGTGTGTAGGCAAATAACCAAGTTTCAGGGTTAAGCACTTTACCTTTCTCTTTTCAGCTTGAATAAGCTTGTCAGCCACAAATTGAGGACTCCCAAATTCACCGAGGCTTGTTAAGCGAACTGGGGTCACCACAACACCAATATTGTTACTCCCCTTATTAGCCTCCTCAAACAGCACTGTTGCCCCTGCTTTATCCACCTAATTCACACAAAACTAACCAAACTCTTTCAAAACAGCAACCTTTATACAACACTCACATACTCTGTACTCAACACTAGTGTGCGTGTGTGTCCACAAAGAGAGAGAGAGAGAGAGATCTTCTATGTACCTGAACATAAGAAGAGGGTCTACGGAGAGTGAAGCCCTCCTTGGAGTCAGTGTATCTATCAAGCTCCAATTCTTGAGCCAAAGAGATGTTGTTAGACAAGTTTTGTAATGACCCAGTTATCAAAAGAGCAAGAACTGAAAGGTTCGGGTCTCTTCTACTGCTTGAACGGAAAGCTTCTTGAAGAGGGTGACTGGTGCTTTGTGGGTGGTAATGTTTTGGGGTTGAGAAAGAGGTTGAAGGAGACAATGAAGTTGAAATGTTGAAGGTTTTGAGAGAAGGGGGTTTAAGCATGTGGTTCCGTTGGTAAGGATAGTGGTTTGGGAAAGAGAAGGCAAGTTGTCATGACAGCATTAGAACTGGAAGTGATAAGGAACACATTTTTCCTCCACACTCCATGCTATACGGTGACTTCTTTCTTAAAATATAACAATTTTTTTTTTTCAAATGGTATAGTATTTATCAAGATCAGTATTATTATATTGATTATAGCATGCAATATTGTATCAATTAATATATTTGTTTTTTTTTATTTTAGCTTTGCTCAATTTAAATTCATTATTTTATTTTTTATGATATTTTCATCTCTTTTAATAAGATTTTATTGTTTGATTGTGTACATAGAATGCTTACTTATTAAGTAGCCCACATGTGTTTTCTTCTTCTTTTTTGGTGAGTTTATATTTAATATTTTATGTTTTTAAATGCTCTTGATTTATAGATTTTTATATGTTTTTTTTAGATTTTATAATGTATAAAAGAGGCTGTTCTCATATTTGTATATCCATTAAAATCAAATTAAATTAAAAACACTAAAAGAACATGAATTTACTGCTTTTTTACTTTTAATATTTTATATGATATGATGATTATAATTTACAATACTAAGGAAAAATTAGGGTTAACCTCATATGATATCTTAATTATCTAATAATTTCAATTAGGTCACCTTACAATTACATTTTAAATTTAATTAGAGGAAATTTACTCATTTTTTTAGCTAAAATAACATCATTAAGGTTTGGAGAATATAAAATTAAAAATCTTATCTTACCATCATATTCAACACAAAACCATTGCAAATAGTGCATCCTATTTTGATTAAAACTCAGCCTTCTACACTTAAACAACAGTACTTATGGAAATGCTTAATATGTATATAAAGACAAGTTCACGAATCAATCCAATCCATTCAAGTTATTTTATATGTAAATCATATCGGACTTCGGATTGAAACGCTAAACTCATAACCCTAATCTTTCGAAAGGATTTGGGTTGTATTTACAGGTCTGAGTTCATATTTGCTAGCCATAATTGTTCATTGGAATCCTTTTCCATCAAATAAATCAACATGTCATCCACCGTACGTATCTTCAACTGGATGTCCTATTGCTGATAATTGATCACAATGAGCCTTACATATTCGAGAATATTCAGAAACGCTACGAGAGCCCCGTCTCATGAGATAAAGTTCATCTTTAATTCGAAGTTCATGGACCTTAGATTTGTGGTTGAAGGTGGTTTCAAGAAAGTTCCGGACATCTCTTGATGTTGTAAAGCCGATAGCAATAAAAAGAGCTTCTTCTACGAGAGAAGAAAGCAGAAGGCTCATGACAAGCTGATCTAGTTTCTTCCACATGTTGTGAGCTGCAAGATCAGCGGCAGCAGAGAGCATTGTTGTCGAGCCATCAACTGCAGTAAAGGGACCGCTTGACTGCGCCAAAGAAGAAAATTGGTGGAGGATAATTTGATAGCAACCATGTGAACCATGGTGTTGAAGGATAGAGTAGAAGAAGAATTTTCTGAGGCCATAGGATCGGATGGAGGTTAATCTTATGGCTCTGATACCATGTAAGGTTTTGTAAACCAATAATTATCAACCACACCTTGCACATGGTGTTGGAATATTATTATATAGGGAAGTTTTACAACAGAGAGGAAGAGAAATAAGGAAATAGATGTTACATGATATACACTATATTATAATTATAATTAATCAATTCTTGGACAGACGCTGCACAATTAACTGTAAGGCAATCAAATGGCATGATTTTCTCCTTAATGCTTGGAAGGATTCTCTCCTGGATTGTCTGCAGAAGATGAGATTGTGCTAGCGCCAATAACATATACACCTTAAACGTTACAGCATGAACAGGATTTTATACTCAATACAGCAAACAAAATTAATCAAATCATAAATTTACTGGAAAGACCACAAACAGATTGAAATGTTAATGGCAGACACCATTCTTTGCTTGCTTGATGGCATCTTGAAGTTGCCTCCAAACTGCTACCTCATAATGTATCATGTACAATTATATGATACTCACATTGGTGAAATCCTGAGCTAGATATGCCCTCAGAATCTCAAGGGGACTCATGATCAACAAGTTCCGCTAGTCATTCTATAGGATGGTGCAGTGATGCCAACGATAAAACTATCATGGCATTTAATTAGAACTTGAAGGCTCATAGCCCCTCTTCATTTCAAACCCCACCTGGGAAAAGAAAGGCAGAACAAACTAGTTCATTGCATTACCAACAACGTGGATCCCTGGGATGCTTGAAAAGCGAAGGGGCGAAATTGCATCTTTATTTCTTAATGAAAATGTATTTTCTCATTTTACCTCTTTGTCGTATCATCAGGAGAGAGCAGGGATGCTGAGGGATCCAATGTTCAGTACTCTAGGCAATATCTGTGATAGCCCATAACAAGGATCAATAAAGCCAAAACATGATAACGTGAAGAAAATAGTTCCCAAACTGGTTTCAGAAGACTTCACCTCTCCTAATCGGGCATTTATCTTTAAAGGCACAATATCATCAGCTCGCGTCACACCTAAATTTACAATTGCTGTAGCAGCACCTGCCTCGTGAGCAGCCCTGTTCAATATCAAAAGCCTTGTCAATTGAAGCTTAAGCAGTCTTAAGAACATCATGCTTCGGTTGCTTCATTGTCAGTTGTGTTTTAGTTGGGTACAGTGATAAAGAAAAAGGTTAAGAAATCCCAGATTCCACTTCAACTTCAAGCATTAATTCCTTGCACACACGAAATTAAGGATGTCTTGATTCAAGCTATAGTCTTTATCTATGTGCATGTGGCAACATTTATTCATCCCTTTGATGGAGTCGACATCAATGTCAACCTTAAATGAACTTATAATGCTTCAGGGATGAAAATGACCATCGACTTAATTGCAGCCTTCAGAGGATGCAGGCTTACATTCAGTTACTACCGTTCACAGTTACTACTATTGTTCACTGCATGGAGAAATGCATGGCAGTTATTATCCTCAGTCCTGTTCTCATCGTCAATTAGTGAATTTTCTTGA
This sequence comes from Populus ilicifolia, assembly GCA_015708895.1. Classification (NCBI taxonomy): domain Eukaryota; kingdom Viridiplantae; phylum Streptophyta; class Magnoliopsida; order Malpighiales; family Salicaceae; genus Populus; species Populus ilicifolia. Next base: position 1,821,409 of record SRLM01000046.1, read on the forward strand.
TTATCAACATTGAGTTTAGATTTTGAGAGACTTCATTTATTTCCAGATCAAAAGGAAGAAAAAGAAACAAAGAAGCTGTAAACTAAGACATAAATTTTCCAGGGAAGAAGGTATCTTTGATCATAACCTTGTTATGCAATCAAAATTTGTCATCTCCCATCATAGAGAAATGAACAAAAAATGCATTTACCTGACAAGTCTAAAAGCAGACATGGTCATTAGAGATGATCCTAGTACAAGGAAAGCATCACACCCTTTCACAGCTTCCATTGCCTTGTCTGCTCTATCCTTGGGGACATTATCGCCGAAGAAAACAACCTTAAGGATTAGCAGATTACCATGTTCAGAACCAATATTTCAAAAGGTGCTTTACCTGTATGTTTAGCTCAGCTATTGTTGTATCATACATGAGTGCATTTGCTTGAATAAAAATGATTATATGTGTGCTGCATACATGCCCACATTTCATTTTGTGAACTGAAGAAACTGTCATAGCCCTTATATATGAATGAGCAAACACTGCAACTTCTTTGTTAAATAATACAAAGTTAATCTATGCAATCAGCAAGAAAGCCTTCCATGAGAAGTCATCATTGATATTTCCATCAGAGGTTATAGTAATGAGATTTAGAGCAGTTGAACTCAAAATATGACCACTTTCTCAAAAAAGAAAAGCCTAGGAACATTTTGTATCATCCATGTGATATTTTTAGTTTTTTCACGCCATGAACCTTCTTCTACTGAACAATTCAGAGACAGCTATAAAATAAAATTACTGGATTTTGTAACAACCTATACTAGGCACTTAATGCACAAGTATATGAAATTCAATATAAAAGAAAGACTATAAAATGATGTGAAGAAGTGAATACTTGAAATACTAGTAGAAACTCATATTATAATGGCAGATTCACCTTGGGTGCACAGTGTATAAGATAATTCAATCATGTAAATGAATTCTGTTTTCACATGTATTATCATCTGTTAACAGTGAAATAGCAAAGCAACAACTACATGGTCACAAATATATGCCCCATCTTAAAACCATGCATAATGCATGTGCTACCTGATATCAGAAAAGTTAACAAGCTTACAGACCATCACGTCCATTCAATGATAACTTTCTACGAACATTAGACAATGCCATTCAATGACAACTTTCTATGAACATTAGACAATGCCACTCTTAGCATTTTCAATGCATGTCTACCTTATTTTCAGGACTTAAATTTCCTTTCAACATCTTATAGCACTTGATGAAATCCAGTCATGAATAACAAAAATTTCAACACACTTGGAGAGTTGTACTCTTCTCTCTCACACACATAAACATGGGACCCACCATGAAAATTATCCACGGACCCTACCTTCATTGAGAAAGGGGAGTACAATCTCAGGTGTATTAAATAATTTCCCAGTATCCTGATATTCCATGTACTTATGACACTACCAGTCTTTTATGACCACATTGTTCTGCAACATCTACACAGTTGAAGATACATCAGATCATCTAGTCACCCAGTCAAAAAGAGTGATAACTAAAACGTGGATATGGATATTGATTGCATATATCAATTATAGTAAACATAAGCAGTTACTGAAATAAGAAAAAGCAAAAACATTTGTTTAGGAATCAGAATTTAAAAGCCTCTAAAGATATAGCAGCTGAAAATTATAAACCAGTACAAGAAAATATTACATCAGGTTTGAGCACTCCATTGCATTTGGGGCATGCAGGTATGCGGTAATCCTCCTCCCAGAATTTCTCATCAATCTCAATATCACCATCAGGCCTTTGCTTCATGCCAAAGCTCTTCTCCGATCCAGGACTTCCATTATCCAAAGTTTCAATTGCTTCTGCCCACTACATGATGATTTTCTCAAACAGCCTTAGCACAACATAAATAACATTCCAGATGAAAAAATGAATTTGCAGCCAGGTTAAAAAAGGATTAAATAGTTGAAAGAAAAAAGGACAGAAAGCCATTCAAGGAAAACAGGCAATTCAAAGGTGATTTTTGCATGTAACCTTGCCCAACCATTTTCACATAATTTAAGAAATGCAAAATATTTTCTATGATGGGGTTTTAGCTCCTCCTATTCATCCCTTTTATAGGCACTTTTTAAATGGGTATCCTCTCCCTCTCTATCACCTCGCCAATAAAAGGGATGGAAACTGCTCCCTCATCATCCCTGAAAATCCTTTTTGGCATTTGAGAAATATCTTTAAAACCCTTCAAAAGTTTGATTAACTGGATCCCTTATCATAATTTTTATTGGACAGAACCTCAAGTCCCTCGTTCAAGCCCTTCATTTTTAGATTCTTATGTTTCCAATCCATGTTCTAACAGCCATTTCTGACAATTTTACTTGATTCTGAGGCCCCAAACCTTTGAAAAAATGGCATGCCTATATTAACACCTCATTTATCTATACCCTCTTAACTCAAAGTGTACAGCATTTACTTATGTCAATCTCTCAGAACTAAAGCTCATACATGAAATCCATTTGGCATTTGAGAATTCTCTTTAAACCTCCTCTGAGATTTTAGTAACTGGATACCTTATCACAATTTCTATCAGCTAGAACCTCAATTACCTCATTGAAGCCCTACATTCTTAGATTCATACATTTCCAATCCACATTCTAAAAGCCATTTCTAACATTTTTAATTGAATCTGAGGCTCCTGACCTAATAGCAATGGTATGCCTATGTTAAGACCTCATTTATCTAACTTAGTCATATCTCCAAAAGTGTTCGGCTGTACCCATATGTCATTCTCTCTGAACCGAAGCTAGCTCACGAACTTCCCTCTTAAGCTTTGATGACATGATGGTGTATAACACATTAGAGTCTGGATATTTCCTACCTAGCAACAGCAAATTGTACAAAACCAACCTTTGGATTGAGGGCCTTCAGTTGATCTTGAAATGAACTCCGTGGAAAGGAAAAGTTGCAATCTAGACAAGTCACAGAGTATACAGTTCCATGTATTTCAAGTGGGTTGCTCCCAGCACGATGGTGCAGTCTGGAATAGTATTTTGATAAAGTTTGTTAACATAGCACTTGTCTATGGCTGCATGAGACCCTCATAGTTTCTCGAAAAAAGGAGTGGTATGAACAGCTAGTTACCTATCAACATTTTGTGTAATCATAAAATCAACCCGCCCAGCTTTTTCTAAAGATGCCAAAGCAAAATGGGCTGCACTAGGTTCTGCAGCATGAAACCGTCTCCATCCAGCATAGCTCCTAGCCCAATATCGCCTACGTGTTCTACTTGAACGGACAAACTCCTGTTCATAGAGAGATGCAAGTATATGTTAGCAATGTAAACTTTTGTTGCCTTGGAAAACAATTACACCAATCTTTGGAAAGAACAGGGTGAAAATACAATACAAAAGATTTTCTTGGTAGAAGAAAGAAGAGGTACTGAACAAGCTCCAGCTTCCATGATAAAAATCTTTTTAATTTTTTTACAACTAAATGGGCTCTAACAATGCTAATCATAGGATCAAGTAACATGTACCAGCTGCATTCCTTTTAGTGAACTAAAATCCAATAGGCATCTAAAATATATACGAGGCAAGTGCCAGTCTACAAGGAAGATAGTCTCATTGAACAAAAGTTTAGGAAATAATGTATATTCAGTACTGCATTCACTTAACAACTGACTTCCCTCAGCTGCAAACATGAATCTAAATATTCTAAAATAAGATATAGAACTCATCTATTTGCAAATGGCTTCCACATCAATGAATTCAAACTTATATTGAATAAACAGTTTGAATTACTCTAAAATTTTATCTCATAGTTATTGCATGAAAGAAAAAGGGAAAAAAGAACAGACATTGATATACCTAATCTCTTCTCGGCCATGCCATTATTTCACTGGCAGAGATTAATTGATCCATAAAGTTAAGGATTTAGATTTTTCTATTATGATAATCAACTCAGCAAATTCCCAATCATCTATTCATGAATTGTTCTACTCTTTTTATTGTCATTTTTGTTCAGAGACTGATACAGTCATCATGTGAGATTAGCTAAGTAAGCCCTAGTCAAATTGTGCTGGCAGAAGCTGCTATTTTCTAAAACTTTTAGTCTAAATAGAAGATCATCTATCCTGCCATAGATTGATGCTCTAGCATAGTGCTTAATTCCTGGAGAACTGAAGCTTTATTAGAGGGCCATTACAGATGGCAATCTAGAAATTTAGTAGCTTTCCTGTGTTTTGGTTCTGATAACCTAGAACATATTTAAACACTTATCAATGTTGAAGAAATGTTGAAGAAACAAGATATCTGACAACCTGCCTTCAGATCACCTGATGGGTAATAGGTCTGAAACCAGAACTGTAGGCTCCATTTGGACTGCAGCAGCATAAAATTCCATATCATTATCATCAGTTTGGCCCCACCAAGAAAATTCAACAAAAATGCTTTTAGAGACAAAACATCACTTGTTACCCATAGATTGGATAACCAGTTTGAATTACTACACAAGTTTATCTTCTAGGACATTACCAATGCATAAGCAAATAGAAGGGAAAAAGAACAAGATCATCATATACTCAACAGAGGGGAAGAGTAGACAACTATAGATCAAAGCAGGCTCCAGCCACTTGTATCAATGTGATCGATGAACCATATGCAATCTTTGCCTTTCCCCACTGATGGCTATCTAATACCAAACATGCAGCCCAGTTCACATGAAGTGCACACGGAAATGAACAATTTACAAAACCATCCACAGTGAAGGAGTTCTTGTGCATCCTAAACATTAATGTGGACGTAGAAAATAAGATTCATCAATGAATCACAACATGCCATGGCATTATACCAGACAAACATGGCCACAAAATAAGTGAGAGAATAAATTCAATGCAAACATCAAAAAACTTGAATTCAGCCATCATCAACGATAGTTGCCACAATTCCAAAGCAGGAAGTTATTGACCACTAGCAGCTTGAGCAAACTTGCAAGGAGTTCATTCAGTTATTATTATTAAAAATGCACTGCTTACTGATATATTAAAAGTGCAAAAAAAAAAAATCTTGTAGATATGATAGACTTGTAAGACAGTATTAAGCTTATTGAACAGTACAGAGAAAAGATAAAACCTTCTATAATCAGGAATTCCACATTCTGTACTAATCCCAGCTCCAGTCAAAACCACTAATTTGGTGCTGTACAAAGCAAAAATAAATAAAAACATCACATTTTGTTACAAAACAGACATTTTGTTACAAAACAGACATAGCTAATCGAAGAAATGAAACAATTTTGCTCAACAAAGAAAAGAAGAAGAAAAGAAACAGCTTCTTTGAGATTGCTCAAACCTTTGATCAAAAAACTGGTACAAAAGATCAACATCTCTATCATTTGGAGGATCTGAATCAGGAACTGTCTTCTTGTCTTTCAAAATTTTTGAAGAGACTTTTTCTTGGTTTCCAAATGCGTTCTCAGCAGGCAGTGAAATACGGTATGATGTTTGTACAAATCTTACAGCAGAGCCTTGAAAAGAAACAACCCTTTTGCCTCTTCTCAATGGAATACAATTCTTGTTGCTCAATTGAACAGAATCTACAAAAACAAGTTCGAGAACAGTACTTCAAAATCAAGGAATATCAATCATAAGAAAATCCCATTTGAGACAAATGAACGTAAGGCAGTTCTGTGATAAGACAGAAAAAAAATAACCCAATCAAATTCAATACGAAACAACAACCCACTTGCCTTTCATTACATTTCCAAGAACCCTTCTTGCAGTTCTTAAAGTCTGCTGCAAATTCAAATGAAAAATTCAAACTTGAAACAAAAAGATTGAGACTTTGATTCTTTGATGATGAGAAAAAGAGACAGGAAAAAAGAAAGAAAAGATAACTTACAAAGAAGTGCGTGTGCAAAAGCATGGTGATTGTGTAAAAAAACTACTTTGGCCTATTATTATTATTTTTAATTTGCAAGAGAAATTCTTGGTCTTGGAGGGTATTTATGTGGTTGGTCTTAGCATTGGAAGCTCCGGTAATGGAGGTTGTTGTTGTGGATATGTTGTCTTAGAAGTTTGTCTATTTGTAACTTGTGTTCTTCCACGTTTATCACTTCTTTGCCGTTTATGTACACCTCTGCAGTCTGAATTTTCGTCAGTGAGATGAGATTTGCCGATTATTTTATTTTTTCTTGCTAAATTGCTGATAGAAAATTTTCTTTACCAAATTGTTTTGATTTTTGAACGTCAACGAAGTATCTTCTTCGAAGGTTCTGTGATTTTTGCAATTCAATTTTTTTCCTTAGCAACAGTAAATGGATATCATTAGATGTTTTCTAGTGTCAAAACCGTACAAAAATAGATAAATGTCGAGATCAACAAGCATCATGAAGATTTTTGGTTATTTTAAATATGGAGGTCGAATTATTTTTTATTTTTTTACTAAGAAACTCCAACAATCTTTGCCTCAGGATATTCATCATCTGTCCACCATTGAAAGGAGGACTGATTTCGTGGCTGAATGATGACAGCCAGCTGTGATCTTTGCCTCAGGATATTCAATGGAGGACTGATGTGGTGGCTGAATGATGACAGCCAGCTGTGAATAACACTGCTATACAGTGAGAATAAAAAAGAAATTAGAAAGTTATGTGCAATATAATATTTTTCAAACAACTTATTTAACAAAAATTATTGATTGAGATCAATTGATTATTATTATTATTATTTTCAAAACACAAGGAATAAATGAATATTTACCACATGAAAATGTGATTTTGCATTTTCTAAAATCGTTAAAAGCATATCCAATAAAATTAAATACTTTGTTAAAAGAATGTCACAGATATTATGAGGTTTCTTTGAGAAGAAATACCATTTATTTCCAAAGATAAAATTATTTAATAATATTAATCATTAATAGAATAATAGGATTTACTTGGAACGGGTTAACGATCAATTTTTTAAAGCATTTTTTAAAAAAACATATTAAAATAGTATTTTTATTTTTTAACATAAACATATTAAAATTATATGAAAAGAAAAGAAAATTAAAACACAAAAAAATAAAGTGAATCTTAATTGTATCTTACCACTGTTAGTCCCAAAAAAATAGTGGTGGAGTTCTTCAAAAACTCATTCAAGAACGATAGTTGTGTCAAAGATAGGATTATCCCAACGAGAATATGATTACATTTTAATTCATAACCAATTTTCATAGTCTTTCTTTCCTTAATTTTAAACAATTTATTTGCAAATTTTTCTCACAGCCATCTCCCCTACTATTCGAATCTAAGAATTATAAAGATAAAAAAAGTTTGGAGTTGGGTTTGAGGTCATATAAAGCACAACAACAGTCCGCTTAAACCTTCCTCTATCAGGCTCCGTTTTTTTATTTATGTGATGCGGTGCGGTGAGTTCTGACAGGCTTCCATTACTGAGATATTATTGAAGATACCATCTTTAACTGAAACGGGTGTTTTGATATGAAAAGGGTTTTAAGAATTTACTGCCATTTGTTGGGAAATTCTAGTTTTGGACTGTTTGGGGTTTTGTTCTACAGTACAGATGGTCTCATATGTTTTTTTAGTGATTTGGACATGTAAAGGTTTCTGCTTTGTTTGTGTATTTCTTAAGTTGGTTTCAGTCCTGGTGGTGTAACTAGAAATGGTCTCTGCAACTGCAATATGAGATGACAAGACTCCTTTTTTATTTGATTTGTGTCGTGACGAAGTTATTATAGTCTTTGTATTGGTTATTTTGACCTGTTAAGAATTTGATGATGCTTCAGATTTTGTGGTTGCTATTAATGTTCATTGATGTGGAAACTTTTGGCACTAATTTTGTGTTTATTGTTCCAAGGCACCAATTATTGTTTATGGATGAATTACCCTTACAAGTCTTTTACGTTTTAATTGAAACTGCACACGCTGTAACTCGTTCATTTGATTGTTGACCATGGGATGTATTGCGTCCCATTAGCATGTTCTAACGATTTCTTCCCTACTTTTCTTGGGGGGAGAGCACCCATTGTCATCAATTGCTTGAAATCCTCTTGATGAAACAGCTGGGTTTACTTTACAGTAGAGTTTGCTAACTTAGAACTGCAATTTTATTGGTCAATCTGATGTTTCTAGAATCTCATGTGATTTCAGACCTTTCCCTGTTGCACAGTTCCCTCGTGACAGCAATTACATGGAAATTTACAGATTTTTGGTTCACATCTGATGCTCTAAATTAATTTGTTAAAAACTTGATAGCAGACTGTATATTTTTGAGGCCTGGATGGCACTAGCTACGCCTCTTGTAATTCTGGCCTGCCCTATTTCAATGTACATCGAGTTAAGATTTACCTTTTTCATAATTTTTTAGAATAAACTTTTCATTTTGGCAGTGGGAATAACGTTGTTGCAAGAGTAGAATGATTATTAGTTGAGTGTACAAATAGCTTATGTGTCTCGTCTTTTAGAAAAGCAATTATCTTGCAATTTCAGACCTTGATAACTCAAGTGGGTACTCAAACTCGTCTTTGATTGTACTAGAAAGCTTAGCTCATGATACTTTTCTTAATTACACAGGTTTGACACAAGTCACAGCTTTAAGTTAGTCCTTGTGCTTCACAGGAGTTAGTAGTTTGTTAACTACTCTGGCATTCGATTTTTCTTGATGAACAAACTTGTCACTTTTGGCGTACTTGTTTTGAAGAAAGTATTGAATAGGAGAAAAAGATGAAGATTTAAGCCTGATCTACATGACTATTAAGTGAATCACTTAGGGATAGTTAATTGACTTCTTTGACCTTTAGAGAGGTATTTCTTTGCTGGATTTTAGCTTGTGCAGCTTTTCTTGTCTCCCTGTGAGTCCCGTTGCATATGATTGTTTACAGCCTTGTAGCTTGTTTAGCTTTGACCTGTTCGTCACATGGTAGCTGCAAGCTGCAGTTTTCAATAGTATTTATGGTAAAGAAAGACAACAGGCCTGACTGATTTATTGCACTGGTTGTAGCTTCAAAAAACTTTAAGCTTTCTAAAGCGAAATGTTCTGCGAATCCATCTATTTTTTCACCTTCATTCAGCATTTTTATGATGTATTGCAGTGTTGTGTGTTGATTTACGCAAAAGATGAATTTAGTCCCATACTTGATGTTTTAATAGAAATGAAAGATAATGAACTATTTTTTAGCATGATAGTGTCGTCTAACAAGTGCAAAAAGGCAATTGAAGTGTTATACTGATTGAGGACTGGAGCAATGCTTGTGCATTTGGGATAGAAATGACATGGTGAAATTAGGTTTTATGCCATACAGTTGCTCACTTTATGGGGTTATGGAAGTTGGGATCTGCATGTCTACAATACGCTTGAAGTAGTTTTATGTACTCCTTAAAATGATGGTTTTACGTCCTCTAGTTGAATGATACCTCCGTGTATTTTTTTCAATTATGTAAGTCTTTTTTGTTTCTGTACCTATGATTTTATTCGCTTTTGATTTGCAGACACAGATGGTTATTCCTCCTCCGGTTAGACTGTCTAGACTTACTCAGTTTCTGAAGCCCTATATTCTGAAGATGCATTTTGCAAACACCCATGTTAGTGCCCAAGTTTTCCACTCTCCGTCTGCTACAGTAGCATCTTCGGCAAGCTCACAGGAGAAGGCCCTGGGATCAACCATGGAAAATGCCTGAGATGTGCAGCTGCTGCCACGACTGGCAAGATACTTCAAGGATATAGATATACCTGCTGTTACTGTTTTCCTGAAGAGAAAATGAATATCATGGAAAGGTGAAAGCTGTAATTGATTCCTTAAGAGAAATCGGTGTCAAACTCGTATGAATTATGGATAAGACAGTGTTACTGGGTTTGGTTGTTGAACTGTAGTCGAGGGATCACTGTACTTTTCAGGAGGGATTAATTGGGAGAAAACAACGGAAAATGCATGGATGGCTTCTTTAATTGCTAAAGAACCAAGCTCCATCTAAAGATGTCAATCTGGTAGCAATGCCATGGTGATGAATGGAAGTACTATTGCAAATCTGCACGGATTGGAAGGAAGTCTACGCACAACTAGCAAAAATGAGGGGCAAAGCCACCCCGAGGTGAAAAGCCAGGGTGGTTCTTCCAAGACTTGGAAGGCAAACTCCAACTGCATCATGACTAATTAGATACAAACAGTGAACCCAACATTGTACTGAGAGCTTCACCACCTTTTCTTCTGTCGCGTCCAATTACGCTAGGAGAATGCTTATGCTATAAAAGAAGAAAATGAGAACAAATACGATTCTCTGAAATACAAAGTTGGAGTTAATTCTAGTTGCTGGAGCAATTGGAGTTTGTTTTCCGTTTATTTTGTAATTGATTTATCAGAAGATGCATTCCTCCACGGGGAGAAAGCGTATGCAGGTTGATTCTGTTGCTATACAGAGTAGTTTCTATCATGCAAAGTCTGCTAAGTTATTGCTGCTGTGATATGGTGAATCACACACTTTATGAGACATGCTTGATTTGTTGTTTATGTTTTATCTTGAAAACCGATTTTGATCTTACCTGCTAGCTGTTCTCCCGTCCATGTTATAATATCATCACAGTGTAAAACTTTACAATTATAATTTGTATTTAAATTAACTTATTAGAAATTTAATAAATTACATACAGATAAAAATTATTATTAAGAAATTAAAATGAGATGATTTATTAAGTATGGTTTGATTGTAAATAAATTTTAAAAATTAAATTTTAAAATATAATTATTTTAAAAAATTATAATTATAGATTTATAAACAATTAAGTACGGGTTTAATGGGAAAAAATAGTTTAAAATAATATGTGATATTATTTAAAGGATGAATTGATATTTTTTTAATTTAAATTAAATTTTTTTATGGAAAAAAAACTATACTTCTTATTTCTAAAAGTTCGTAGAATATAATATAGAAATATCTTAATATAGAAGAAAACAACTAATAATTGAACATATAACAATTTTAAAAAAATAATAATTAAAATTTATCATATAAATTAATGTTAAAAGTTGAACAACGTATAATTTATTATAACATAATTTTTAAATAATTATTCCAAACTGAAAAATATATTTTATTTTTAAATAATTTTGTATAACCCTGAATAATCATAAATATATATAACGAGGTACTTAGCACTCTAAAAAATAAAATTAAAATCTATAGTTTCAACTGCATGGGTGTATTTCAGAAAACTCAAAAACCCAGCCATAGCTAAAAATTTCATAAAAGCATAATATTTGTATAATTTCTTATGAGACCACATCCTTCATAGACCTCAGCTTTTGCAGTGTCTTCTTGTTTTCTGGTCCATGCAGCCTAATAATTTTATTCCGTCAATTTTTCAGGTGTGACTTTCAGCTTGTTCATTTTAGAGTCCAAATCTAGGTGGTCACGAGTCCAATTTTATTTTTTTATTTTTAATATATATAGACTTTTATGATGTATTTTTGTATATAAAAAAATAAAGAGGGATTAAAAGAACAATTCACAATAATTTGTTTGTTGGTGAACAACAGAGTGAAAAACAATATTTTCCCCATGACTTTTAGATTATTTCTTAATAATCCCTACATTACGGTGGAGTTATGATGTCATAAATATCCTACGCATTCATCATATACTTGTAAAAGCCTTTGCACTTTGCAGCCAACAAAAAGAAGAACCTCTCCTCTGTAGTCCTTCTAGGTTCTCTTTATCTCCTCATATTCCAAAAATAACTGAACTTTTACGGGTAATTATGTGGTTGGTGAAATGAGAGATGCCAAAAGTTGAAAATATGCTTCCGTTAAGATGTGTATATATGGTCAACATTCAGGCCAAATGGATAGTGACAATCCTTTCAATCAGTCCTCCTATTCTGGGGCTAAGGCTTTGGATTACAGCAGCTGGCTGGAGACATTTTCTCCATAAACCAAAAATGCTTTCGAAGTCACCTCTTTCTTCAACCAACAACAGAAACTTTTCTGCATCCCTTTTTCCTGCTGTAGAAACCCCATTTTGGTTGCCTTTTCAGGTTCTTTAAAAGCATCAGAAGCCAGAGAGTATTTCAGAGGAATATAATTCAGCTGCGTTTTTAACCATCAGGTTCTTCAACACAATATCAGATCTTGCCAATATCGGGACCATTGATCAGTTTTTGAGAAAGTCTTCTGGTAAGGTAACATGTGACATTTTGTTCGTGTTGTGAACAATAGTTTTGTATGCAATCCAAAAGAGGCAGAAAATACGTTGGTAGGGCAGAATAGAATGGGATCGCAGCTTTTCTTGCATTAGCATTCGTTCTTATGCCTGTGGAATCATAGTTTCGCTTCCATTTGAATATTTACATAACAATGTCTTTCCAACATCCATTGAGAAACTCCTCATTGGGAGCTTCCTTATCATCTGCACTCCCAGAAAAAATATCAGATGATCCATCGACAAATAAAACTCCTCAGAGTACTGTCACGTGCGCCTACCATGCTTATGTTGCAGGTTATTGGCGTACTATCACAGTTTTTTGGTGCAAGAACCTTATGAATCACACCCTCAACCTCATTATCAATAATCTTGAAGGTGAAGTTTGTTACAGTTGCAAGATTGACCTTAAGCCTTGGCTTTTTTGGAGCAAAAAAGGGGGCAAGTCCTTTGAGCTCGAAGGTTGCCAAGTAGATATACATTGGGATTTCCGATCAGCTAAATTTTCCGGGAGTCCTGAGCCGGCTAGCGATTATTATGTTGCTATAGTTTCAGATGAAGAGGTTGTTTTATTGTTGGGAGATTACAAGAAAAAGGCTTACAAGAGAACGAAAGCAAGACCTGCTCTTGTTGAGGCTATCCTATATCTGAAGAAAGAAAATGTATTTCACAGGAAAACCTTCTCAACCAGAGCTAAATTCGACGAAAGGAAAAATGAGCATGATATTATTGTAGAGAGTTCAGCAGGAGGATCAAGAGACCCTGAGATGTGGATTAGCATAGATGGAATCGTTGTGATTCATGTTATGAATTTACAGTGGAAATTCAGAGGGAACCAAACTGTGATGTTGAGCAGGCAACCAGTGCAAGTGTTCTGGGATGTCCATGATTGGCTGTTTAGTACCCCTGGCACTGGCCATGGCTTGTTCATATTCAAACCAGGGGTTCCAGAACCAGAAGATGACAAGGATGGAAGCAGTTATGGTGGGCAGAGTGATACTAGTGATGGGAGTATGTACTTTTCTACCAGGAGTCTCTCAGCAACAGCAGAATTCTGCCTTTTCCTTTATGCCTGGAAGATTGAGTAAGGTTTGTGGTATTCTATGGAAATGGCTAAGTGCATCATTCGCAGGCATTCTTATTGCTAGAACTTTCCCTGCCAGTAGAAATATAACCTGTGAAGTAGGTTATCGGTTATCTTCCTGGTCTGAGCCCTTCATGGATGTATATCAGATCCATTACATTTTCCATGCCATTGTGGAAGCATAGTTGATAATGTCAACTGTAGTTTTGTCCAGTACAATTCTTTACATAGATCTTGAATTCATTTATTCCTCAAATTGATCTTTTACTTTACTGGAGTAACTTGTGCAATAGACGCAATTCCAAATCCATGGGTTCATAGCTCTAACCAGGCAACATTTTTCAGGGAATCAACAGGTCTCATGATCTGTGCAGCAACTTTTCATATTTCCATTAGTTCATTCAAAGCCTCCAATAATAAAAGAAGTTATCGCCAACAAGCTTGTAGGTCAACCAGCTTCCATTTCCCCCTTCCCACTAGAGGTATGAGGTTTGAGCCTGTCACTCGTCAACCTAAAAATATTAAAAATTATTCAATAAGCTACATCACTCAGGATATTGCTTCCCCTTCAGTTATAGTTAATATAAATCATTCAAGATAGAAATCACATAAAAATCTGAAGTGTTCCTTTGGAAGGTATTATTAAACACTAGAGAGAATAAGAGAATCTGAGTGCTTGTTTCAAGACCACGCCAGTCATCCTCGAACACAGATGGGTGTTGTTGCAGGGTTTAGTGCTCAACACAGATATCAGAATATCCCACTGCAAACGGGTCATTCTTGTACATAAATATATCAGGATCAGAAGGCAAATTGCTTGGCATTTGGCAAACAAGTAAAGAGATCATCTATTTAGGCAATTCACACAATTTTTATCTTAAGCAGGAACAATCATAAGCATCAATATACCGAGGAGCTTGCGTATTTTTGTTGAACATATGCTGTCTTTAAAATTTACCTGCAATTGTAGAATGGACATTCATGCAGACGCAAGCTAAACTTTTAATCAATGCCATTATGCAATCCAGTCAAACCCATGTTGTTCTTGGAAAGAACCAGAAAAGAGATTATCAATAGGATTGAAATTCTTCGATTTATTTCATTTGGTTGGAGGTGAATTTTTGTAGGCTCGCCTTCGAACTTTTGTTAAATGTTATTGCATTAGTCAATGATGAGGCTGCGGATCCCAATATCCTGGGAAATTAAGGAGGATGGGCATGATGAGCTGCAGAAATGCGAAGCTGTGTTAGAGCTTGCTTCAGATAGAAATTGAGGCCAGCAGAGATGGAAATCGAAACAAGATTCAGACATATCTTTCAGGTCTGTCCCTCACCAACCCTATAATGCAGACACAGGCGCAGGATAGCCAAAATGTACTGAGCTTGCTTCAGATGGTTAAGAATTTAAGCAGCTAGAACCGTTCATTTTCCACTCTCATGATGCCCCGTCCTAATCTTTCTTTAGACAAATAAACGAGCATCAGATATGGTCAAGAAAGCTCTCTTCTTCCTTCATGAACCGACAAAGCAATGACATTTTTGAGAAAACCTGATAATGGTAGTATTCAAGCGTGATGTAGTTTATTTATTTATATATGAGCTCCATAATTTAAACCTTCTATTTGCATATAACTTTTAGTTTGACACATATTCTATTATATTTTTTTTATGTTTTTTGGATTTATATTTTTAAATATAATATATAAGTGGAGTTATTTTGACCTTTTCAATAAGTAAAGATTTATCTGGTCAAATTATTTGTAAAAGGTTTTATTTGATCAAAGTTTAAACATTTAGGGACTGGAAAAAATAATTTTATTAGTTTATTTGATATTCAAAGGGGGGAAATTGACATAATAAAAACCTTAAGAGAAAACGCTGAATTCATCCCAAACCTTAGGGATATAAATTGAAATTAACTCAAATTTAAATGGCTAGGATTACATTCATCCATCCATTGACTTCGGGTTAAACCCACAGGCACTCAACTCGGCACCTCTTAGACGTTTTCTTCACCCTTGATCTTGTTGTCAAGAGCTAGTCAACAAACAGTGTAAGTTGTTATCATTTGCTTTGTCTTCGAATCCCACTATTCTTTTTGTCATTCTTACATCTTCCTTTGATTTGTTAGTTTCAATGGTTTCTTTTCTGTTCATGGAAATGTCTGGTTTCTTTCAAGTCTTTAGGAATTCTTATCAGTTTCCGACTATTTTGTTGGATTCTTTCACAAAACACGGTTGTGGCTCTCTTAATAGTTTGCTTAGCTGATTGATGTTCAGCAGAACGCAAGAAAATGCAATATAAAAATTGGTGGTGATCCATTGACACAAATTCTTGCCATGAACAACTAATTTTGAGTATTGCGATAAGAAACTTGCATGTACTTGTGAAAATTGCATGATTGAGAGGTTTCTTGAAGCATCAGTTTCATCATGGTTTTATAACTACAATTTTATTCTGCCAGTCATTGATTTTTTTGGTAGTCAGGTTGTTGCCAATGGCTGCAGAAAGAAAGAGATTATTCATTACGAATGGAAGCTTGTTGCAAGAGAAGTTAATCTCTTCGAGTAATGTTAGATATTATCCCTTCCATAACTTCTCAATTGAAGAGCTTGAGAAAGCAACAAACAACTACGCTCCTCATTGCTTTCTTAGCTATAATCTCCTTGGTACATGGTACAAAGGTTCTCTTGATGACCGAGTTCTCTCTATTTGCATACCTCGCTATCCAAATGTTCACGCATCGCGTAATCAGATTATTAATGAGATTGTAAATGATGTTGCAATAGAAGCTCAGTTCAATAGGCAGAGAAATTTTTTGAGACTTACAGGATGTTGTCTTGAGACCCGAGTTCCGCATTTAGTTTATGAATCTGTCAAACGAGGAAATGTCTCCGAGCAGATTCATGTCACTGGAGAGTTTCACTCTCAGCCTATGACATGGAAATGCAGGTTGAAGATTGCAAGGGAAATCGCTCATGCAGTGTCTTATCTTCATACGGCATTCTCAAGACCTATCATTCATAGAGGTATAAATCCCTTAAATATTTTCCTGGATGATTATAATGTTGCCAAATTGTCAAATTTCTCGCAATCCTTGTACATCTGTGAAGATGAAATAATCAAGACTGACAGAATCATAGGGACGCTAGGATATTTTCCCCCCGAGTATTTAGAACATGGTGAAATAACAGAGAAATTCGATGTGTACAGCTTTGGTACTGTACTACTTGAGCTTCTAACAGGGCGTCGGCCCTACAATCTTATTGCTAGAAGAGCAGGCTATTTTCGTTGTGGACTATAGAATTCTTGCAGGAGGAGGGATTAATGAGCAACAACAATGGCAAGTTGCAGTTGAGCTTGCTCTCAAATGCCTGGAGACAAGTAAAGATAAGAGACCAGCAATGGAAGAAGTTACAAAAATACTTTGGGAAATTGAAAGGTTTGTCTCTTCACAACCTTCTCCATTGAAATTCTCATTTTGCATCTTGCGAGTTCTGAATCTCTTAGTTATTCTCTTAGTTCTCATATCCTGATTTTTCCACAAGGAACTGGGTTTTTTTGGAATTTTTCAATTTGCATAAGATACTGATGTTTGCCACTCTTTGTTCCTTGGTTTGGATAATTCTTTAGTTGTCTTTAACTTGTTTGCTCCTCAGGTCCCTGGCAACATTCCCAGAAATACATAGCTCAGTCTATGATGATGGAAGGATATTTATGGAGGAAATGATTGCTTCTTATGAGGGCAGGTGCCATGTTCTCCAAAGTTTCTCTGGCGAAGAGCTAAAAAAGATGACAAACAATTATCATCCTGATTATATTTTCTGCTGTAGCAACATTGGCATATGGTACAAAGGTAATACAGAAAATGGAAATATATCCATATACAAGATTAGTAATGTGAATTGGTGTGAGCATGTCAAGAATGAATTCAAGTTTGCTGCAGAGTTGAGTTCTCACAAGAATGTCTTGAAACTCTTAGGATACTGCCTTGAGACCTCAATTCCATCTCTAGTTTATGAATCCACGGGGAATGGAACACTTTTTGATGAAATTCACTTCCATCCTGCATCTCTTTCTTTTCACAGTAGGTTAGTAATAGCAAGACAGATAGCTGATCTAGTTGCGTGTCTCCACGCGGCACTCTCTACACCTATTATCAGCAAGAACATAAAATCTGCAAATGTTTTCCTGGATAAACATCATATTCCCAAGCTTTCCAATTTTTCATAATCTGTTCAAATCATTGATGGTGAAGCATTCCCAAAAAATCAAATTGAGGGGACCAAAGGATATATGTCCCCTGAGTATATAACTGAAGGTATAGTTACTCAGGAACTAGATGTATACAACTTCGGTGTGCTTCTGTTTGAGCTTTTGATAGGATTGAGACTCTTTGATCTATTTCATTTGGTTGATAAGGAAGGTGGATTATTATTGGATCACCTTCAAAATTTTGTTAAATGGCATAGCATTAATGAGGTTGTGGATCCCAAGATTCCAAAAAACAAAGAAGCGCACGATGAGCAGCGGAAGTAGGAGGTTGTGTTAGAGCTGGCATTCAGATGCATGGTGACTGCAAAGTTGCAACTGAGCTCAACAAACTTTAGAGGTATATTTCTCAGTCTCCTTGAATTAACAATGGTTTATGATAGTCGTATATGATTGAAACCAGAAATTCGTTTTCCACACTCATATCTCACAATCTAACCCTATGGTTTATCATAATCGTTTGCTTCATGACACACATCCAGGGGTTTGATTGTATATGGATGTAACATGCATACATGCACGTCCACATACAGAAGCACAAATACTCATCGTAAAATCCCAAGGCCTTGTAATTCTGTCTACCCAATGAGTCATAGTATATATTTGGTGCATAGGTCATTCCATTCAGTACTGTCACAGCAAGAGAGACATTAGCCTCAGAGCACGGAAAGCTGTAAATGGAGGAGTTGATTGCTTCCTGTTATATGGGTTTCAATTATCCATGGCTTCTCTGCAGAAGAGGATGGTGACAAACAGTTATGATCCTTGGAGTTTCTGTTGAAGCAACATTGGCATGTGGTGCAAAGTTAATATGGGAAACACAATCGTTACTCTGTGCAAGATTAATAGTAATAATTGGAGTAAGCATGTCAGGAATGAATGTAAGATTGCTGGCAAGTTGGTTGCTCAAACAGTTTCTTGAAGCTTTTAGAATGCTAGCTTGAGAATTAATTTCCAGCTCTGCTATATGAATATGCCGAGAATGGAACATTCTCTGAACAGAATCACTTCCTTTCAGTAACTTTGCCTCTGTATAGAAGGCCGAAGAATGTGAAGCAAGTAGCAGATGAACTTGAGAATCTCCACGCTACATCTCTGGACCTCAAATATTATATTTGAAGGTGAGGTAGTTAAGTTTGAAATGCAAAAGCGTTTAGAGCTTGCATCAAAATGATTGGAGACAACAGAGGAAATGGTCAACCGTGGTTGAAGTCGCAGAACTTCAAGCAATCTTCAACATTGATTCAAAATAAATTAAAAGCCATTTAAAAGGCATAAATGTTTGGGAGAATTATAGGTCATCTCGTATATCTCACAAAGCATTGCTAGCTTAGCTAACTTTCAAAATGAATCTCCTTTTCCACGCTCTCATGCTATTTTCCTACCCCAGTCTCTCTGAGAGGGCTAAAAAAAGGGAGCGCCTTAACCCCCGGCCAATAAAAGCTGTATTTATAAACAAGAGCTACGGCCTATTAAACCAAGAGGATTGTGAATTTGGGGCTATTTACCGGAAGCGTGGTTGTTACAAAGACAGGGCAGGGACTCCCATCCTGTGCTCTTTTTAGAGGCCTTTTTGTTCTCTGTTTTCTGGGTTTCTTTTTTTCTTCTTTTGGCAGGCCTAGAAGCTAGGTAAGAGAACCTTGTATGCCTTTCAGCTTGGTTAGGCAAATCTCGAAGTGAGCATTGATTAAATTGACATGAGATGGCAAAACTCTCCAACCGGACAAGTCCTGACAATATAACCTTCTCACCAAGATTCTTAAAATCCTGCGGGAACGTTGACGTACCCGCCATTGCACTTACAAGATCCCTAGTTTATACGTGAAGTTCCCAACTCGATCTCGTTTCTACTTCGGACTTAGCTTGCACAGCACAAGCCTGTCTGCTTTTATGTAATCGAACAATGGTGGGTGATCATTTTTTCACTATGATCAGAATGAATTGACAGATAAATCATTTGACGATTTTATTTATCCAATCAACCGTTCATGTGGTTCTTTTAGTAACAGCGAGTTCATAATATGAAATCTCACACTAGCTCTTCTTTTTCCAAGAAACAGACTGCCAAAACCAACAAAGCAATATTTACCATATTTAACTGAGTAGATTATTACTCCAATCCTCTAAGGCAATATACTCCACCTCATGATGCCGTAAACTAAATCAAGGGGAAGGGCGGGTAGAAAGTTTGAGCCATTAATTCATATTGCTGAGAGAGGCCTCCGAACAAAAGGGTTTGCACTGTCATTAAGCAAGTAATTGTGCTGCAGCGCTAGGGGTTTTCCGAGATGCCATTTGCACACCGTGACCTACAGAAAATCAACCAACCCCCAGCAAATCTAAAAGAAAAGAAAAAACATATCTACAAACGCCATTCCAGTTTCTTGAAACCAAGACCAAAACATCCTAATATCCTGGAATACCATTCATTAGAAATCAACAAAAGTATCCATGTCAATTGATGCCCTACGAATGACCAAGTGCCTTGTCAATTTCTTCCACATGATCTCGAAGCATGTTCCACTGAGAATGAACTAAGTTATGTCAAAATGACTAAATTGCTTCCAAATCTATAGACCATTAGAAAGATGCCAAAGACAGCATTAAGTTTGAGAGATGTACCTGCTCCAGCGATAATGTAATACCTGGAATTAAACACATGTCCATAGTTGCCAGGAACATTAGAACGTGTAAAAGTAGAAAAGGTAACTAGGAAGAGGAGGGATCCATTTTCTGATTCCCCAACCTAGGAGCTTAAAAGCTCAGACATCCACACCAAATTCTACTCTTTAACTTTCAGGCTTGTAGAACAAGAAGACCAATCTATACATGCAAAACAAGTGATGCACTGTTTACAAACGGGTAAAGATCTTCATGGGGGAAGTTACAGCAGGAAAAATGCACATATACCAGCATAAAAAATGTCCAATTTGTCATAACAAATTAGCCAAGCAACATCATTCAGTAACCTAGAGCTCCATTATTCAATATGCATATCAGTCATTTTAAGGGTCCTGAAAGATTGAAAGGCTAGCAAGAAAATCAACATGGAGATGATAAACAATATAAATGAAAGCAAAAGAGAAAGCTCTGGTTAATATCACTAATTGTAAAAGATTTCAAGATCTCTTATTCACTGAAAAGAGGGAGAAAGTGACCCGTATGGCTTTCACTATTTAATCACTCAGTAGATATAGCAATGAAGTGAGTTTATTTTCTATATTCTGAAGGAGAAATTTGGTGAAGTTGACCACTGGCATCAACGAGTTAGTAAAAAACTTCGTTTGTAGCTTTAGTCCCACAAATTGTTGTGTCTTTATCTCCAATTCTAACATAAAAAATAAAAAAACCAACCAACATGTTGACTAGAAGGACTCAATTCAGGTGTGCAATCAGAAGATTGCAATAACAAATTTCTTTTTAATCGATTGCCTGAGCAATGCTGGAAGAAACAAAATTGTTCCATTTGAGACTATTAGTTGAGGCATGTGTATGTGTTCACTTATAAAAGGAAAAAAAATATTCCTCCCAGCCTCTTCAAACTAAATGCCATCTTTATGTTTTCCTAGATATACAGGAGTCCAATCATTTCCACCTTAAACACAATAGCACATTCACATCCAATTCTACAGAAATTCATAGATTTTCTTTAACAAACTGATCCATACATTAGTAAAGACAGGTACAAAGCAAACAAACACTTTCTCTCAATTTCCAGTCTTCTTGTCCATGAACTAAACAATGATACTTCAAAAACCAAATGAAACTACCCTAGTTACTTTTCCTCGACTTCGTTGGCAGTAGTATTTTACTTCAAAACCTAGATATACCGCACCCTAAAATTACACTTTATGATAATCCCCAACTTCACAAACCCTAATAAGTTTTCTCCTTTTCTTTCACAAGTAGAACCCAGCGGAAACAAAAAAAAAAAAAGGCATATACACAGACATCTAATCTTAAAACCCTATAACAAAAAAACTCACCCCAAACAAACACAAACAAAATATACAAAAAGAGGAGTTGAAAAAATTAAACCTTGTTTGCCAGGGAGAAGATTGCCATCTTCGGGATAAAACTCGCGGATATCAACATTGATCTTTCCTCTCCAGTTCCTCACTGTCACTCTCCTATTCCTCCCTACCTATCTGCACTAAACAAAAGGAACCCGTCATTGTTTTCAAAGCCCTAAACACGTAACACAAATATACCAAAAGGGTAGAGACCTACTTCACAAACAACGATGTCTTCAGAATTATCAGAGGAGTTGTCAGGCTTGGCAGATTTCTTAGCCGGCCGATGTTGTTGAGCAAGGTTGTCATCAGCCCCGCCCTCTTCCTCCTCCCTTGTCGCTGCTGCTCTCTTTCCTCCTCTTCCCGACATTTCTCTGATTTCACACACTCTCTCTGTCTTTGTTACAGAGCAGCAAAGAATACTCTACTTCTGATGTCTCCACTTGGCCTTCTTTGAAAGGGGTAGGTTTGGTCTTTGAATGGCGCGTGGAGTTTGAAATACTGAATTATTTTGGGCTTCTGGTTCTCATAGCACACATTTAACCTCCAAGATTTTGTTTCCATTAATGTATTGTAGAGATGATCTTCTTCTTCTTCTTCTGTTCCTGGGATCATTAGCAAGTCCACACCTCTGTAGTATGATATTTGAACTTTGACGACTAATTTAACTTCAACAAATACAAGAAATTTGATGCAAACTAAAGAAAATAAAGAAATGCAGCCATAACCCCTTATCCAAACTAATAATTAAAAAGGTGTTGCACCTCAACCCCATTCCACTTTCTCTACCTAACTAGTTTGATCATTAATATTTTCGAATATGTTTCCTTAACTATAGGGTAAATATATCAATTTGTATTATTATATCTTATAGATTGTCTCTGATATATTCTAAATCTGTGTCCTTCAATCTTTAACATGTCTTCTACTTTTTAATACAAGTTGTTAATATATTTTATAATTAAAAATTGAAATAATTACAAAAACTCTTTTATATAGTTTGATTTAAATTTTATTTTTTCTCCATACTTTTATAAATTATAATTTCTATCATGTGGTTTATATATTCACTAATAATTTATTTAAAGAGTGTTTTTCACAAGATAGGGTTAGAGCTTGAGAGTTGAGACCTCGCGAAAGTATTTATGCAGCGTCTATTTCATTTATAGGGCTAGCTTGCTTTCCAGTAGACCAAATCCAATAAAACACAATGAGAAGAGAGGTGATGTTTTTGAATTTTTGTAAAATGTCTAACTTAGTCCTTATTCTTTACTAATTATAACAATTGGATCCCTTTTTTAAGTTTCAACAAAAACTAATTTTAGTCCAAAACTTTATTTTTTTATTTTATAATCCTTGATTTGAGAGATAAGAGAGAGAGCTGTTACATTCTAGCAGTAAACCAAAAAAAATATCATTGACATGAATTTTTATTATAATCAATTTTTATATTAAATAGTTCTATATGATGAAAACATTCAACTTTATGCGCCTAGAAAACATTATGCACCTCCAAGCTGCCGAGTTATAGCACATACAAAGACCAGAAAAAACCTTACCCTAGGATCACAATCCTAGGGTATGAAGGAGCACAATCCACCTATAGCTATAACCAAGCATTACACTGTTACAAACCATCAAAAATAAAACCATGGATGAACTGTAATTATTATTTCCTACAGCTTCCAAAATAAAGATTCCGATTCCTCTAAGAGGTTCAAGGTATAGTTCCCTAATCAGACATATGCATGTATATAGAGTTTTATAGACTGATAAAATTATTACTTCCTAAAGGTGCTTGAGCAAAGATCCCTCTTCCTGCAAAATGTTCAAAATACCAGAATGCTACTATCAGTTGCCTAATCTGCCAAAGACATTAGTTTTCTGCTAGCTCTATCCAAGCATAATTTCCCTAAAAAGCAAGATAACTATATGGCCTACTTATTAATTACGCAATTACCAACTGGGCATTTCAAAAACGAGTTTGGAAGAGGACGAGCACAACTCATGAGGAAAGCTCGATGAAAAAGTTCTTCAATGCACAGTCAAGCTGTGAACCTCTGATTGGATCAATTGGTAGGTAGTGTTGCCCGCAGCTTGAAGGGGAGGTGGTCAAGTGGGGTTACAAACCATCTTGCAGCCCAACATCCTGCATACAAGACATGTGAGATTTCCTGTCCACTTTTGGAGAAGATTTCTTTAACCCACGATCAAACTCCCGCTTTTGCTGCTTCATTTGTTCTTTCAACATAGGAAATGTCATTTTCTCAAGCTTCTCTTGTTTAGGAGGATCATCACTGCGGCTTTTTAAAAATGAAGGGATAGGTCTTGCAGGTCCAGAAAGGTACTGAGCAATGGCTGCTGAGGCACTGACTCCTCCTTGCTCACATTTTGCTCGAGCATTTGAAGTTGCTTTACCACCAACATTATTTCCCTTCCACTGCCTGGACAACTTTTCTATCCTCGCTTTTTCTTGAACCTGAACATCACAGATACCAATCAAGTCAATCATAGTATAAACAGTGTATTCTCCATGTGTGCGTGTCATTATTTAATTGACTGGTAAGCTCGTGGCTTGCAAATACAAGGACATAGCTCAGAGTCTTGTAAGCACCCGCTTCGTCAGGAAGAAAAAATAATGAAAGAAAAGATGACGTGAGGAATTCATCTGCACGCTCCTTCCAAAAGGCCCATTTTAGAAGGTTCAATATACTTTAGTGAACTAATAAATGAACCTGGGATGAAGCAGCTGCTCTCAAACTGAAGACTTCAACTACTGTGCTATGCAATTACATCCAGACATGTAAACCACAGTACAGTTATTTCACCACTTTTATCAATACAATTGTTAATTATACTTAAGCATAAAGTTCATTAACAAGCTAATTTAACCTAGATTGCATCCAATCCTAGAGACAAGAGTCCAGATGGAATGTGACCTCCGTGATGGTGACAGTGCTGGTAATCATTATGATGAACATATAGCGACATAATTTCTATAGATATGCTCAAGTTCTAATCAAAGACTCCACAAGGGAATGAAATTATGAGTAGAGATTTTTCAACTTGAATTAAAAGCACACCTTGGATCTACGTAGTTATGGTCTACGCAAAAAGTTTAATACTGTTGAACTTCCAAGACGCTAAAATAAAGATACTGAAAAGTTCAATGCATCTAGAAAAAGGTTCCAGATAGCTTTGTAACAGAAGCCATTTTTATTCCATATTTCGAACCATGATCAAAATACACTGCATCTAAAAACTTCTTTCAACTCTAAGATGAACATCATTAGCCTAGGTGGAAAAACTATTAAAAATATTATCCAATGAGACCTCAAAACCAAAACATTCTCCAACTCAGATATAGAAAATCTTCATGCACTGAAATACCACTCTAAATCAATTCTTGCACACAGCACACAGCTCCTTAAGAAAACTTAAATTACTACATCAAAGTTCCAAGATTGATAAAAAGAAAGAAAAAAAAATGCTTGGATTATTTAATTATTTATCAAAGGAGTGATCACCAAGCTTCCAAAGTTGTGCAACTGTTATCTATAAATCCAACTTCTTCCTGAACACCATTAACATCAAAATGTTGAAAGAAACATGTCTAATATGTTGCTCTCTTTGATTTTTTTGATTTTGTTTTAGCAAAATCAAAGAAATCTTTGGAGAAACTTGACTTCAGAAATTAGAAAGATTTTAACACAATTTAGTAATATGAAACCTTTGTTGCCATTGGTGGAGGAAAGAATTTGTATCTTCCTAATCAAACCTACAAGTGCTTTAATTTGGTCAGGCAGATTTGGTTCATAGGTAATTCTACTGCAAGGATTCCAAATCACAGTCTCATATTCACATCATATCTTTTTTATTTTCTTGTCTGGTTTTTAAACTATGCAACAAATTCTCACCATTTCTTCTTTTAGGAAAGAAGACATGGAGAGCAAAATGGTATTAAAAGTAAATTAAGACAAGGACTGTGAAATCATGGATAGGTTTTTATCAAGTTATTATTCAAATATTAGCAGCAATCGATATTTAATCTCATTATTGAGTGTTAAAAGAATAAAAAGAAGCATGTTCTTGCCTTCTCATTATTGTAGAATATCCTTCTACGCTCCTTTGCCCTACAAATAGCAATTTTTATCCCATGGTTGTCCATAGCTCCATTTGGCCACATTTCTGCAACCTGAATGGAATAAAATATTTAAAAGAGTTCATAATAGAAACATGCAAAAAAAACAGACTGATCATATGCCCCAAATATATTTTGCTTCTTTATTTATTGTATTCCCATCAAGTTTTCAATGTTTCCAAATTTCAGTCAATAACGGTACTCAATCTTTATCAAAAAGACCTCTTCATAGAGATGAAATTTGTCTTTCGGTAATTGAAAAGGCCAATAGCATAAAATTATAAACTCTCAGACATGGACAATACAAACCAGATATTAACAAATAATAAGATATGTTGGGGCGTGGGTTATTTTTCGCTTGAGTAGTGGCCAAGTTAATGGAGCAAGGATCAAGGAAGAGTGGACTAGTCACCAAGTTTGTTCCTTCCTTGTTCATCAAGTGTTTGACCATTATAAATAGATACAAAGATGAGTAGTTTTAAAGTGTAAAAAACACAAGGATTGCAGGGTTTTCTTTATGTGTAAGAGTGGGCGTACAAGGGAATTTGGAATTGGGTTTTGGGTATAAAAATCACAATGATATACTTGCACTAATTTTCTCTCATATAGTAAAAAAGGGTACTCTCAGATCCAAGGAATAGGTAGGATTTTGTCGAACCATGTTAAATCTTGTGAGTTCAGTCTTTATTTATCTGTGTTATTTTTCTTTCCATACAACCATTGTTCGTGGTGGTGTGTTGAATCTCAAGTCCTTAATTTCCCAGCAAGATAAAACTTTCAGGGAGAAATTAAAAACCAAAGGGCATGGCTACAGTGAGTACCTCAGCATATAACTTTCTAATTTGCGGACCTTTGTCTTCATCCATCCCCTAGAAAACATTAAGCACTAACATCAATAAAGCAGAGCAACAAATTATTAAATTTTCCTACAAGAAGCCATGTAATAACATGTTGTAGTTACCTGAATAAATAGGTCATAAAGATCACATATCTTATCTTCCATCTTATCATCCATAAGATACTTCCTATTGATGGCTCCTTTTTCTCCATGAATAATACCTTTCTGAAAGTCAACAACTGCTTTATCTCTTTGTTTAAATAACTGTTTTATCATAAGTAGCCACATTAAAGCATACATTAATGAGTTTCCTCTGGAAAATCACTAGAAAAAAGTGGACTACTAAACTTTTGATTACTACTCAAGTCTTTTTGTATTTATACCTAGTGGAATGCAAAGTAATCCAATAATGAGAAAAGTGATGATCATTCCTCTCTCCATTTTACTAACTACATCCCATTACACTACCAATTAGTGTACAAGATAGCGCTGTTTTCAGTTTACTTTTCCAGATTATGTTGAGAGTAAAGAAAATTTATTAGAAGTCCAGCAATTATCACAGAGAGGAAGTAACAAATACAACAAGTCTTCTTGTTGTGTTGCTAACATACATGTCAGATTGAAATCTCAATCATATTTGGTTTCAGAGAAAATGAACTTTACTTAAATTAGAAAGAGCACTTGAGAATGTTGGAAACCTGTAGTTCTATCATCTCCATGACCTCCTTTTTAATCTTCTGGAATCTGTCAGCTTTCTCTTGCTTCGCTGTTAGTGCCATTTCAACCATCTCTCTCAGATTTTTCTGCACAGAAAAAATAGGGAGGGGAGGAAGAGGAAGGATAGATCAGGTTCTCCACACAAAATTAGATTAAAGAAGAGCATAAGAAAATCTTTAAATTACAATGTACAATTTTCCAGGAAAATATCACTCTATTCCATCTTAGGTTGATCAAAGATAATCAAGACTGGTATTGACAACAAGTTACATTGATCATTGAAAACCTCTAATCTGTTTTGATCAACTATTAATACAATTGTGACAAAACTGAATACCTTCAGTGTGCTCAGCTGAATTAAATGCCCAAGAATGGTCATAAGGTGACTGATTAATTCCTCTGATATTTTTCCTTGGCTTGACTGCTGCAAATACCAGAGAAATAATTAATTTGAAGATCATACACATGCTCTGTGTGTGTGCGCACATGCACATGTAAAGATTCACATATGAAAAACAGGAAAATGCTTTTTGTTACCGCTAGTCTGGCAACTTTAGCAAGCTTCTGCTTCACTTCAAATGGCAATCTTCTTTTGATAGACATCGATGAAGTATCAGCATCCTGAGCATCAGTATTCCGCGGCCTAGCTGTAAATAAAGCGTTTTTTATATTTTCAGATAGGAAAATAATGATCGTTGTTTAAGAATCCAAATTTGCTAGCAAAATTGGCTAACTCACATTCTGCAACTACTTTCTCCAAGTCCCTGATGGCTCTTTCAACCATACTGCCCTTTGGCTGCAAGCTAGAAACATCCTTTGGATGCATGGTGGCAGTTTTCTGCAAAATAAAACAAAAAAGAGTTTAATTTCAATGATATATTGCAAATAGGCAAAAGATTATATGCCATAAGAACTGCACACACATCTTAAGATCTTATAACAGAACATGACATGTCTTGAGCGTGTGAGGAAGGGAGCAACACCTCTACTCAAGGGATGAGAGAGAAGAGATTACATGTAATTGAGAACTCAAATACTCAGTTTCATGCACCCTTTATAAAATAGACTGTCTGAAAAACAAAAGGATAAAAAAAAAAAAAAACAAACAAGCAAAGCGATCTTATAGTGCATAGTCCAACTATATCCCTATCCCCAAGCTGGGTAGTGAAAGGGATACCTACATATGCTACGAAGAAAGACCAATGCTTTTACTATTTCAACAGCTTTAGTTGGATTGGTAATCTCCAATCCAACCAAAAAATGATAATGACAGACATCACTCATATAAATCATCTTTTTTAAAGATAAAACATCACTTTGAGTACTGTATTCACAGAAAAAATTGAAACTTGAAAAGGTTTTTTGTGCAAATTAAATTATTAAACAACACAAACTCATTACTTAAGTTTGTAGGTTCTTTGCAAGTTCTCTAATCTCTTATTGTAGGTGATCGTAATAAAAGCAAGCTCTTGTTGCTTATTTAATTAAATGTCAAAGCACTATCCTGCTAATGACCAGTATTCAGCAGCCAAACCACACCATAACGTTTTCAAAGAAATCACCCAGCAATTGCAAAACAAAAGGCTTGATAGATACTTTTGTACTGAGATTTCTGATGAGTACCACTACTTATTACCTTTTCAGCTTGTACTGGATAATGAGGAAGATTCAGGTCAGGCAGTTCATGTCTTCCCTTCTTGTTCCTGTGAGGAACTTTGGGAGAGGATGCGTTACATGTTTCACTGGCTAATCTTTTGGATTGAGGTGCAGATTGGCCAGGAGCATTGTTTTCTTGATACTTTCGATCTGCAACTCCAGATAATTCACTTGTATCTTTCACAATTCTGCCTAAATTCCCAGGCTGGAGGACTCCATTCATCTGTTTTTCAGTGTCATTCTGTCCTGTGTTTGAGATGGAATAATCCTTGTTTGTGATTCCTGGATATGAAGAATATTCAGATCTTATATCAGTACCAGCAACTTTTTTGTCAGAAAATATGGGATGCATCAATGAATGCAGTTTCCCATCATGATGATGTTCACCATTAACAGCTAAATTCTGAGTGTTGGTTCGAAACGGTTCATCCATTGGTATATTCCCTGTAGCCACATTCATCCTTCCTTGACCTAATTTTGCATGTTTATCTCTAATGCGATCACCATCCTTCTCTTCTCTAGCTTTTTGCATATTATTCTTTCTTTTCTTTGACTGGAAGTGACTGGATGACATTGGTCCATTCCTGGCATTGAAGAGGAAAAGAAATCATGTTAATGGTTATATGAAGAAACTACTTTAAGTACCACAACATGCCATTTGGCCAAACACAAAGGGGAAGAACAGGATGGCAGCAACCATCAAAATCAGTAAGTGGACTATAAATGTATTCTTCACATGCAAGTGTATGCTCCCTCCTTCTCTCATTGTAAGCTCTTATTTAACATGCTTCAAATACAGAAAAGACCCATTAATACTAGTCACCAATATCACTCCATAATTTCAGCCTGATGTGTTGATTTTTTGGGTTTTCAGAATATAACAGTACCTACATTAACAAGTATTATCTACTCCAGTTCTTCTTCTATTCCCGTATATATTTGGGCACTAATGGAATATAATTAATGATGAATGTCCTACCTTTATATTTAGACACCCAAATTTTCTGCGGCCATCTTTGTTCAACATCTTCCAATTACAGAAAAGGCATGTTACTATTTATTCTACAATCCAGAACATACAAGGATTGTATTCCAACTCATAGCTCATACCTAAACTAGAACGCTTTTCTTCTTCTTCTCCATATCATAAGCAATTAAATAAGTATGCACATGTTCACCAGTTAGATGGGGGTTTCTCGTCCATCTGTAACGCATAGCTGAAAGGAAGAACTAAGTTTTTACAGGGATACAGGTGATGGGTTTTTTCTTTTAGGTTACAAGGGAGAGGCTCAAACTAAAGGGGGATTTCTGCAGGCTCATCGGCACGGGTGATGATTTGACAAAGCATATTTTGACATTCCTTTTACTGCATATATCAGAAGACTACACCCAAGTTGTGTTCTGGCATTATGTTTATGCGTTAGAGAATACCACTCAAAAAGAGTTTATACGAGGTTTATGTAAAGAAGGATCCAAGTTGTTGTCAAAATTACATAATAACATATCCTGGAGTACGGCGTCCTGCGATATGTTGTGATATTTTATTGCTTGGTTTATGTAAAGTTTATAGGTGGTTTATGGAAAAACTAATCATCAAAATTTTAGCTATATGTCATCATGGGATCCCAATTACACTCAGGCAGAAAGGGAATACAAAGGACAGAACTATAACAAGACAGAGTAAACAAAAAGAGTTCACAAGAACTCACATGTGTTCTAATTTTCCCTTATTCACAAAGAATCCATTATGTTTGGTAGTTGACTGATCAACTTCAAAATACTCATCCTGTGAAATACCAGGGTCAAGGTTATAACAAGTTAATGGAAAGGAATAATATTTCACATGAGTAGTTAACAGCCAACTTTTGCCACATAAGAAGTGTTTTCATGGGAAAAAAAAAAGTAACTGAAATAATATGGCACCAGTAAAATAAAATCAATAATAAGGGACTGCTGGTGTAGGAAAAGATTACAATGGAAAATAAAATACCTAACATATCCCAGATTTCAATATCAAGTCAATCATCACAATAGCTGCCCCTTGATATACACAGTAAGGTGCTCTAAAAAGGGACAGAGAAGCTTCAATAATAAAAACAACCATAAACGAAACCCTGATTCCAATTCTGATAAATGCTCAATAAGAGATTTCATAAATAACAATAAAATTTCTAAAATACTAATGATTACAAGCTAACACATAGCAGGACCAAAGTATTTTTTTTCCCTCAACTGCATCAGATAGCTTATATTATTGGGCATATTATTTAATGTGTAAAAGAGCAGTCTTGGTCTTGAGCTGAAAATATTCAATAAGGTAGAAGTTCGCATAAAACGTTTAAAGCAAAAGATCCTCCTAAAATCACTGCATAAAACATTTAAAGCAAAAGAACCTCCTAAAATCACTACATCTAACAGAAACCAACTCAGTAAAAGAAGTGATAGTAACAATATTTTTAATGAAGCTCTTCACCAGTCATTTCAATCTCCAAGTTAACATAGTAAGACCAAAATATTGATGATGGTGATGATGATATTTCATTCACAGTCAATATTAGACTCGTATTGTAGTTACCGTCACTATTATCATTTTCATTATAACCATGTTACCAACCAGTTCGGTATCATCCATGAAAGAATCCTTGGTGTCATAATGATCTTCATCAGGAGCACCATCAAGTTCTTCCTCATCACTACTCTGATTACCCTGAGAAAGTAAATTGTCAATAAAGGCGTCACACCTCAAATTAGATTTTCAGGCATTGACAATACCTAGCACAAGTTATAATTAAGATGTGACAAAAACTTTTACCCTGGTTGTTAACCTACTGCAACCACCCTCCTTTATACATGCTTAGAACTGACCATAGTTAGCCAAGTAAGCAATGCATTATTCTTTTTTTTCTGTGACCAAGTACAAGTTACAGAAAAAGAAATAGAAAACTGCATTTATCCTAACAGCAAATATAAGCAGTCAGATGCACTCGTATTCACCTGTCTAAGACTATAATTGCTTGAACCTTGAAAATAATAAAGAAAAGGATGGATTCAACACAAATTGCAAGATTGCTTAGTCATATAAAGGGTTAATGGTGTACTGCTACCAAAGCTTGAAGCTTGAAGCTTGGTTGAGTAGTTGTGTTATAATACTAAACCAAACGGCCAAAAAGCATGAGAATTAATTAGCCATATAGCAATAAAACAATCTACATATGAATGAAAAACTGTCCAGGTTTTTCTGAATTTTTTCTGAATTGTAATTAATCTTAAGATCTAGAAAGAAAGGAAAATAACTCTAAAGATGTTTTGATTCTACTCATTGATAAGAGAAAATTTTCAAAACTAAAAGAGAAAAAAGAGGATTAATGTACGTGCATTTGATCCTAAAGCTGTATAAGCAGAAAATTAGTTCCAGGAGATCTTTGTTGGCTTGTTAGTAATTAGAATTCTATCTGTGGAGAGTAATTTTTCTTGCGCACATAAACAAAGATGCTTGGGAAACAAAAATGAGATCATCTAATAAATGTTTCTACCAAATAAAAGCATTGAAATCAGAACCTCATCAATCTTTGTAACATTATCAACAAAGTAAAGAGACAAAGTACAAAGAACTTTACATACCACATAAAGTTGCTCTATTTTCTCAATAACAGAACCAAGACGACTAGAAGAAGGTGCATTTTTTGGTATAGGTTTAGTGAGCTGGCCCTGCAATATTGAAGCATAACAAAAGGTATCATGAGTTGTAATCTGATAAGTTTCAGCAAAGGTAGATTGGAAAGAAAGCAAGAAAGAAGCAATTCAGGAGTTGACATAACAGAGGATAGCATCCACAAAGCCAAACATGCAACGAAGTAAACTCCTGGAGAAGGATAACAAAGTGCATATGTATATGATGTATACTTACCTACTGATGAAACAAAGCAACAAGCATCACAATTTTGCTACATTAAGCGCTATTCTACAAAGAAATATGCTTGGAGCACAGTTGGAGCACCACACAGCCAAATGCACATGCTGCTCCACTCTTTTAAGTACAAGTATTTCATAATTATGCTTCTATAAGATGAAGCTATTTTTTAAAAGGGCCATAGGCAAAGGGAAACACAGAAGATAATGTTAAATCAACAACTACAGAGAAAATCTAAGGTTTGTGAGCTGCTTTTTTTTTTTTTTGTTCAAAATCCATAATAATTGAAGATAATGTTTTTTGTAAGCTACTTCTTTTGATGTTGGCATTTTATACATTTCAAGGAGATGACAGGTTTCTGCTGATGGCAAAGATCTGACACTTGCTTACACATCCCTATAATTGTGTAAGCACAATATCCGTGTATGCCTAGACTATGAGACTGGTTTTATCAATAGCCAGTTAACACAATAGCCCTTTCTACCCATAAATATTTTTAGAACTATGAAAACAGGTAAAGTTCTATTAAGCAAACTTACACCATCAAGCTTCACAACTGTTTCACTGTCTGTAAGTATGACTCTTGGTAAACAAACAAATAATTATGTAAGATAACTCTCAAGACATACACAAAATATTCTTAGAATTATGACACCCGTGTTCAGTTTTGCTAAACAAACTTATATCATCATCAGTTTCCCAACTGTTTCACTGTCTGCAAGTATAGACTCTTTACAAACAAACAAATAATTACGTTAGGCATGTGCACATGCACGAACATGCACACATTCTACCATTCTGCATAATATCCTAGTATATCTTCACTCCACCCCATAACTTATTTTAATATTCTATACATAGAGCATCCCCCTCTAAGTGAGATGTCACACACTTTCTTATCATAGGATTCTGCATGCCATACAAATCCAAATTGAGTGTAACATTAACCATGAGAAATCTCCAGCGATTTCATCTTTAACCAAAATTCCTAAATGATATTCTTTTACTAGGACACTTAGAGACATGATGGATTCTTTTGAATATGGCAATATGCATGAGACAATTCATGTATAGCAATGTCATATAGTTTCATATCAATATATTTTCTTTGATAGCTTGTGGATGTTGTAAATGGGGTGTAACAAAAATCACATCATCAATGACAATTACTCAATTGAGCAAAGCCACTTTTGAGGGTGTCAAATAATCATCTCAACTTAATAGCTTAATAGCTTAAACTATTAGGTGAGGTTCCAGGATATGATTTATATATTCTTTACCACACCCCCTCGAGTGAAAGTTTTTTGGACGTGAAACTTGCACAGACCCACATGTTTTATTTTTATCAAATAAATGGGGATAGTGAGATTTGAACTCGTGACTACTTGGTCATCAATACTTTGATATCATATCAAAGAATCATCTCAACTCAATAATTTAAACTATTAGGTGAGGTCCCAGGATATGATTTATATTATTTTCTAACAGAGGGAACTCATAGCTTGCAAATTTAAACCTTTGTTTTCCAATTGCATTAAGGAATTTAAGTAATCTAAGGTGATCTGTTGAAGTATTGAAATGTTGTATAAGCTTTTAATTTTGATAGAATTAAATCATCTACTTTTTAAGTTCCTTCGCAATTTTAGAAATGCAATAGATACGAACAATATGTCTTGTTGTAGAAATATACTTAATAGAGGGCATCACATCCCATATCAATTTAATAATTGAAAGTTAGAAAGAGAATAATCATTAACTATACATTTGAAAAACAAAAATATGTTTACCTTGATAACTTAGCCCTAATAAAACCAAATACAAAAACAAAACAAACTCAACTCCATTCCAAACATAAAACTGCAGTAGGAATTCAAACAAACGCAACCCCCCCGCCCCGCCATTATATATGTGCAACTATTTTAAGACAAGCTACCTACTTCTTATCAAAAAAAATTCACAATTCTTATATCAACCTTCATTCATGAATAAAAATACTCACCTTCAACTTGCAACTAAAATGGGTATGGTTAAATAGAGATTACTTATGGAACTTCAAGCTTAACATGTATAGCACCTATGAACACCATATTCATGTCCATTCAAGTGTATCACTAACATGGAAAGGTATCAGGTAATTCCTGATCATCCACATTAAAAGTGTGCAAATTAACAAATGAACTATATATGTCAAGGCCTAGGACATGCCAATACCATTTTGGCAATGAATCAACTACTGAACTTGGTGACTTGTGGGTGTCAACACACCAATCATCATCCACGTCGAGAATATTGTTGATGTGATGATCAACACATCAGCAAAATACAAGCAATATGCTAACATCAAGATTGACAAGCGTGCTAGCATAGACACGTTGCCAACACCTACAATACATGTTGTCTATGTTTTTATAGTTTTGCTATAGATTTGCTATTTATAGTTGTGCTCTTCATAAATTGAAAGGTTATTGCTTGCATAATTGCTTATCCATTAATGGATAATTTTATTGTTCAATTGCAAAGAAATTTATATGCTTAACATTATAAGTTTAAGCGTAAGCACGCATAGTTATTTCTTCATGTGTGTGTGTCAAACGCTTTGTATTCTTGTTGAACACAAATCCCATTTCCCTATTCATGAATAACAACTTTAAAAATTTAGGATAATCAACATATACAATTCTTTTATCTCATAAACCTTTTACTTTGGAATTTTAAATTTTAATCTTCAATTTGAGCTGGCTACTAAAAGATCTGCATTTCTTCGTGCTAATGCCAAAACAACTGAGCATCAATCTCAAACTACTTTGTGTCAGGTACACGGATCCTTTTATGCTATTCAGCTCGATCATAAACCAAATTCAACTTAATATCAAGAGATTCATATCCTTCAGTACCACATCTCTCCAAGTTATTCTAGGTCTTCCTCTTCCCTCCTCCATCCTTTCAATATCAACTTATCACTTCTCCGAACTGAGGCCTCTTGATGAATGATGCTAGATGGGCATACCAATTTTAGTCGCCCTTCTCTTGTTTTATCTTAGATTGGCTTGGATGGTCCCAAGCCTGGCAAAAAAAAGGATGGTTGCAATAGGTTGACACCTAACATAAACTCTGTCCTATCTCATTTATTGATTCTTTTCCAAAGAAGATAGTTTAATCCTAAAATTAACTTTCGAGGCTCCGAAGGAAACAAATTTTTCAAGATTTGTTAACATCTCTATATGAGATTATATGCATTT
Source organism: Populus ilicifolia (assembly GCA_015708895.1). Taxonomy (NCBI): domain Eukaryota; kingdom Viridiplantae; phylum Streptophyta; class Magnoliopsida; order Malpighiales; family Salicaceae; genus Populus; species Populus ilicifolia. Next base: position 1,857,462 of record SRLM01000046.1, read on the forward strand.
TTTAAATCAAATGATGAGTTGGTGCTGAAAACAACCCTTTCCAGTAGAGGCATGTTATAAGCATTATACCTTAAGGCCACACTAATATGGTTAGTGCAATTTCTAATGCACAAGTCCATGCACTAACAACAAAGGATAAGCTCTTTGAGAAGGTTAGCAAACTGAGAGGTTGATCATAAGTTTGTTTGTAAGTCAAGGACTGATGTGGGACTATATCACATTCACTAAAAAATATTATTTACCAATTACTACTTGCAAAGCGACAAAGATTTAGATGATTCAACAACTTAAGGGACAGAAGCAAAATACCGAAGAACATGACTAATTTTGGGGTAGCAATTGATGTTGTTTGAAGGTCTTGGAGGAAAAAAATAGCAAAATTTTATTAGAATAAAGTATTGTTTACAACAATTCAGCAAAGGGACTAGCAGCGACCTTTTCATCTAAGTTGTTGATAAAACAATTCAGTACAATTAGTGTCATTCTTAAGAAACTTGCAGGACAAGAAATTTCCTTTTAGTCTTAGTTGAGATAAGAATATTTTAACATCTTCTTCTGGTGCTATGGAATAGACTTTTGTGGAGGGGCATCTTTAGCAGATATACAAAGGACTCGAGAGCTCTCTTGCTTTAGTTTCTTTTACCTCTTTGTTTTTGGATGGGTTTCTTATTGAAGTTTACAAGCATAAAACTTTTTAGCTTCTCTTATTCTGGATTATCATGCTGTGTTAAAAACAAACATAAGAGAAAAGGAACCAGAAAAGGGTGTTTCAGGAAGAGCAAAAGGCAGATAAAGGAACAAAGTCTAGAAATTCTAGGAAGTACATGTTTTCTGTCATCTAAACTTAATTACAAAATAGCTAATTAAAAAGCAAAATAGCAGGTGAATAACTATCTCTATTGCTGATGTAATTATAATTTATTGTATAGATTATGTAATTCGTCAAAATGACAGTTGTTTGACCCAATCTTCTTTTGTTTTGGTTAAAGCCCAAACAGAGCCAAAACGAAATCATGTCAAAGTGACAAAAACAAAATCAGATGATCGACAATAGCCAGTGAGGAATGAAAACAAATTACATTAAACTTAGTACTTCATGGAAAACAATGATTAAAGATCATGCCTGAAGCATTAAATAGCTCAGTTAGTCACATAATGACATCATACAAGGTCTTGGAATCAAGCTTTCCTCTCGTAATACTGTTGGAAAAATAAGCCACGCCACAAACCTGAAAGTGAAGCTACCCATTTTCTTTACTGACAAACAATTGAGAATATTTTGGACTATTCAGATGCTCCCATGGAAGGATATAGAAAAGGAAGGTTACAGCTAATGATATAGATCAAATATGGGAATATGATAAAGTACTTAGAAGCCAGAAACACAAGCGCATACAGGATTCACACGATTCATGACAAAGGTGTGTAATGGATAAGGAATTCAAACAATGATCAACCATTAGAAAATCGAAGTGTACAACCCCAACCATAGTTACCATGGATGGATATCAACAAATGGAGACAACTCATATCATACCGTAAATATATACATAAAACCAAGCTGAGAAGAAAAAACCAGCACCTAAATTTAGTTATTCGTAGATTTATTAAGAAAAAAAGCATAATGGATCTCCATTGAATCTAAAATGCATAAAAAACAGCCAATTAAATATAATTTAAAGGCAACCAAAGGCTATTAAATCCAATGCAGATACAAGTAAATCAGCGACGTGGAAATAAACATACGAGATAATCACTAAAAGAGAGAATCAGTAAATTACTTTCCATCCATCAAACATTCTGTGACAGATAAAAAATTCTCGTTCCCAAAATTAAGATCAATGCAGTAACAAGCAAGAAGAAGTTGAAATCACCACATGCAGAAGTTGCATTTGATTATGTCAAATACAACAGCAAAAATATTACAACAAACACTTAATAAAAAATATCATATTCAATTAAAAAAAGCAGATAAAAACATAAACCCTGATAGAATTACAACAAAACATACAATTTACAAAAATGGTTCTCAACAATATCTCACCAGAGCAAACTGAGCCTCTTGTTGGGCAGTCTCCACGGAAGCAGGCTCCATTACAAAAGCAGAAGTAGAAGCACCGGCAGCGGCAGTTTGATTATTAGAATGAGATGGATTTGCCTTGTTTGCTGCTGCATCTTTCAAAAGCTTCTTCCATGACACTATTGCTGTCTCACCAGGCTTGAGTTCAATGTAGAACCTTTGCCTTGGAGGACCGCTAGTATCACCCTCTTTGGCATGACCGGCCTCCATGAATGAATTGAAAGAATTCTTCTTGTTCGAGAACTCCAAAGTTTCAAACTTTTTTATGTCATGGCAATTGTGTGGACACCAAAGTAGTGATCTTTGGAGGTGGGCGGCTCTGGTTATTGGAATAGAGGAGAGAAAAGGAGAAACCCAGCAAGGATGTGGGTTGGATAGTGAAAAATGTAGTGAAAGATCAAGGGGTGTAAATGAAAATTTTGGTAAACCATTGAAGGCATTGTTTCTGGGTTTTGGTTTTTTTTTGCTGTTTCTGCTGGGGAATTGTAAGAGAGGGAGACACCTGGCTCTTCGATTCAGTTCCCTTCCTTTTATGCGAGGGACGTGTGTTCAAAGCCTCCTCATTTGCCCCCCCCCCCCCCTGNNNTATTATTTATTTTATTTGGTAAGTTGGCGCTGCAAATTTTGGGTTTTTTCCCTTTTTCGGAGATGGAAGAAATGTGGATTTTTTTATGAAAAATAAAAATGTTAAATTAAAAAAAAAACAAGTCAAATGTTTGTCATATTTTCATGGATAATAATTATATAATTTCAAAAGAAATAAAAAAAATAGGGTCTATTCCATGTCGTTCTTATAAAAAAAGAAATTATGCATTGATGGATTTGCAGGATTAGTTTTCATAATTATTTAAAAACCAAAAAATAAAAAATATAGTGTGTATATTTACTCTAAAAATACAAAATATTTTGGAAAATTACCCTGGCATTTCTATAATTTAATCATTTTTTTTACTTTGCCATCATGTTTTTTAAAAATTAAAATTTTTGAAATGACTATGCTTCCTTTAAAATTTTAAATTTGGATGAAGATATAAATCTATTTATATATATATATATATAACAGTCATTTCATTCAAATTTATATAATATACGAATTTATCCTTAAATTTGTAGTAAAATAATTCTTTTTTTATATATAAGCCGTTAAAATTTACTCTTCACCAAAAAGAAAAAAAAACAAACAAATTAGTTTCAAAATCTAGTTGATTTCTTCTCTCCTCTCTAAAAATATGATATCTCACAGAAATCAAAACCTATTTTAAACAATTTTTTTTCTTGACTTGTGATGCGATTTCGCTAAAGGTTGCGAGTTATAATTAATTATTCTTGTTTCTTTTTTTTTTAAAAGATCATAGGACAACCTCATATTGATTTCATAGCCCATTTTCTTTTATTAAAAGTATATTTGGTATTGTAATTATTTTTGTGGTTATAATTTAAAAAAATTATTATATAAAAAATATTTTTGATTAATGTTAGTTTGTTATGTGTGTATTGTTAAAATTATGGTTAAAATTAAGATTGAATAAAAAATAATTTAATATATTCAGTTAACCATACTTCTTAGATTGAGGTTATAAAATAACTAAAAAAATATATATTAATATTGATTGTTTTTAATTTAAATATTATAAATTTAACTACTACTATTACATCATTAAATAGATAATATTTTATATCAAATATTTTTTATTGTTCTATTAGCTTATCTATAATTTCATCACATATAAAATCCATCAGATAATGATTATAGTTTCATGGTTTTTTGAGTGTGCAACAAAATCAGATAAAATATCATCAAAAATAAAATAAAAATTACAATCAAATTCTGTAAATATTAAGTCATCTTGCAATATTCTTTTAATTTATGTAATATTATTGGATAATATAAAATATTAATTTTTGAATAACATACAATTAAAAAATTAATTTTTTTCAGGTCGTATATTGTTCAACAAACATTAAAGTCATTATTCATGTAAACAGTAACTTATAAATTAATTCAACATTTGACAACAATGAAAAGTGAAAAACAACATTTTTTTACTTCACTAAAACCAATGATACAAACTTAACTTTTAGTGGGATTCATCTCTCAAATCTACGTCCAAAATGTTTACCAAACAACTATAAATTATGATTGAAATGAAACATATTCATAACATCAAACAGGCACTAAAAACTCTAAGAATTGCTATCAGGCTTTTCATTTGTGCTCTTGTAGTCCTATGATTTTATGTTTTTCTATATGTTTTTTGAATCTCATGTTTCATTTTTCTAAAAGAAAACAATTGATATGGTTTAATTTTTAGTCTATAAAATTGGATAAAAAAATGATCTAACTTGAGTCGACATGATAAATTTATAATCTTGATAATCAAGATTAAGATAACCCGGGTTGTCCTGTCAACTCGTATCTTAGATTATAAGATCGGGATTACCCGATAAAGAAAAAAATAACAAGACTAATTTTTTAAAAAAAAAATATCAGATGATAAAAGCACTAAACAAAATAGGTACAAAATGAAAATACAAAAATTAGTTTCAACCCTAGTTAATTTTTAAACTCCTACCCCAATCATTAAATTACAACAATCTTATTTGAAAAAGTTCATGAAAATCAGCTTTTAATTAGTCAAATATTAAAGAATAAAATTGAAAAAAAATAATTCTACAAAAGTGATTCAAAATAAAAAATAATGAGAATCAAAATTAAAATACAAAATAAGTTTTATTTTTTATTGAAGGATGAAATTGAAAAAACATTAATTTAAAAAAATATCAAAAGAATAAAAAAAATAAGAATCAAAATAAAAATAAAAAATAGAAACAAATTTTTGATTAAAGGATGCAACTGTAAAGAAAAATCTATTTAGCAAAAGGAATAAAAAAACAAAATAATCAAAAGAATAAGTGTTAAATTTGAGAAAAAAACTAATATATTCCAAATTAATATTGAATGATAAAATTAAAAATAAATTAATTTTTTATAAAAGATCCATGAATAAAAATTACAAATCAAAAAAACAGGGACCTAAGTAGCAATACTTATAAACCAAATAACAACTTTGAAAAATTGCATGGCTAGCATGAATTTTGATAAGAGAGAGAGAGTGTGTGTCACTAGTTACAAAATATTGTGTTACTAATGATAAATCATATCACCAACAACCATATGCACTATCCTAAAAACATTGAGTTGCTTTCAATTACACGATAGAAGAATTTTTGTTGTTGTGAAGGCTTTAAAAAATGATTTTTGCTCAACTCTAGCTAGCATTACAAACCTGCAACTCCCAACAATCCAAGCTGAGTCAAATAAAGTTATCCCACTAAACTTGTAGTCTAGGTTATAAGATCAAAATAATTTGATAGAGAAAAAAATAACAAAAATAACAAAGCTTGTTTTTGTTTTAAAAAATGTTAAACAATGAAAGCAATAAAAAAAATAAGTAGAACAAAACAAAGAAAACAATATTATCCTAGGTTAATTTTCCCAACTAGTGATCTAAGACATCAAACTAAAAGCATTATGCAAGAAAAAATTATAAAGTTAAAATTTTAATTAATTAGATCTAAAAATAAAATAGAAAAATAATTTCAATTATACAAAAGAATTAAAAATAATAAAAAATTCAGTTGAAAGAATGTTGATCAAAATTAAAATACAAAACAACTAGGATCAAAATTAAAATACAATATAATTTTTATCTTGTATTAAACGATCAAATTAAAAGGAGAAGATGAATTTAATAAAAAAAATAAAAAAATAAAAAATAATTAAAGGAATGAGGATCAAAATTAAAATAAAAATAAATTCTTAATTGAAGAGTGAATTTAAAAAGAAAAATCTATTAAAAAAATTAAAAGAATAATAATCAAATTGAAAAAAAAATAATATATCTCAAATTAAAATTGAAAGGTAAAATTGAAAAGCAAGTTAAAATTTTACAAAAACTCAAGAAAAGAATAAATTATAATAACAAGAACCCAGGTGGCAATACTCTTTAATCACATAATAACATAATAGCTCTAAAATTTTACATGTTTATTGTGAATTTTAAAAGGAAAAGAAGGAAAAAAAATCATTATTTATGATAAATCGTGCCACCACCCACAACACTCGCTCTTATACCATGTCACTTCCAACAATATAGGAGATGGGGGATTTTAGCCTCTACCAGGATATATATATCTAATATATGCTGACATATATATTTTACGTACCAACTGTTTTTATTTTTGTTATTTATTTATATATATATATAATCAAATATTAAATTTTACGTACCACTAATTTTAATTTTTTTATTTTAAAGGATATTTTAATTGTTTTACTTTGATTTTTTTTAAAAAATTATTATTTATGAAGAAATTGATAATGATTAATAAACTTTATAAAAAAACATATTTTTAATAACTAGTTTTAAGTTTTTAACTATAAAAAACAAAAACATGAAAACAATATTTTAGTTAATTGTGATGGTCTATAATATTTTTATATTTTAGCTTTTGTTAATATAGTTCTTCTATTTATATCTAACTCAACCGTTAAGAGCTTATACTCATGCATTCCATGTATAAAGCATTAATCATAGTTACTGGCATCATTTTAATTAAAAAAACATTTTACTTGGTTTACCATCTTAATTTTATTAACATTAATGCTTGAAGTTTTTAATAATTAATTATTTATTTTTATAAATTGTATGTATTTGAAATGTAATTGCTACTATTTTTTAAAATATTTTTTATATCAAAATATATTAAAATAATTTTTTATTTTTTAAAAAATATTTTTAAAATCAGCGCAGCTAGATGATCCAATATATATATAAAAATTAATTTTCTGAGAATGAGATTTATATCAAATTTCCAAATAATACTTTAATCCTTGTTTTCTCTCTTGTCTTTTCCTTTCATGTTCCCATGCATTTATTGATGTAATTAAAATATAGTAATTAATATTTTTTATTAAACTCAAACATTAGTCTTACTGAAGTCATCTTGATTTTGCAAAACAATAAAATACAACACATCATAATAAAATAATAAACTTATAAAACTCCAATCAACTTGAAAGGTAAATTCAGCACCCAAGTAATTCAGTACCCCAACCGATCTATGTTAAAGAAAAAAATTGGCATACCTTAACCCTATTAAATATACAAATTGATTCACAATGATAAAACCTAATAAAAAAATTATTAATGTTTTTAAATTTTTTGACCGTCCGAGTAATATTAATGTTATTTTTTTCAAAAAAATTATCAATTAATTCAGTTTATCCCTCCCAGTCCTTGATTTTTAAAAATTAGTTGCTTTTTAAAATATAATTTTTAGAAATATATTGAATTATTATATATATTTTTATAATTTTTTTTTAATATCAATGTATTAAAATATCAAAAGATATAAAAAAATAATTTAAAAAAATCAGATTAATTTGCTGACAAAAACACTAAAACTATGATCACAACTCAATAAGTTATAACAACTTAATTATACTAAACATTCCAACACATGTTTTTTCTTAAATAAAAAAGGTGAAATTTTAATTTTAAAAAATCGTTGGACTCTCGACTCTAACAGACTTTGGGCATCAAAAAACAAACGAAAATCGGAGAGGAAGCTTTGCTGCTCTGCAATAATATAGTAAACCTTTAATTGATTATCCCTATAAAGGGTTCTTCGAATCTTTTTTTTTTTTCAGATTAAATCTTCAATCAGATTGATAAATGGGAAATATATTTGTGAAGAAACCGAAGATAACTGATGTTGATCGAGCCATCCTCTCGCTCAAGACTCAAAGACGGAAGCTTGCCCAATATCAACGACAGGTTGGTCCCTCTCATTTTTCTATTTCAATTCATTTTATGACTTTTTAGGCCTTGAAATTTAATGGGTTTTTGAGTTTGATCGTTTTCTGCTTAGTTATATTCAAAATTTTGATTACCCTGAAATTTAAAAAAAAAAACCCTTTTTTTCGTGCCTGGGATGTGATATTCTTTATCAAATTATGTAACAACAAAAGGATAAGGGAAAGTTCGGATTTCATTTTGGTTTTTTCAAAAACCCATTTTTTGTTGTTGGTTTGCTTCTCTCAACTAAAAAAAAGTCAAGCTTTTTTGCCATGAGCTACAAAGAAAGTGTATTTTTAGGGTTATGGAAACGGGTTAGTTTTAAAATCTTGAAATGGCTAAGTTTGTTATCGTGTCTTTTGGAAGATTGCAATGGTGTCCTGTGATGGAAATGTGAGTTGTGGCTTCTGCTGAATTCGAAGAAACGATCGCTTATTTGTGGTTATCACTTTGTTTTTGAATTGAAAATTTTCCAGCTTGAAGCTGTGATTGAAGCGGAAAAGCAAGCTGCTAAAGATTTGATACGTGAAAAGAGAAAGGACAGGGCGTTGTTAGCGTTGAAGAAGAAGAAAACACAAGAAGAATTGTTGAAGCAAGTGGACACGTGGCTCATTAATGTTGAACAACAAGTGCGTAAAAATAGCGAGAATGTAGTTTGGTTTCAAATGTTATATGATGTTCCACAATATGTGTTCTGGTTCAGTTGGCAGATATTGAGCTGGCCAGCAAGCAGAAAGCTGTATTTGAGAGTTTAAAGTCAGGTACTGATGCAATCAAAGCAATACAAAGTGAGGTCAACCTGGATGATGTTCAGAAGCTAATGGATGATACTGCTGAAGCTAAAGCTTATCAAGATGTAAGTTTCATACTGAAATTTACTTATCTCGAGAATGTCTTGGACATCTTGTTAGACATTGTATTTTGTTGGATTATCTATCCTCAAGGAATATAAATATATAAAATTCTTTTGTATGTGTATGCATGGGTGTCTGCACATGAATGCACTCACCTAAAAACATGTAGGAGATGCTGACAGTAGTTCAGAGCCACTTGGAATGGAATTCAATATTGAGTTGTATGTCTAAAAACATATCTTTAAGATCAGCTCTTTGAATCTCATATAACCTTTCTGGCATATAGAAATTAGAGATGCACTTTTATGTGTGCAGAACTTTGTATGTGTTTGCTGCATTTATAATGATCAGAACTCGATGCTTGTATGTGCTTCTACTGTGACTTTAATAGTGTCTATTTTATTACTTTCTTAATGGGGAAGAATTAGAATGCTTGCCCTTTGTACTTTTCAAGTTTTCGTTCTCCCTGCTTTCCTCTCCATTTGTATTAAAATGATAATGGTTTTATAGGAAATTAATGCTATCTTGGGGGAGAAACTATCAGCAGAAGATGAAGAGGAGATTTTAGCTGAATTTGAGAACTTAGAAACTCAGGTATGGTTAATTTTGTACATCACTACTGTCTCATGAGATTTATTGTATGTTTGTTATACTGCCTTCTACATTTTATGTATGTTTAAATCACTCAATTTCTTCATGCTATGAAACCATTTAGCTCCAATTCAGGCTTGATTTGAGGTTTTGTTAAGTTTAGGACATGTTTGGTAGGAGTTAGAAGAGGAGAAAATTTACCCTTGTAATTTTTCATCCCCTTTACTAATGTTTGGTACTGGTTTCGAGGAAGGATAAATTTTTAAATAGTTTAAAATTTAACCCTAAATAAAGAGTAGGTGTTAAAACTTTTGGGTTTTGTGACTTCCTCATATTTTTGAATGTAACAATATTTTATCCATTTTTTCATTTCCTTTCATTCTAGACCATGGATATATGTTTTTTTTTATATATAATTATATTTAATTTAAAAATTGATTTACATTTATTTGGATCCCACTATTATTCATAATTTTTCAATCTCCCACCAATTGTCTTTAATACTTTACCCCTTAACCTTTTTCACACCTTTAAAATTTCACCCTTAAATCTTACCCCCTTAACATTTTCCTTCAAAATTCTTCACCGTATACCAAACACAACATTAATAGTAAATTTTTATAATATACTTAGTTGAGTGGCCAGTTCTTGTTGTTTTGCTAGGTGGTGATATGGTGTGCTATGATATCCTCTAGTTGCTTCAGAAAAGAAATATTGGGAATAATGAGATGTGATAGATTTAGATGAGTACCTTCGTCCTGTGCATGGTTTTGCTAGGGCTAAGCTGTTGGGTATATGGTAACTGGTGGTGCATGGTTTTGCTAGGACTAAGCTGTTGGGTATATGGTGACTGTTGGACAATCCCACGAAAACATTTTATACTGGGAATAATTTGAGATTTACTTAAATATATAGGTTGTGCTCCTATCATCAAATAAATTATTTTGCCTTAAGTCTTTTTTGTTTACCTATCTAAACATTCCAAGATGTAAATGAGCTTTTCTTCAGTAGTTTTTCCTGCCTTTCTCCATGACCACAGCTCAGCCCTCCCCTTAAGTAATCTAAACTCATAGTGCACCTGGAGCTATGGGTGCACATTTCACATGTTGATTCAAATGTTTGTTGCTTGAGGGGAAGGTTTATAGATGAACAATTAAAATGGAATCAGAATTTTCCTTCTTGTCATTTTTTTATTTTAATTTTGTGGTTGTATATGCACTAGTAGATTTTATTGCAACTTTCTGTCAACAGACTACATGCTTGTATTTGGTCTTGACTCTGTCAACCTTGAGAATTGTATCTATTTCCCTTTTATTTTTCTTATTTGAAAAATAAACTTTTTTTTGTTTAGATGGCTGTTCAAGAGTTGCCCGAAGTGCCCGCTAAAGTGCTGTCTGAGGAACAGGAGCAGAAGTTGGACCTTCCTGATGTACCAACCAAACCACCTGTTCTTGTGGATGATGCTGAAACTGCTTCAGCTGAGGTCTCCACCAGGAGAAGAGGTCATTGTCTCCCTGTCCCCCCCCAACATATAAGTGCAATAACCTGACAATTTTGATCATCTCTCTGCAGTTTTGGAAGAACCATTGCCAGCATGATGAGGGAAAACATTTTTAGCAATGCTGCAGTCCTGCGGAGCTGCTGGCCATCCCAGAATCCAAGCATGCACTTCACAAATTCTTTTCATCTTGATATAAACTTTGCAAGGGCACGCAAGCTGGTTTGTTTTTGATATTGCAATCGTGCACATTAGATTTATTCATAGCTGTAAATTTACCATGTGGGCTTATACATTTGGTATTCGGATAAATTCAGTCTCCTACATAATGAAAATTCCTCTCCTTGATGTTCTCATCTGCTGTAAATTACTTTCAGCCCCATGATATGCTTATTTATGCAATGTCCATGAAATGGCATAAACAACTAGAAAAGGGATTTTTAATGAAAAGGGATTTTTTTTTTTGGGTTAATTTTTCAACAACTAGAGGCTCGATTCTTGAAGCATAAATATGGAGTGGAGAGGATACGAACGAAGCAATTTAAACTTCTTCTCATAACTTTTCAGGACCTGGGTTTTGACTCCTTCACAATTTGAACCACCGCCACCTTCTTTTTTCCAACAAAAAAATAAATAAAATGGAATAGCATTTCTTTTTTCCCTTTTGTTTCCGTGTAAAAATGATCTTGTGAAAAATGAAACAGAGACTGCACAAAGATACATAAACAAGATGTCAAACTAAAAAATAGATTACTATACTTCTAATTGGAAAGTATAACAAATTAAATCATATATTTTGAGCTCCAATAATTTTGAAAGATTAATTTAGTACAATCATACCAAAAACGTTTTACTAAGATAACTGGTATGTGAAAAACTTGCTACAATTACTGTGTCCTAGCAAACATTGCACGTATGACATAGCTTCCAACTGTATATACCAAGAAGAAATGGGGTATGTACTGTCCACAGTATCCAAATCCATTCGATACAGTAGCCAAAAATTGAAAGAAAAACCTCCTTAACTTTCATTAACTTCATTTGCTACGCATCCTAAACCACTTTACTCTCTGTAATATCAAGAACAAAATTAGATTTGATCGGTTTCTACTTGGACAATCCAGCATTCATGGCCTCAACTAGTTTCTGGTTCTTCCTCGTCTGCAGCTTCATTTTCATCATTGTTCTCTTCCCCTTCTCCATTTTCTTCTTCATTCTCATCAGTCCCACCTTCGGCATTTGGTTGGCCTGGAGAAGGTGGTAGCACCTCTTCAACCAATTCAACAAGTTCTTCAATGATTGGCATTTCAAAACGTGAATCCATTTCCTCTATGATCTGCCAAGTATAAGACAAGTAAATAATTAATGAACCTGCAAAGGAAACCCCTGACCTCCACAAGAAGAAAAAGAAAGGGCAGAAGAAGAGAAGAGAGAAGGAATATTGTCCACGCGAGCAAGCAAAACTGTCTTCCTAGTGAACTTTGGTGGAATACACATCATTGACCATGATACCACATTTCCTTAAACCAGATGCAAGCAAAGAAAGGGGAGAGAGATTGGCCATTGTCAGGAAAGCAAACTACTGGTTTTTTTTTTTTTCCAGATTATGATCTTTCAGTGATTATGCAGTATCAACATAGCATAATTCCTTCACCCAGGCTATGATCATTAAGAGGTTGAATATTTATTTAACAACACTGTCATATTTGCTGCATCATCCACAAGGACCATGTTAAGGACTATCAGAACCACAAAACCAAGGACATCATGTAGTCAGTATTTTCCCATGATATTCTACAGCTCAAGTATGGAAGCTACCAACTAGATACAAACACAAAAATAAGAATTTTTAAGCTGTGAAAAATTTGCAAAGAGGCTGAAAGCCAGGTTCAATTTTTATTCTAGAGAAAGTAATCACATTTCTGAGTAAGAGTTCTACACTCTTCAAACTGATCTACCATTCCATTTTCCTCTCCCATTCATAACTCAAATACTTCAGCTCCGCTCAGATATACATCACAATTTCATCAACAGAACTTGCAGTTAAATATAAGAAAACCATATCCAGCACTTCTTCTTGGTAAATAAATCTGCCGAATTCAATACTATCCTGCCTTGTTAGTAATTTCCCACTTTAAACCTGCTATCTAAGTGTGATGGAAATTGCACATCCACCAATAGACTTGAAAATTTTAACAACTTTAAGAGAGCAAAGCAATCACCAAGGCATAGCAGATAGCACAAGACTCTACTATCTACATATTCAAACATTCAAACCTCCCTCAGGCCAACACAAACAACCTTACAGCTCTATAAGCCACTCTAATAGCATAAAGCAAATTAGCAAGCAGCTTGAGAAAATGGCACCAGAATCTTAGTTTACAAGACCTGATAGCTAATTTGTATGTTAGCAAAGGAGAGCAAAGGGCATGCAAGAATAACAAATTTATTACCGTGTAAATCTCGACAGTTTGAGAAGGCCTAATATTGATAATATTAAGAAGCTCAGCTTTGGCAAGGTCGTACTTCTTACATCTCTCTAAGAATTCATTGATTTTCTCTCTTGTTAGATTGCACGCAGGAGTTTCAACCAAATAATCATAAACCTACAAACAAAACAACGTAACAAAATCAAACAAACACAATTCAAATTCGTTACGGTTAGCAATACAGATCCATCTGTTCCATTCCTTGCAATCATATTCCAAATAAAATTAAATAAGGAAAAACAACCTTGTATTCTGATGCTGCTACAGGAGCAAGAACCCGCGAAACATCCCTTGAGGCACCTCTTGATCTTAGAAAATCAAGCACTTCAAAATTGGTTAGGGCACCTGCATTTGGGTTTTTTCTGCATGTTTTTTGCTTCAATTCTTTATAATTACTCCACCAGAGTAAAAAAGAAAGAAAAAAAGAATTATTCAAGAATTAGAAACTTACATCTTCATTGAAAATGGAGGGGTGCTGACTGGAGAGATGGAGTCGCGGGAGCTGTAGCGGATGAACAATGGAGATGTCTGTCAGTCACTAGAGTCGCTGATTGATTCTGTCCGAACCCTAGGGCAAGAGAGAGTGTCTCAGAATAAGACACGGCATTTCTTAACACCCAACAAGTAGAGTTGCGCCAACAATAGATTATTTTTGTGGTTTAAATATATATTTTAAAAAATTAAAATATACATCATAAATTCATTTAAATACCCAACCCATGCAAATATATATCATAAATAAATTCATGTTATTTTTTAAAATATTTTTTATTTAAAAATATATTAAAATAATATTTTTTTTAAAAAATAATTTTAATATTAACACATCAAAATAATTTAAAAATATATAAAAAATTAAAATTTCATGAAAAATATGTTGGCATCGAATCCCCAAATCTCAGCAGCTTCTTCATCTTTCCTAACTTCCTCTCTGTTCTCGAGATTGTAAACATTCCATCTCTTTCGGGGAATAATGTTAAGACCTCCAATAATCAACTAAAAAACATAACTTGCAATTCACCTGCAGAATTCAATTAATTCGAGATTCACAATCCATAATTACCGAGAAAGAAGCAACGTCCAAACTCTAGAGCATTGGAGTTCAAATACTCTTATTCTTTTTACTTATCAAATCTTGATTGTATGGGGTTTAGCAAAGGAGATTGTAGCATCGGGGCAATATCATAGAAAACAAAGATTGAATGAATTTCACCACCTATTAAGCTAGCTCATCATCACATAGTGTTCACTTATCGTTGCCGATCACTTGCTCATAATGCCGATCGATCTGCCGGTAACAAATTTTTTGTTAGGTTGGTTGCCATTTCATGTGCAACAAATGGATGGCACCAACCATTGACTATTGATAGCCACCATTGTTGAATGAGCTAGAGTTGGTGGCNTGAATGAATTTCACCACCTATTAAGCTAGCTCATCATCACATAGTGTTCACTTATCGTTGCCGATCACTTGCTCATAATGCCGATGGATCTGCCGGTAACAAATTTTTTGCATACATTTTTCTTGGGGTAAGAACCTGTGACTGCAATATATTAGTGCAGTTGCCACTTGGGACACACCGGTAGTATGTACTTGGGAAACTCAGCCCAAAACTAAAACAAATGGTTTTCTGAACAGGCTGAAACAAGAATAAAAAAATCATTGATAAAATGTTTTCGTGTTAATTTATTAGTAATTCTTCCATTGAGATGCAAACAATGCAGGAGAGCACAAGTTTCAACAATGGAGGCGTAATGTGGTGATATATAGCAAGAATTGAGACATTTCTCGAGCTTGAGTGCGTCCTTGCCATCTAAAGCGAAAACAAGAAATAAACGGAAATTCAGAGAGGAAGACAAGAGAGCTAACACCAACAGCTGCCTGTCCATTGCCAGTACAAACATCCCGATCGGGAGCTGAGAGCAGCAAGCATAGCCTACCAGGCATTCGTCAGGATAATCTGGCATAGCTAGAATCCTGGTATATTGCTTCCTGCTTGTGAAACAAACAAACTGGATTCATTTCAGCCCAGAAGAACCCAAATTGATTATTTTATGAGTAAAGGAGTTGAACAATTCAACATCATATTTATACATCCAAAGACCACACTGAAAATGGCAACGCACTGATACATCAATATTACTGATTCATTCTTGAATGTTAAACATGCATTGTAGTATAATGGATCCTGCTCAAACCTCTAAAGAAAGAAACGCTATTGTATTAAGCACTTTTATTCAGAGCTTAACTTTCCCTGCAAGCATATATGTCTTATCGATAATAGTTCTAGCCAAGTCAGGCCCGCCCCATGCACTCTCAAATTCTCTAACAACCTCTTCTGACAGTAAATCCACACCTTGTCCCGTGGCTGTATTAAATAATGAAAGTGACTTTAAAAGCTTCAAATGTCCCTCAAAAGACATCTCCTTTTGCATCTCCAATTCCAGTGGCTGCCCCTCACTCACAACACCTACACTTTCAAAAGGAAATGGAAGTGTCTTGTAACACTCTACTGCATACTTGACGTTTGGGTTTCGAAAAGGAAAGGTCCTCTCAAAGTGGGTCCTTCAGAGAAGATCAATTTCCGGGCTAATTAAGCTGGATTCCTGAGGAGCACAAAACCGTAAGTATGCCTCCAGGATTACTCAGAACACGCCTGGCGATTGGATAGAACTTTTCCAGATCAAACCAATGCACAGCTGAAGCCACAGTAATGTGATCAGACTTAATTGTCACAAGTTCATCATCGGACATTGTTAATGGGTATGCAAGTAATGAATTTGGGGGTGTGGTATGGCATGCTTTAGATGTTCTTCACTTATGTCAATTGCTATCACTTGCTTGTAGTGCTCCGACACCTGAAAATGACAACCATCTTTCTGAACTAGTCAAAATACAAACACGACAAAGTAAGGTCAAACAAAAGTTCTGATTCACGCCAAATCATCATACTAATTAGACCTGTCAAGAGTAGAGAATTTGAGCGCCTTAGGACATATCTAATGTTTGGTCTTGTTTCAATTTTAAGGAGTAAATGTCACTTGGGTTTTTTGGATAACTGCTGACTCATTAAGTCTGATCACATGTTAGGTTGATATCCTCTAACCAGGGATTAATCATATTTCAGGGAAAATAAATGGTGACAGAAAAGTGACCCTCTAACCAGCAGAAAAGAAAAGAACAGAACAGAAAGGTAAATAACTGTGAGTTCAGGAGAGTGTAGGTTGACCCATACCAAGAATTGTCCTTGGCTTATAAAGATCAAGTTTCAAAAAAAAGGAAACAACTTGTGAGATGAGGAAACTGCAAGGTTGGTCCCTATGAAGAATTGCCGATGGTAAATATTAAATTTCAAAAAAAAAGGAAACGACTTGTGAGTCAAGGAAAGTGCAAGGCTGGTCCCTACGAAGAATTGCCGATGGTAGATATCAAGTTTCAAACAAAGAAAAGAACTTGTGAGACGAGGAGCATCAAGTTCCAAACAAAGAAAAGAACTTGTGAGATGAGGAAAGTGCAAGGTTGGTCCCTACGAAGAATTGTAAATATCAAGTTTCAAACAAAAAAAAGAACCTGTGAGAAGAGGAAAGTGCAGGATGATCTCTACCAAGAATGGTCGCGATTTGCTAAATATCAGGTTTCTTTCCAAAGACTTCGCTATTGTTGGTGCATTAAGACGAGATCCAAGTCGTCAACTTCGTAAAGGAAAAACTTCTCTGACGGGAAACTTCAGCCTCGTTTCCTCTAATTTCCCAGCAGCTCGGCTATCAGACACCTAATCAGTCCTCATTTTGCGTTCTATAGAAAAAGGTTGCAGACTCGGTAAGGGGTGTGATTTGAGCTCAAAACAATAGTATAACATCCTTCTATTTTTTAGTTTTAAAAAATTTAAATTTATTTATTTATTTATTTATTTTTAAATTAATATTTTTTGTATTTTTAAATTATTTTGATAATTAATATTAAAAATAATTTTTAAAAATAAAAAATATTATTTTAATATATTTTTAAATAAAAAATACTTTAAAAAAAAAACCATAATTTTTTATATACAAATTTTAACTGATTTTGTCTTGCATTTGCTCTAGACAACAGTCCAGCCGATTCCTCCAGCACATCCCATGAACTCTCAGGTTCCTTGACAATCTCTTCACGGTAATAAATCCGTTCCTTTTACCTTAGCTACATTGTAGCCACAACTGACCTGGATTCAGAATTCCATAAATGACAGACTTGGTACTCGGGACGCCTACAGGCGACAGACTTGTTACTCGATATGCCTACAGGCTAGCCCCATCCACGCAATTTCTTGCTTGCCTTGAGAAGAGGTGTGGTGCTATAATATTTTTTATAGGTATAATTATAAAAATATATATTTAATTAAAATTAAAATTAAATAAAAAATTATTTAATATATTTTATTTGAGATACTTTTAAAATTAAAAATATAAAATAACTAATATATATATATATATATGTTATTGTTCATTTTTAATTTTAATATTATAAATTTAACTACTCTTATAAATAAATAATATTTTTAATAAATTATTTTTTATTATTTTATTAAATTATTTCTATTACATGTAAAATCTACCAAACAAGAATTATAATTTTCATGATTTTTTTAATTTTTTTGGAATTACAATTAATGATACATCATCATTATATAATTTTTTAATATAATTATATAATACTAATAAATAATATTAAACAGTAGTTTTTAAATAAAATATAATATTTAAAAAAAATAGATTTTTTCATTTTATTGACTAGATACCGAGCATTTAAGTTTCAACCGTGCCCAAACCAACCATGAACAGTGGAGCATGCATCAGATAAGGAAAAGATAAAGAAGAAAAAGAAAAGGAGCAGTGGCTGACAAAGGAGAAAGCTGCTCTCTGCTGTTCTTCTTCAAACAGTAAAGAATGCAAAAGATGAAAGAGAAGGGAAAGAAAAAGAGGAAGAGAAAACAATGGCAGGCAGTGAAAACAGCTAAAGCTGATAATGAATTGTTTTTTACTCTTCACGTGAACAATAGAAAATGTATAAAACAGAAAATGACAGGAAAGGAAGAAAAACGAAGAGAAAGAGAAGTAAACTAGTGGTGAGCTGAGAGAGCTGCTCTCCACTGTGCTCTGTTTTTGTTCTTCTTCAACACCTCTATTGCTGTGTTTATAAACATCCACAATTGCAATAAACAAAAATAGCTTGCAAAACGTGGCATTACTAAAAGCATGCAGAAATAGCTTCAACAAAACTGAGTTTTGAATGCATTTAATGATAGAATCCATGCCTGAAAATTTTCTTCTATTTTGTAACCAATGAGAAGAAATCGTGATTAATTAAAAACATTGCCGCAAACGCTGAGCCAAACAGGCTCACTCAATAACCATACCAACATTAAGTCTCTCCTATAGTTTTACAGAAATAATGGATACATCAACATCCTGCTAAGAAATGGTGCTCGCATCAACTGCTATTCACATCCCAATGACTACATAGAGACAACTGAAAAACGCTGCTAACATCAAAAGCAAGCAACAAGCTTTCTGGGGTCTAAAAACAATACCCTCATCTTTCTTTACAGAAAACGCGATTTTTAAACAAGCAAACAACTGGGAATAGTCCAACTCTCATGGATGATAGAACATTAACAACTAGGGTTCGAAACCAAAACAAGATACCTCACCAGTTGCCACAGAGTTTCACCAAACCCACATAAAACTGAGTCAAATCAACCATTAACAACCCCCAAGCTTTCTTTTCAGAAGCAACACGGCAGTTTAGCCCAACATCCATACAAAATTAAGCTACTGGTTCTCCCAAACAAAATTTATTGATTATCTGCCAACAGAATCTCAGTTGCTCCACTATTTTCATGCGGTGTTATTTCATCACAAAACATATTTCTATATGTCAAATAGAGCATCAAAACAACAACCCGGAGCAAATCTATCACAGATACACTATAATAACACAGCAATTCACCAATCAAAAAAAGAAACTAAAATTAAAATTTCTCAATTCCTTCTTAAGAACATACAACAATACCCTTAAAAGGATAATTTCTTTTTCTAAACTTATAATAACAAACAAAAAAAATTAAAAACGAAATCGATCAATCACCCCCGTTGTTTTGAGAAGAAGAACAATCACCGTCCGATTTATGATCATGATTGCAATCATCATCGCTATCATCCTCATCGAAAGGCTTCTCCTTGTGGAAAATACAACATATTTTAGAACTTTTCTTCTGCATATACTCGTTATCCACAGTGCCTTCTTTCCACGAAACCTTCTTTTTCGGCCTATTTAAGCGCAAAGTTAGGGTATGTCGCTGTTGCCGGGTGAGATTTTCCAGGACGGTTGTGGTTGTGGAGGAAAAAGGTGGTGGTCTCATTACGGTGGTGGTTGTCGCGGTGGTGCTCATGACGGAGTTACTGGCGGTTTGTGTCTTGCTTGGAATTGCGGAGAAGGAGAGAACAAGAACCACAAAATACAGTTGGCTTGTTTTCGTTTTTTATTTCATGAACCAACTAGAAGAATCCGAATATTCTTTTCAATTGGAAATTTCTTATTGTGAGATAACTTCAAATTAGTCCTTTAACTTATTGTAAGTTCTATTTGAGTACTCTTACTTTAATGGTTAATGATGTTATATCAATTGCATGTCACTTTTAATACTTTTTTTTTTTTAATTATTCTCTCTTTCCCGGGTAAAACGGTGCTCTAATCAGCTTATTTGTTAATCAAAATCAAATCATATAATTTTCTTTGAAGAAATTTTAAGAATGGTCTTTGTATCCACCTAATGCGGTGATGTAAATTGCTCTTTGATATTATTCATCGCGGATCAGTTTATTTTTTTAATAAAAAAATAAATAAAATAACTTTTTAAACTAAGATAAATTTATCTTTCCAAGCAATAAAAATAATAAAAAAATTTAGATGAGATTTTCTCATCAAAATTATTTTTTTAATAATTTAAGTTAATGTCAATCAAGATTTTATTTTTTTATCACCATAACTCTTTATTCTTTCTCGTACCAAAAAATAAAATAAAATGAGAAAAATAAACTTATGTATCAAAATTAAAATTTTAAAAATAAAAAAAATAAATTAAAAAGCATAAAGACCAAAATCAACTTTCAATGCAAACTTTGAAAGTGCCACTAAATTTTGTTGTTTTTTCTATTTTAGTTTTTTATTTTTTAATTATATAATTACTCGATAAATTAGAACCAATTAACCTATTTATGTAAATATGTGTACCGTTATAAGAGTGAGTCTATTTATGTAAATATGTGTACCGTTATAAGAGTGAGTCGATCTATTTATTTTAAAAAAAATTAAAATGATATTATTTTGATAAATTATTTTTTTATGAAAAAAACAAGTTAAGAATTAAGTCTTTTCTAAAGCTATTTAAATCATGAGTTAACTTGAATTTTATCGGAACAAACTGTGTCTATGCCTTAACTAGTTTTGTTTTTTTTGTCGATTCAAAGCAATTTACATCTCAAGTTTAAAGTCAGACCAGTAAACAGGTTCAGATTTTATAATTAAGTCCATGACCATTTGGAATATGCAACTAGCCCAACCCCGTTACATGGTTTATATTTGAACATGCTTTAACCATTTACTAGATGTAAATAATATTAAACAGTAAATCTGGATCAATTTTATTGACATAACGGGAAACAAAAGTAAAATTTCTGAATCAAATGACAAATACCTGTTCATATTCCGCAATAGGAAACCATGCACTAGAACCATCAACCTTACTCCAAAATCCTAAAGTTAAACGTGTAATAAAGCTTGCATGTTGAAAGCTGAGACTCGTTCTTTCGAGGATTACAATGGAAAGTCCAAGTTTACTGGGATTTGAATCCAAAAGTTTTGTCTATGTCAAATAGACTTTGGAACCGATGGCACTGGCCAAATCACAAGGATAACTGCAACTTGAACATCTAGTATCTGATATTCAAAACTATATTGCAAGACATTTATGCAAGAACAACACAATAATAGGGCCTTGGAATCAGAAAGTATGGATGAGATGGAAACAAGCACAACGCACTCACAAACATATAGATAAACCAGAAAATATAAGATATGGAGCGTTTCCATTTTTAATTATACAATCCAAATGCATTTGCCAAGCCAGTTTATTCAATCTCTCATCCTTCCACCAATCATTAATTAACACACCAAATTATTTACTTAAAATTTTTGCGGCTTATACCTTATGTTTATTGCCATAAAAATAAATATAATTCTACTCAATGCTTGTCTCAAGATAGGATTCATAAGAGCCACCTTAACCTTTATAATCCAAGAGAAGGGTTATGGAGGAACGAGGCAACATTGACTATCACTTTGACCATCAATGAGCAACAGCAAGGCACCAGCGAAAATGTGTTGAACCATCAACTCAGCAACCGAGGACACCTCAGCTTTTATGGATTTGTAATAACCCCTTGGTTCTTGGACTCTGCGTTCAGTGCTTATGAGTTTCTTAGCCTGTCAACGAGAAACAAGGGAACACAGCTGAGAAGCCTTGACTAAATGAACTATTATTTAAAAGCACATCATTCTCCAACTTTACCACAACCAGCATTCTAGATTCTTTTCCCGTAACCAATGTTATGAAATCAACCCAGTGTGCAGGGAAAGTAAAGTTCAAGAGTTTAACCACTTAAACTCAACGTGAACTCATTTCTTATCCCTTGCCTTGAAGGTAAGGCCTGCTGAGAGTTTTCTACAATCATTTCTTATTCCCTTGCCTTACACTGAAAGATTGATGCAGCATATGCAAAGAAACAAAAGAAACAGAATAATATTAAATATGTGCTTACTTCTGAACTTAAAGATGTACAGTCCAAGCTTGAGCATAAAAGAAAATGACAATGATCCAGATTCAAACTGAATGATGACTCACGCCATTTACAGCAGAGGAGTGATTGGGCACCATTCTAAATTACGAAATAAATCAATGGTGGAAAGTGGAAACTGAGTGTAGTATGTCAAAGACTGTATGTTTCATCTTGTCTGGTCTTCAAAAGCACAATGATACAACGGCAGTAAAAAATAAACAAGAAAAGACGTAAAATCTCCTTTCACCCAGTAGGCTACCTACATGGTCATGCATAATTGCACTACAGTTTTAACATTCAGCTAAATTATAAAAAAAAAAAAAAAAAAAAAAAAAACTTTTAAAACCCAAACTAAGGCCCCATAGAGAAGGCTTGGCTCAATTTTTTTCAGACTTACCCTAAGATAACTGGCCTCATGATTATTTTGGAAATCCATAAAAAGTTGAATGATTACAATAGTGCTGAGCTGAGCAATTAATAGTACTGAACGATTAATAGTGCTGAGCAATTGGCCAAAACACCAGGAGAGCTTCATCAACACATCATATCCATACAAGAATCATGGAAGTGAAGACGGACAATAAGATGCAAGATAATGCTAGAAACCATGCCTCGTTGAAAAAGTTTGAAACATACACAATGCTCTAATGTAAATCATAAAAGCTGATTTTGGTTAATCAGCCATCAAACAGTAAGTTTCTCATCAATCCAGAAATCAGAAGTTCAGAACATGGTTTCCATTACCATGCTACAACTCAAAGCTAATTCTTTTAGCCACCTCAGTTGTCCATGCCCTTTCACTTTTTTTTGTGACTTTAATATAGTATCCTTCGGCTTTTTTACAGATAAACACAAGACTTAAGGAGAAGAAGAAATTAAAAATAAAAGGGTGGATTGCTCATAAACAACTGGAACAGTAAAACATAAAGACATGATGGAACCAACCAGTTTAGATAATGTAAATCACCAAGAAAAAACAATTTGATAGTTATTTACCAAAAAAAAAATGAATATAAGCATTGAATAGAGAAGGCCAACCTTGGTGAAGGCAAACAAGCTGAGGCAGTTGAAAAGCCAGTAAAGACATTTGAATAGGACTTGGTCAAGTATGAAAAGTTGCTAATGGGAGGTAAAGCAGGCACCCGTTCACCTTTCTTCAAAAGCTCTTGTAAGTTCAGTCTCTGCATGGTCAGGACAGTTCTCGAATCCTTCCAAACAAAGACAAGGAGACCATTTTCAATTACAAAGAGGGAACCGGGCTTTGAGCCTGGATATCTGAAACCATACCCATTTGCTATACCCTCCCCTGCAAATGCATGCTTAACGATCAAAGGAAAGGAATTTGCATCAACATCCCAAGGAAATGGATCGTATAAAGGCTCGTCAATATTAACTATGAACATTGCTGAGCCATTTGGATGCAGAACATAATGGGTTCCTTCTAATATCTTAGTAGCAATGAGGTTTCTTTGTCCTTCAGACTCCTCATAAGAGACCAAAAGAAAGAACAGAGCCTTTCCAGGCTTGTCTTCAGTGGGCTTCCCGGGAGGCCAACCAAAAGTCCCTCCCCATAAACCAGCATATTCTTCATCAGCTCTTGGACCTCGCATGGGTAACTTGTATAGGGCAAACCGGCTGTCATGCATATTCGGCCATGCGCGATAAGAAGATAACCTCACCACAGTGGCATGTAATGTCAGCCCTATTGTATCACCTGACCTTAAAAAATCATGCAGCGGTGCATGTTTTCTCTCACTCCTTGAACAACCATGCTTGGAATGTGTGTGGCTACCATTTATGGAGGGCGGCTTCCCCAAAATCTGTCTGATGCTTGCTCTGAAATACCCACCAAGGGTTCTCTTCGTGTTCGACTGCATCTGATTATCATCCCTGTTCAGAGACCCACTCGATTGATCAAGAAACTTCCTAACCTCACTCAATTGCAGTTGCATAGGATCACAAGGCACTTCAGGAGCTTCCTTCCAATTGAAGCCTTGACCAAGATTATACATTTTCAAAAGAACTGATCTCCGTTCAAACAAGAGTGCCAAATCTTTCTGAAAATTCTCTTCATCATTTCTCAACCGAGGAAATAGCAGACTATTTGCCAAATCGGATACCCTTTGACCAACTTGGGTGGTGACAACCTCAATCAACTTTCTTCTGTCACTGAAAGCCAGGCGGCTAAAAGGCACCTGAGCCTCACATTGTATGACCATCCTCTCTGACCCTGGCAATCCACTACGTGACCTAGAAACCTTTCTTGCTAGCTCCTTGTCTGGGTTATAGGCAAAGCTCTTATTAGGGAATAATTTACTCTTCTGTTGCCTAGGGTCAACCTCAAGCAACAAGACATTGCAATTCCTCTCAACAGACTTGACTGAACCAGGATAAACATAGTCATTCACTTTGTCTCTTCCATGTAGGAAAAATGTTGTGGAACCATCAAGGTCACCTATTATTTCAAACACCGGTGCCCATAAAATAGGACCCTCCTCGATACCTAAAGGGCCTAACTCCTGAGGTAAAATCCGGCATCCAACAACAGATACAAAACCTGGCATGACATAAACTACATTACCAAGCTCGGGATTTTGGTGAACCCAGATTCCAATTAACGGCTTAACACTAACAAGGAAGCGACATAATGCCCTGTAAGATGACACACCCTTCCGCCACTCCAGGAGATCCCGATGAGGGACAATTCCTACCATGTCACATTGGGTGAGCCAGACTTTCTCAGATGCCACAAGAGCATATAAGCTCCGGCAGCAAAGACTTAGGGTACAGATGTCCCTTGGCGAAAGGAACCGGCATACAATGGTAAATACATCATCAGGAAGAGCAAGAAGCAAGCATGAATCGCAAAATTCAGGCATCATACCGCTTCAACTTAGTATTTATGGCTTTACCAAGCAATTCAAAATTGTATTATGCCTATATTAACCTAAACAGCACAATCACTGAACACTAGATATTCTATAAACATAATTAGGACCAAACAAATCAACTACAAGCTGATTTAACAACAGAAGCTGAAAAGAACATTGCCTCACCCCTGAAATCCCAAAAGAACCCATCTTTCTCGAATCGATTCAATCAAAATAAGCAGATGCAAACCTGGAAAGTGAGACGGCTCTGCCACGGACTCTCAAGCTCATGCCTGTGATAAACATGCACAGCTTCAAGAGGTACAAAAGGGCAAAACTGGGTTTGTCTCAGATTCTCCTGAAATGAACTCCCCTTGCCTCAGATTCATCAGGTCTAAAAAGGGCTCGTTTCATATCCTCCAAAGCTGAACAGATGAACTGGGTTTGTTTCAAATTCTTCGTTTCTCACAAAAGATTGGTTGTTTGAAAGAAAAGGCAATGAAAAAGAAAAAAGACAGCATGGAAATTGAATAGAGAAACTTCCTCGTATTAGCATTGCGTTGTGTGTCAACCTGTCGGGTCAAGTCATCTCTTTCTCCACTGAACACCCAAAGTCCACAAACCACTATTCCGCTTGGCTTGTCGGCTGTCCATCTTTGTCAAGAGAGAATGATGGACACCGAGAAGTAGTGAAAGGAGGAATTGCCTTGAAGCTTTGGTTTCATCAAATATTGTCCTAACTTTTTTATTAATTGTTTTCTTGCGTCCCTCACACTCTATCTTTTCTTGTTTTAGTACTAGACTGTACATATACTGGCCAGCCCACTATTGAAACAGAACCAAAAGTAGAAGCCAAGAAGACGTCCCTAGAGGCCCACACATCACTTCTGCATCTGGTCCAAAGATTGCTCCACGTGGAATATCTAAATAGTCTTGACTTCTTTTACGTGTTTAGTGGTCCCACGCACCCCGGTGTGTGATTGAGCCTTTGATTATATGGCCTTAATTGAATTTGACTCCTCTGCAAGTTAATCAACACAGAATTTTCTACTTACATATTCTTTTGCCCTGGTATGACGTATTAAAGTTAAAGACACAAAATGTAAGGCATAGCATAGCATATGCTAATTCAGGCAGAAATTAAAGATAACAACAAATAATAAAAAACATGATAATGATTTTATATTAATTCCAAAAAACATAAGCTTAAAAAAAATTATAAAAATTTAAGCCTGATTTAACAATTAAATCAAAATAAATATTCTGTAAGAGAATCATCGAAGCAATCATACCTTAAAAGCACCCAAGATTAAATAAAATATGCTTAATCTCAATCATATCTAGAGTAATAAAACAACTTTGAGACATGTTTTTGTACAGTGGATGACCATGTGAGAACATTATTTCTTCTCAACACCGCACTACAGCCGTTGAAATTTTTAACCTCGAATTATTGTTGTTAATTAAATTATAGTTCATTTTCTTGATATGCTGACATAAAAATAAGTTTTTTAAGAAATAAAAACTTTTAAAACAATTTTTTATTGTAATATAAACGTGCAATAAAAGGCAGGGTCTGGACTGGAGCTAATACTGTAGACAAGCGTATGGCTTCTGTGATTGACCTGGAGTCAATGTATACTATCATTTCTTCCGGGGGGCCAAGTTGACTTCGCTTGTGGTCCTCGTGATTTTCATTAAATGATTCTATCTCTGTATTAAAGATTGTTGTCTTGATTTTTGATAGAGATACTTGGTGATTTTAATCTGGATAACTGGGTTCCCGTGATGTAATTCGTTGAGTCTTCGGCCATAATCAACTCAATCTTCGTTAATTTTAACTCTTCGAATCTCTACTAGTTTTATTTTTAAAAAAAGAGAAAAATTAATTAGTTTTTTTAAATTGATTTTTTTATTTATATAATAAATCTGTAATTTTTTTAATCCAAACTAGATATTTTTTTCATTTTATTTTAGTTAAGAATTATAAAAACAAATATAGAAATGATTGATACAAGACCATATTAGAAGAATACTACAGTGATCATTTGGATTTTACGAGGATGGTCTGATAATATTCATTCCAGGAAAAAATCATGGTTTAGTCCATAAATGACGTCACATGTCTATTCCAAAGATTGCTCCGCGTGGAATATTGACAGAGGCTTGGCTCCTCTCACGCGTCAGTGGTCCCTTACGCCATGGTGCGTGATAGTCCTTGGTTACGGCGTTAATTGAATTTGACTGGTCAACGTGTTAATTAAAATAGAATTTTCCGCTCGGATATTTTTTTTGCATTACCATGATGTATTCACCTTTTTTTTTTAATTTGAATTTGAAGAATTAAGTAATCAAATAAACCTCCTTAATCACCTTAATTATCTTTTAAAGTTGAAGTTATGTTTTTTATATAACGAGGATAAATCTTTTAAAAGGTATGGATTCAATATTGTCCTTTGAAGTTTGAAGAAAAAGTAAATCTTAAATGCTATTTTTATTTAAAAATTAATTTTTTATATCGTTTTTAATGTAGTGATTTTAAAGATAAACAGTATTATTTTAATATGTTTTAATATAAAAATATTTTAAAAAACAACTATTTTGCTGAAATTATTTCTAACAGTGAGCACAAAGGCACACATACCTTGAAGCCTAGAGTTAAATAAAATATGCTCAATTTCAAATTTATTTATTTATTTATTCTTTGTATAGCTGGTATTCTATATTAAATATTTTCACATTTTTTTAACCAAAACTAAGCCAGCAAAACAACGTTATACGTATCTTTACCTAGTGGGTGATTTACATGAGAAGACATGTCTTCTCAAGATTGCTCCACTAAATCGTTCAGAATTTTAACCCTGAATTATTTTCATTAAATTAAAGGTCACGATCTCTATTTTTATCCTTATTTTCATACAATTTTACGTAACGAACCATTCACTTATAAATTTCAAAATTTGTAAATATATTAGAATAGTAAATAATGATATTTAATTTATCATAATAAAACATACCAAGTACAGGTACCTATTCAGGGAAAACCTGTAATTCATGATTGTTTAAATCTATAAACGTTTATATAAAATAATAATTCACGATAAACATCATTTTAGCACGGATATAATATTAGTATGCTAGCATGCATGCTAAATATATATTTAAGCTAACAATTATTATTAAATCAAAGTTTAGCATGCATGTTAATAATAAATATATATATATATGTTTAAATTAAAATATTAAATTAATTAAATAAAAATTTCAAATTAATTAATTTAATAATTATACATGACATTCCCTGTCAAGCTGTTCAAATTACTTGAACAAAGAGTTGTTCTTTGAACTCTATATACGTGTTGATACAGGGAAATATGTATTTAAATTTTACAAACATGTTGGTCTGGTCTGATCTGAAATAATATTATTTTTTTATAAATATTAATTTGATGTTGATAAAAATTAATTAGAGATACCCTTTATTATTTTTTAGTTTTTTCTACAAACTCTTTATTTATATTTATAAAGAGAGAGAGAGTCAATAAACTTACAAAAATTATTATCGCTAGTACACCGACATATGAATTTGTTAAAATAATAGATAATAAATATAAAAAATAATAAATAAAATACACAAGAATTTATATCGTTTATTCAATTTAATTATATCCATAAACAAGTATATAAAAATTTTATTAAATGATGTAAGTAATACTTCTATCTAATAGAAAAATAACTAAAAATTTTTTATTAATATAAAAAATATTTTATTCATTCTTCTATAAATACTTTATAATTTCATAAAATTATTTTTTCTTTTCTTTAAAAACTTTTATATTATAATTAAAGCTTAAATACATTGATTATTTATATCCGTGTAAAAGACAAAGTAAATCAATTGATGGTGCAAGTGATACTAAATTGATGGCCATCATTATTGACTTTAGCATCATCAATTATTGTCCAGCTAGCAACATAATTTTGACCCCACAATAAATATAATAAAAATAACTAATATCTTAAAAATAATAATCTTCATACCTTACGATCTGCTTACTACCCAATGACAGACATCGAATGCTCTCATCCGAGTGAAGAGTGAGAGTAGAGGAGCGACCGCTCCTTGCTTAGCCAGAGCAAACTTAAAAAGTTTCACCATGTCCAGTTCGGAAGTTGTTTTTCGCGATTACCATGTCTCAGACAACATCATACGTGGAATCCCATCAATTGCCAGCCACTATACCTCTTCAAGTGGTTGCAAGCTTGCAATTTGTCTCCGCATTTTGTTTCTCCCATAATAATTAATTTATCATCAATCAACCAGTGCTGCAACCTTCATAAATATTGAGCCATTAAATGGGAACATAATTCAAACCACATTTCTTATTTTTTTTTTAAAAAATAAATTTTTTATGTATTTAGATTATTTTAATATATTAATATTAAAAATAATTTTTTAAAAATAATAATAAAATTTATTTTAATATATTTTCAAATAAAATATATTTTAAATCGTAATCACTACCATTTATATATACGGTAACAAGCACGGTAATAAAGTAAAGATTAATTACCTCCATACAAGTCCTCTTCACATGACAATCTTATTTATATTAAGATTGATTTTTTTATAATTGCAATGTGTCTAACTAATCTCTTTCTTTTTAATTTTTTAGTGACTCTCTCTTTTCTGTTCTCAATGGTAAGTGATTGAAATGTAAAAAAAATTAAAAATTTTAGGACCTAAACGTAAAACAATAGAACTATAAAGACCAAATAATAGAAAAGCTAAAACTTCACATACTAAATCCAAATTTACTGTGACTTTTCAACATTGGCTTTTTTTTTTGTCCTTATTCTTTGAATCTCTTTTTAACATAAAATCATGGTAATATTACTCGGGAGGACGAGATTGAAAAGAAATAAAGTTTGATAAACAAAAACGAAATGCCCGGAGAAATCCCTTTTTACCACTCAACTGAAGAACAATCCCCTCAGAAACGACGACCTATACTTCAACTAAAGGCACAGGGAAAGAAACAGAGGAAATGCACACGAGTCTCCTTGAAGAAAGACGTCTAAGGCAAATAAAGAAAGGTAGAGGGAGCTTCTAGTTGCTCTGCTTGGATTGGCATGGCTGCCCCCCTTTGCTGGTTGAGGCTCGGCCTTAGACGCCGCTTGCCTCTGCTTTTCATGTCAAGCGTACAAGTGTAGTACTGTGGGATTGACTTCTAAAGACAGGAATTCCTTTTCATCTCCTGCATTTCGTGAGTGACTATGCCCCAGCGAGGAACTTTGTACTTTGATTAGTCATATGTGGAACTCCGATTCCTTCTCCAACCCCGAGTCAGTCAATTGCTTCTCTTCCCGCCATCTTCTATTGGTGGCGCTTCTTCCTTTATCTCATATCTACTTCATGCATTGAAGTAGACCGGTACGCTAAGGTAGGAGGACTGTTCGGTCATAGTAGGTGACCGCCTGGCAGTTATCGTTGGCCCTCCTTCATCCTTGCTCCGCAAGGTTGGGCTTTGTTCAACATTGATGGCTTTTCTATCAGCTGGGAATGGAGTGGCCTGAAGAAAGGCTCATAATTGCAGTCGAAATAAACAGTACAATGAACAATGATTGCCGTTGTCCAGTTTTCCTAGTTCTTTTGTATGTACATATATATATATTAATCAGGGGAATGAATACTCAAAACTTCACGGATAAAATATTGAATATTTAATTTCTTATCCTATAAAAAATATAAATATATATATGATATTCATTATCATCCCTAAGGCGCAGGGAAATTATAAAGCTATTGTGATAATGGTGAAGAAACATGCGATATGGTTGGTTTTTTTCCACCAATTAACTCTTCTCTGGTCAAGGCTAATTTTATATTTTCTTATTCAATAAATAATAATGATAACAGTTCACAAGAATTTAAAACTCATCCTCGAAGGTTTAATTTCCCACGTCTCCTGTTCTGTCAATTTTCATGGGTTTGAGCAGAAGGCTTTAAACAAGCTAGGTTGTTTACGAGGCTGCCTTCTTTATCACAATAGGACTCCTCACATGGTGTTTTCCATCGGACCAGGTTATCCCTCCGAACACATAGTCATCATTCTTAAACCCTTTCTTAGCCTCTACAGTTACCTCAAACATTTTCTCTTCATGTTTCTTATCGAACCTCAAACTTCTTGGCTCAACCTTCACAGATATTCCTCCAGGTGCTTTGATGTGAACTCTATACGAGCTCGGAGTCCCCACGTTCTTCAATGTTCGAGACAACGTGATCTTGCCTGAGAGATTCGGGACAGTAATGGATGGATAGTTGAAATCAACCAGACTACTGTTGTTGTGCGACTGGCATATGTATGGCTCACCAAGAAAAAGGGACAGCTGGGTTGAATTATAGCCAATGGAACATAGAAAGTCCACATAATCTCTAGTTGTTAAGTCATAGACCAAGCCTGGTTCCATTGCTCGGCTAGGCCAGATGTGCCCTGCACCATAATTCAAGGGGTTTGCCTCGATAAGAGAAGCATTGGCAATAGGCTGTCTGGCATTGCTGATCGTTGTCGCTGAAATGTCATAAGCAACCACTCAAGTTATCAGTGCATCACACAAAAATAACCTCAAGATAGCTTTTATGAGCAGAAACAAGGACTAACCGGTTGTCATGATTGCGGATTTTATAGCAGCAGGACTCCAATCAGGGTGAATATTTTTGAGAAGACCAGCAATTCCGGAAACATGGGGGCATGACATTGAAGTCCCTGACATGATATTGAATAGTACTTGGCGCTGGTCTCCTGCGATATGAAATGGCCCTGAAGCCCTTGTGTAAGCAGCAAGAATATTCACCCCAGGTGCAGTGATGTCAGGCTGAGGTATCACGAAAATTAGCAGTCACAAAACAACATAGTGCACTCATTTCAAAATCCTTAAATGAAGATGTCAGAAGCATATCGTTTGCACTTCCGATTCAGTGTCACGTTAAAGCACCTTGAGGATCCCTGGAGTGATTGGATTAGGCCCAGGAGATGAAAAGTTGGCCATGGTGGGTGCAGCCACTGTTCCCACTTCTGTGGCACCACTTATATAAGCTACTGGTGTCCTGAATGAAAAGAGAAGAACTTAGTGACTCACGGGATCACAGATGACAAGTAGTACAGGACATCGTGGACTTAATTTAATCAATCGACGAATTCTAATTTTCTGAATCAAATAAGAGAGACATTACTTTGTACTATAGATATAAGATAAAATGGAAAGCCCATCGACTGCAGAGACAACTGAAGTAGGAACGAAGTGCGCAATAGGATCCACTACACTAAACATAAATTGGTCAGCAAGTATCATCCCCACGCCACCAGATTGAGCAACGACCAAACTTTTTTCTCCATCAAAGACCTCGTCACGAGTACAATATACAATTTTTCCTTTTACTTTCACTGGGTCAAGGGATCCGACGAGACAATGTTTTCTGCCAAACATAAGAAGATGAATCTAAGAGATCAAGAAAATTAGAACGAACATGTGAAGTTTTGTTAGAGAACAAAGTCAGTTTGGTTACGCTAAATGACTAGAGACGTTGGCAGCTTTAACATCTACCGAATTGATCAAGGGGTAGAGCTTCCCAGCTGGTTGAGTATTGGTATTAATACTGAGGCCCTGATTATTTAGAAATGAAGCAAATTCTTGAGACCTCATGTCAGCTAGGACAATTTGTAAGGACATGCCAAAAATTTGGGCTAATTGGCCGAACCTTGTATCGTTTGTGATTGCCAAGGATGGCACTAGATGGAAATTCCCTACTGATGGTGCTAGCACCAACTGTAAGAATCCATGGAGCTACATTTACAACTGCACCAGGAGCAGGTCCTTCATTTCCTGCTGCGGCAACCACAAGAATCCCATTCTCGACGGCATGAAATGCTCCTATTGCAGTTCTATCTTTGAAGTATTCGTTTGGAACAAATCCAAGTGAAACAGAGAGGATATCTACACCATCATGTAGAGCAGCCTCATAGCCAGCCAATACATCAGCATCCAGACAGTCTGGCCAGCAAACCTTGTATGAAGCAACTCGCGAGTTGGGAGAACCACCTTTCGCTGTTCCATAAGCTGAGCCAAGCAAGTTTGCCCCAGAAACAAAACGACCTCCTGCAGTGGAGAGAGTGTGGGTTCCGTGGCCATTGTAATCTCGCGCGGTGTGGTATGAAGAATTAAGTGGGTGGCCAGCTTCAGCTTCGTAGCCTTTGTAAAAGTATCTTGCTCCGATCAGTTTCCTGATAACAACAACATAATTGGATGTTACGAATCTAACTATTTGTAGGATAGCCTAAGCATATACTGTAGGCTGCAGAAGCGAAAGATTTTGCACAGGATGCTGAGAGACTAGTTCAGATAATAAAAGGAGCTCTAGTCATTAGAAAGAAATCAAATTACCTGTTGCATTTAACCCCATCGTTTGTATCACAGTACCCTTTCCATTTAGAAGGAACACGTCCCATCCCTGTTAGGAGATCCAAACATTCAAACACACACAAATTTACGTGGTTTGGCAACTTGTCTACTCCACGGAGCTACTGGTTTGTATTAATGAAGCTCAAAAGCAATACAAACAAAAAAACAAGGAGGAGGAGAAAACTTCTCAACTCAACTCAACTCTCACCCTTAGCTCTCTCTCTGTGTTTCTCTCTATTTCGTGCTCTATCTCAGCTATCAATGCACATCTATTTATAGCTGATGAGGGAGATGATTGTTCAACAATGGTGGGCAAGTTAGGCACCTACCATTTGACTATGACTTCAACCATGGCTGCCACCAACCATGGCTGCCACCAACCATGGCTGCCACCGTCCATTTGTGTCCACACATATAACAATCTCCCACTTGGACACAAATGGTGTTAGGTCTGTCTTTTAATCTTCAAGACCTACTGAAGCTTTACACAGCTTCAGTTTATCAAGAGTAACTCCTTTGGTTAACATGTCGGCTGGATTCTTGCTTCCACAGATCTTTTCAAGTAATAGTTGTTCATCGTCGAGCAATTGCCTGATGAAGTGATATTTGATCTGTATGTGCTTTGTTCTGGAGTGAAATGCTGGATTCTTGGCAAGGAAGATTGCACTCTGACTGTCACTATACAAAGTACCTTTTTCATGCATCTTGCCCAATTCTTGCAGGAAACTCTGTAGCCATACTATCTCTTTTGCATATTCTGAAACTGCAACATATTCAGCTTATGTCGTTGAAAGAGCAACTATCTTTTGCAAGGTAGAACTCCAAGAAACAGCAGTGCCTCCTAGAGTGTATATGTAACCTGTAGTACTCTTTCTGCTATCAACATCTCCTGCTAGATCAGCATCTACAAAGCCTTCAAGTTTCAATCCGTCAGCTGTGAAAATAAGACATGTCTCCGATGAGCCTTTTAAATACCTCATGATCCATTTCACTGCCTCCCAATGTTGCTTTCCAGGATTGCTCATATATCGGCTTACAACTCCCACTGCATGGGCAATATCTGGTCTAGTACAGACCATGGCATACATCAAAGAGCCGATAGCTGAGGCGTATGGAATCTGGTCCATGTATCCACGTTCTAGCTCAGTTTTTGGTGACTGGTCTTTACTGAGCTTGAAATGATTCCCCAAAGGTGTACATACTGGCTTAGCATTATCCATACTAAACCTGCTAAGAACCTTCTTGACATACTCTGCCTGTGAAAGCTTTAGTATGCCTTTGTCTTTGTCTCTGATGATTCTCATGCCAAGTATTTGCTTAGCAGCTCCCAGATCCTTCATTT
The DNA here is from genome assembly GCA_015708895.1 of Populus ilicifolia. NCBI lineage: Eukaryota > Viridiplantae > Streptophyta > Magnoliopsida > Malpighiales > Salicaceae > Populus > Populus ilicifolia. The sequence continues at coordinate 1,892,384 of SRLM01000046.1, forward strand.
CAAACTGTTTTGACAATTGTTGCTTTAGCTTGTCAATCTCTTCCATGCTGGATCCTGCAATCAACATATCATCTACATATAGCAGTAGAATGATATAAGAGTTGTCAAAATGTTTGACATAGCAACAATGATCAGCCTGACATTTTGTGTATCCCGTACTACACATGAAGTTGTCAAACTTCTTGTACCACTGTCTTGGAGCTTGTTTCAGACCATATAGGCTCTTCTTCAGCTTGCAAACTTGACTCTCCTTTCCTGGCATTGCAAACCCCTCTGGTTGTTGCATGTAAATGTCTTCCTCCAATTCTCCATGAAGAAATGCTGTTTTTACATCTAATTGTTCAAGATGTAAATTTTCTGCAGCTACTATCCCCAGGACAACTCTGATTGTTGTAAGCTTCACAACTGGAGAAAATATCTCAGAATAGTCGATCCCTTTCTTTTGCTGAAACCCTTTTACAACAAGTCTTGCCTTGAAGCGTTTGCTTCCATCATGCTCAGTCTTTACTCTGTAAACCCACTTGTTTTGCAAGGCCTTCTTTCCTTCAGGCAGTTTGGTTAACTCCCAAGTCTTGTTCTTCAGCAATGACTCCATCTCGTCCTTCATGGCTAACTCCCACTTGCTCGAGTTTCCATCTTGTAAGGATTCTTCATAGGTTAATGGTTCACCACCATCTGTCAACAAGATATAATTCAGTAGAAGTGTGAACCGTTGTGGAGGCTTTATAGTCCTTGAAGACCTGCGAACAGCTGGTTCACTTGGCTCTGCACTATCTTGTGAAGAAGTGGTGGGTACTGAAGTGTTTGCACTGTCTTGGATGTGCTCTTGAGTGGTAATATCAGGAAGCCCTTCTAATTGTATGAATTCAGATTTCTGTGGACTCGTATCTGAATCAGTTATCTCTAGTTCTGTACTTGATCTGTCTTTGTACAAAACTTTCTCGTTGAAGATCACGTTCCTGCTTCTGATAATCTTCCTGTTTTGATCATCCCAAAACCGAAATCCAAATTCTTCATCTCCATAGCCAATAAAGAAACATTTCTTTGATTTGGCATCCAGCTTGTTGCGAGCATCAGAGTCTACATGCACATAGGAAACACACCCAAAGATTTTTAGATGAGCAAGTTGTACTTCTTTACCTCTCCAAACTTCCTCGGGCAGTCTGAACTCCAAAGGTACTGATGGTCCACGGTTGATCAAGTAAACTGCAGTATGAACTGCATCAGCCCAGAATGTTTGAGGTAGCCCAGAATGCAACCTCATGCTTCTAGCTCGTTCATTGATGGTCCGGTTCATCCGTTCAGCAATACCATTCTGTTGTGGTGTGCCTGGAACTGTCTTTTCCATTCTGATACCGTTGACAGCGCAATACTCCTTGAAACCTCCATCAATGTATTCTCCTCCATTATCAGATCGTAAGCATTTCAGCTTCAAACCTGATTCAGTCTCAACCATAGCCTTCCATTTCTTGAATGTGTCAAACACATCAGATTTATTTTTTAGAAAGTAGACCCATACCTTTCTGCTAAAGTCATCAATAAAAGTGACATAGTACCGAGAACCGCCAAGAGATGCTACTGGAGCTGGTCCCCATAAATCTGTGTGCACCAGTTCTAGTTTTCTTGGTCTTAAGGTCCTGCCAACCTTTAAGAAACTGAGCTTCTTCTGTTTTCCGAGAACACAACTTTCACAAATGTCTAGATCAACATTTTTTAACTCTGGCAGCTTTCCCTTTGACTGAAGTATCTTCATTCCCTTTTGACTCATATGGCCGAGTCTACAATGCCATAGCTGCGCTTGATTTTCTGCTTCAGTAGAGGCAATTATATCTGCTGATCTTGTGGTCATATACAGAGTGCCAGTTTTCTTTCCACGAGCCAAAACCATTGCTCCCTTTGATACCTTCCACATTCCTCCAGAGAAAAGGATTGAATGGCCACTATCATCAAGTTGTCCGACCGAGATCAACTTCTTCTTTAGTTCAGGAACATGCCTCACATTTTGCAAGTTCCATATAGATCCATTCATTGTCTTGATTTGCACATCTCCTATACCCACAATATTCAATGGTTGTCCATCGGCCAGATAGACTACCCCATAATTTCCAGCAGTATAATTTTGCATCATTTCATGGTGTGGTGTACAGTGAAATGAAGCTCCAGAATCAAGAACCCAATCATCAATAGGACTATGTACTGCAAGGATCAAAGCATCCTGTACCTCGTCTGTAGCGGCATTTGCAGAGTCAGCTTCAGGTTTCTTTGGTTTTGTGCAACTCCTCATGAAATGGCCAGGTTTGCCACAATTCCAACATTCAACTTGCTTCCTAGGTCCAAACTTGCTTTTGCTTCTGTACCTTGATTTTGATCTGCCTCTGGATAAGCCTCTGTCTTGTCTCCTTCCTCGAGTGTTGATGTTGAAAGCTGAACCTGAACTTGAACTTTCACCCGAGTCTTTCCTTCGTACTTCTTCTGCTAAAATCAGGTCTCGAATGTCATCATATTTTAATTTGGATTTTCCGGCTGAGTTGCTTACAGCTGTTCTCATACCTTCCCAACTGCTTGGAAGTGAAGCTAGCAAAATAAGTGCTCGGATCTCATCATCAAACTCAATTTCAACAGATGACAATTGATTTGTGATGGTATTGAAATTATTAAGATGCTGTGTAACAGAGGTGCTTTCCGTCATCTTCAGGTTGAACAGCTTCTTCATCAAGTGCACTTTGTTATTTGCTGATGGCTTCTCATACATCCCAGACAAGGCTTCCATCAATCTTGCTGTGGATTTCTCTTTTGTAACATTATGAGCAACTCTTCTTGATAATGATAGCCGGATAATGCCCAAGACTTGTCTATCAAGAATCTGCCAATCTTCTTCTGACATGTTTTCTGGCTTGCTCCCCAATAGAGGAAGATGAAGTTTCTTCCCATATAGATAATCTTCAATTTGCATTTTCCAATATCCAAAATCAGTTCCATCAAATTTTTCAATACCTGCAGCCTTTATTTCATCAGCCATTTTTACTCCTTCTTGAATTTGAATCTCAAGAATCTGACCTTACAGATGTGTCTGGAATGGCCAAAAATGCTGGAAACGAAACTGAGATCACCCAAATCGGACTTCGGATGGCTCCGATTTAAGCAATCAAAGTTTGGGATAACAGGACGCTGCAGATGAAGCCACGTGGCAGGCGGAATAGTCGCTGCGCCACACCGGATCAAAACCCACTTATGATGACGTAACAAGCTGACGTGTCAGACACGTAGGCAATGTGGGGTCCACCAGATCTGACGTGGCAGATCCATGAAGATTTTCGTCTGCCGTGGCAGTGGTGATGTGGCAGATAACGTGTCAGTGGTGACGTGGCTGTTGACCGTGTCAAACGGCTGATGTGGCAGATGACGTGGCAGATGACTGTGTCGATCGGCTGACGTGGCAGAGTCGGGTTGCAGGAAACAGTGAGGAAGACGCGTGACGCACGTACGGCGCGTCTGTGCACGTGGACAGTACTGGTGGTGGTGTGTGCAGGCGCGTGCGGGCATGCAGGACGTCGGATTTTCGTCGGGTTTTCACCAGTGGATTCCTCTCGTCGTCCTCTTCACGGTGGTATCTTCAAAAACACGTTTTGAGAACTTTGATTTTTGAGTTTGGATCAAACACCCTCTTTTTCAAGAACTTTCAAGAACAAGCTCTGATACCAGTTGTTAGGAGATCCAAACATTTAAACACACACAAATTTACGTGGTTTGGCAACTTGCCTACTCCACGGAGCTACTGGTTTGTATTAATGAAGCTCAAAAGCAATACAAACAAGAAAACAAGGAGGAGGAGAAAACTTCTCAACTCAACTCTCACCCTTAGCTCTCTCTCTGTGTTTCTCTCTATTTCGTGCTCTATCTCAGCTATCAATGCACATCTATTTATAGCTGATGAGGGAGATGATTGTTCAACAATGGTGGGCAAGTTAGGCACCTACCATTTGACTATGACTTCAACCATGGCTGCCACCAAACATGGCTGCCACCAAACATGGCTGCCATCGTCCATTTGTGTCCACACATATAACAATCCCTTCATCATTGAAGCTTTCCAATTCAGGCCAAACACCTACGTGCCATCGTAGATTTCAAGACAATGTTAAACAAGAGCTATCCATGGAAGTTCTCTCCCGTATGCAAGGTAACTGTACCTTGTCCAAAAATAATTGAAGGCAACAACATTATTTTATGAGAATGATGAAGGATAGTTGAAACATTCTATATACACAAGTAAAATCAATTACCAAAATCAAGAGTTCCAATAATTATGCCTTCTCCAAATTTGGCCTTTAGCCACATAGAATCAGCTGAAATCTCTCCATCTCTTTCCAGTCCAAGAAAGTCCCATGAATTTGTCGTGTGTAATTTGCTTATTTGGTTCCGAAAAACAGATAAAACTTTTGGATGCTCTGTACACATTAACAAGTCTATTAATCTAATACTATCATTATCATCAAGAAGTTCACGTCGAAAAACGAGAAAGGAAGCATATTAATTGTAAGATATCGTAATTTTATGATATGTACTTGAAATTTCAGCTGCTTCTCCATCTTCAAGTATTGCTGCAAAACCATTGAAATAACGAGTGTAGGAGTAGAATATGGCTTCTTTCGCCTTCTCCTTACTGTTATTGCGATAGAAGTCATTATTAGAATCATGTCTATATAGCACGTAGTACAAGTCATGTAATATTGCATCACCTCTGCATGCAGGAACCCAAAAGATCATGATGGGAATCGGTTACCCTGTCCAGATCCAAGGAAGAAGGTTCAGAGACATGAGAATGTCTCCCCAGGTAAACCACATAAGACTGTATACAGACACAAGTATATATCAGCTTAAGAGTAATAAAATAAGATATATTGTTGATGATCATGCAACAAGAAGTACCAAAAGATCAATATTAAAACATCAACATTGTATAATATTAATGCATGCTAGCTTGCCTTTTTTGCAGCTAGAATTGGACTCCGCAAGGTAGCGAAAAGAGTGAGAAACAGAAACAAATAGTAAGAAGCTGCTGCAGTGCCCATCTTTTTTATGTACTTGCTCAATAAGGTCTGTTAAGCGATGTTAATCTCTATGAGAATAACACAAACCATTTATATAGGATTAGCTTCCCCAAATCTCCACCAAAAACAAAAAATCTATACGCAACAAGTTTTTTTGCAGACCATAAAAGACTTTTCAAAAGACTTGAATTTGGACACGAGTACTTTTCCAAGTTCGACGAAGGGTCTTCGATTTTTTTCAAGAGTATAATTCTCACCGGTGATGGTGATGGTGATGGCGATGGCGCAGCAAAGTGTATATTGTATTATTCAACACCATCATCGGCAAAGAAAGGTAATATCATTTATTCAACTAATCAAATTTTAAATTTATTTTTAAAAAATTACTAGTTTAAGCATTTTAAACTTTATAATTATTATAAATTTATATAATTATTAACATTAAAATATTAAAAAATTAACTGAAATATATATAAACTAACTCGACGATTCATGATTAATAAAATCATACATGTTAATATTGATTGATTGATTCCTGTATTCCTAGCTTTTGTGAAGATTTAATTGGAATAATGTTTTTATTTTAGCAAATAAATTTTATATAAATAGAATTAATGTTCACACATGCAGTATCCAAATATTATATGCCTTTTTCAACCTCCCAAACCCACGTTGGAGTTGAATTTTATATAAGTAGATTTTTCCCATGAATACTACTAACTTCTGTTGAATGTGAAGCCATAATGCGTACGAGGTCAAGAGATCATTTCTAATTTTTCATTTAGTATTATACGACAAAATGATCAAGCCCAGGAATTGAGCTCAGAGCCTGCGAGCACCATCCCGTGCAAAGAAAGGTGCACGAAGGGTGTTGGTGTAATGATGAAAGGGGTTTATTTTTTTATAATGTACCTGGGTTCGAGTCCTAGCATGTATGTCTGTCATTCCCGCGGTGCTTTACATGCCTACTGGGTTTGCAGGGTATTCAGTGGGCCGTGGGGATTAGTCGTGGTGCGCGCAAGCTGGCTCGGACACCTCACGTAAATAAAAAAAAAATACATGGCAATGTTGCATTTCAGTGCTTGGTCTAGTGGTGGAAGGAACCTGTTTCTTTTTACTGTACCTAGATTCGAGTTCTGGCATGCACGCTTGTTACTCCCGCGGTACTTTACATGTTTACTGGGTTTGCAGGGTATTCAGTGGGCTGTGGAGATTAGTCGTGATGCGCGCAAGTTGACCCAGACACCCCATGTAAATAAATAACAAAAAGGTGCATGTCAATGTTGATTAGCATGTATGATGACAATTGCGAAGCAACACTCTGAGCTATGTCAAAAATCCTTTCACTTAGCTATAACGGCAAACAATAAAGACTATTATGATAAATTAAGTTTCTGACTCAATAAAAAACAAATAATCTATAATTATACTGTTCAAGAGTTCACAGAAACTTTAACATTTATCTTTAAGTTTTTATTTATTTATTTTTTGTTCTAAAATAAATAATATCCTAAAAAAAACTTATATATTGAACGCAAAAAAAAATAATTAATTTTTTATGTTTGTTTATTTATTTTGTTGTGGGTTTGAGAAGAAGGCCTTAAAGGGCTGAAAGCCAGCCCATACATTAAGCCCGACTGAAAGATAAAACCCACCAATAAAACAGAAACCCCACTCGGGCACCATCTCCCTCTAAAAAGAACTCGGCGGGAAAACTCCCTTTTCCCCAAATTTCCCCATTTTTTTTTTTCAAAAAACCAAGAAACCCCTTAATCCCCAATTTCCACCACCATAACCGGTGATGATAAAAGTTCTGAACGTGGCGGAGAAGCCTTCTGTGGCGAAATCGGTGGCGACGATACTCTCACGAAATCAGCTTCGAGTGAGAGACGGACGGTCCCGGTACAACAAGATATTCGAGTTCAACTACTCCATTAATGGCCAACAATGCCACATGCTTGTCACTTCCGTTACTGGTCATCTCATGGAAGTCGAATTCGAAGATAGATTCCGTAAATGGCATTCTTGTGACCCCGCCGATCTCTACACCGCTCCCGTCCGCAAATACGTCCCTGAGGTGCCTCTCCTACCCGCTTTATTTATATTTGTATAGGAGTTTTCTGCAAAGTTGCGCCTGTGGTGTCTTGAATTTTTTTTTTGGGATAGGATAAGTTGGACATCAAAAGGACATTGGAGGAGGAAGCGAGGAGGTGTCATTGGCTTGTTTTGTGGTTAGATTGTGATAGAGAAGGAGAGAACATTGCATTTGAAGTGATGGAAGTTTGTAAAGGTGTAAATAGAAATCTTACAATAAGGAGGGCTCGGTTTTCGGCTCTGATCGAGAGGTTTTTTTAAGGCCAAGTTTCTTTCTTTTTTCGTGACGAGTTGATGTCTTCTTGAGTTTGTGTTTGCTTATGTTTTGGTTTTACAAATGTAAGGGATATTCATGAAGCAGCCCAAAATCTTATTGCTCCTAATCAGTGGTTTTCAGATGCTGTGGACGCTAGGCAAGTGAGTGTCTTGAAAATCTTCCAGTTTTATTGTAGTTGCTATAAAGTTATTTTCTATAATGCCGGCCATCATGTACTGTGAACTATTCATGCTTATGTATTACATAAATTCTCTTTGGAGAGTCCTTTTCTGTAAAAAAGCTGGGAGTTAATGACTGCTGTATTTTTTCATATTCTGGATTCTTCTATTATGAGAAACAAGATTGATTTTCTTTTACTTGCAGGAAATTGATCTCCGAATAGGTGCTTCTTTCACTAGGTTTCAAACGATGTTGTTGAGGGATAGGTTTGTTATTGATTCTGCTCAAGATGATAGAAATCTTGTTCTAAGTTATGGGCCTTGTCAGGTATGTTGATAGTTGGCAGCTGAAAAGTTTGCATATATCATTTATTTGTGCTTATGAATTGGTCATTGTTCCCCTCTATGAATGCAGTTCCCTACCCTTGGATTTGTTGTGGAACGTTACTGGGAGATACAATCACATGAGCCAGAAGAGTTTTGGACTATCAATTGTACTCATAGATCGGATGAAGGCCTTGCTTCTTTCAGTTGGATGTAAGCTTTGGAGGCTCACTGCATTATGCATAATTTCCTTTTGAGTTCCTGAAATATATGGTTAAATCTTACAATATTTTAGTTTCACAGGCGTGGACATCTTTTTGATTATACCTCATCTGTTATACTTTATGAAATGTGTGTTGAGGAACCAACTGCAACAGTAAGTAACAGAAATCACGTGCCTTGTTTAGTTTCAATTTTGAAGTGCAGTTCTTAGGAAGCTTAATTCTTTTTTACTAATTGCCAATCAGGTCACGAAGGTCCAGCAGCAGGAGAAGTTGAAGTATCCCCCATATCCTTTGAGTACGATTGAGCTTGAAAAACGTGCTTCACGGTACTTCCGGATGAGTTCTGAACAAACCATGAAGGTTAGCCTTTGGGAGTTGGGATTTAATATTATCTTATGAAGTACATGCAATTCTGCATCTTGTTTATCGTTTTAGACTTCAGGGTCTGCTTTGTATAGTTTTTAGATTCCTTCTAAATTTGTTCAACTGGTAAAAGTTGCAAAGAACAAGAAACTGAACTAGATTATGCACATGAGCAATTGAGTGCATTCATGAGAGAGTATGCACTTCAGTGCCCGAGTTAGTTTAGTGGTAGCTAAACCTTTTCAAAAGAAAGAATACAGTGCAGTTTTTCTGTTGTGTATTTCAAATTACAATACCACTGTCACCAGATTTGTTTCTCCAGTTTTAGTTATCAGAATCCATTACAAGTCTCAGATAATATATACATATATGTGTGTGTGTATTTAATTATTGGGAGTCTCACTTTGTCTCCTTTTAATCATATACCATTTGAACCTATTTGTGTCTAATTGCATCAAAAAATATATTTTTTAATCTTTCCAAAAATTCTGTAGCCAATCATTCCTTATTTCATTTTCTTTGATTTATAGGTGGCAGAAGACTTGTACCAAGCTGGTTTCATTAGTTATCCTCGTACGGAGACTGACAGCTTTTCTTCCAGGACTGATTTGCATGTGGGTAACCTAGTTTTTCTTGTGTGGACACGTATTACTTGAACAAGTTCTCTCAAGCTTCTCATGTTGCCATTGGTTTATGAATCATGATTCAACCTGATGTAGACAATTGTACAAGAACATCAAGAGCATCCTGTATGGGGATTGTATGCACGAAGATTGTTAGATCCCGGAGCAGGACTTTGGAGGAACCCTAGTAGTGGTGGACATGATGATAAGGCCCACCCACCCATCCACCCAACAAAATTTTCAGCTGGAGAATCCCGGTGGAGTCAAGATCACCATGTAGTCCATTTCTTGATACTTGTATCTACATGTGATTGGCAATCTTTCTTTTCCTTCTGGTCCAATTTGGTGATTATGGCTTTGAATGAGTTCCTGAAATTTAGTTACTCATTTTCTCCAGAGATTGTATGAGCTGGTTGTTCGACATTTTCTGGCATGTGTCTCACAGCCAGCTGTTGGGGCCGAAACTGTTGTTGAAATTGATATTGCTGGTGAACGTTTTTCTGCATCAGGGAGAGTGATATTAGCTGTGAGTAGTGTTATATCAAATCATAAGTACTCATTGTTTCATTTCAATTAGTAATTTTGTTTTGCTATTGTAGATCATTTGCATATTTGCCATGGAATTAACATCCCTTATGTAACAATAACGGCTATGGTGGTCACTATAATTTTACAATTCTATTGTTTTGGATTATTTTATTTTATTCCATGTACAGTTGTTTATCTTTTATTAGAATCACTTGGAGTTTATTTTCTTGGTAGATTCTTACTGTTAATATTTTTAAATGGATGCTGTATTTAGAGTTAAATATTTTCATCAAGGCATGCACTAGCATGGGGACACTAAATTGGTACATTTTTTCAATTAATCAGGTAAAGCTGCACGTATATGTTTACTTATGAAAATTATGTAATATAATCATTTGATGTCTTAGTATACTGATTTTTAATTAAGTTACTTAAACTCTGTACTTTGGAGATGATGTTCAACTAGTCTTGTAAGTTTTAGGTAGAATATTAAATCTTCATATTACAGACAATTTGCTAAAATTTGTGACGGCTGTGGCCATTGCATAGAACTGTTACGCTGCAAGTATGAAAGCTATTTGAAACTATGATTCAAACTGTTGTGTCCAGCTTTTGGAGTTCTCAAAGACATTTTCTAAAATCACGACTCAATTCTAGAAACTAGGATCTGGTAAACTGAAAGTAGCTGTCAAATTCCTGTGACCCCCCCTTCTTGTATAAACACAAGATATCAATGGGGCATGTTGCTAATCAACCATATAATTTTTAACAATGAAATGAATTGCTTTCATGGCTTAGTCAAGTAGCCTGCTTAATTTTGTATAAAGCCAGAAGCGAAGAACCGGCTGTTCAATTGACAGTTACTAGACTGTAGACATAATTAATAAACGTTTTCCTGAGTATTTCAAAAATATTATGATAGTGCTACCTTTAGTTTTGTTTGCAATTGTTTTATATGGGATCTAACATTATCTTGTATGGCCAGAAAAATTACTTGGATGTTTATCGCTTTGAATCATGGGGTGATTCAATGATTCCAACCTATGTCCAGGGACAACAGGTTTGGCATTACCTTTTCTGATTTGTAGGCTGTGTGTTTCTTGCTGTTTTTGTGAGTATTTGATATGCCATGTATCTGTTTTAAAAAGTCTGATGGAATGAAGTTATAATTTTTATGATATGCTATCAATGGGATGGATTATCCAGCCAGCTTTTAAACATCACTAATTTGCCAAGCAAACGGCTTGATTTCTATCCAAGATAGCATGCCTCATTCGCCACTTCCATGATTTATCTCATCATTTAGAGATTAGAATTTTTTTTGGTAAATTGAGATAGAAAGAAACTGCTCACCTTCCATGCCTGGCATTCATGTCATTCAAGTTATTCCAAATGCTTAATAACCATGCCAGCCTTGGTTGGTGCTATATCAACATTCAGATAATAGTTTGATGTAAATCTTGCCTGATAGAGAGTTAACCACTGCATTAGCATTAGAAAGATGGAAAGTTTGAATATAAGGTATTTTAAGCATGCTTTTTTTAGTATAAATGTCATTTCCTCTTATTAAAAACAGTTCTACAAAACAAATGGACAGGTTTGCTTTGTTGTTGCCCTGGGGGTCTTCTCTGTTTCTTTTTCTTTGGTTTTTTCCTTTTTGGTGCTTACAAGGGCATCAAGCCCACAAAACAGGAAACTAATTTTGTGTTGCGTTGCTGGTCATTTTTTCAAGGCCTAAACTGAAAAATGACAGTTTGATGGTCCAAGATTTGGATTTAGGATTTACTTTATTTTACAAAACTCTTTTATATTTTGAAGTACAGATAATTATACTATAGTTTTGGACAATGTTGCAGTTCATTCCGACAACATTGACTTTGGACTCTGGAGTCACTAGACCGCCACCTCTCTTAAGTGAAGCGGATTTGTTAAGTTGTATGGACAAGGTGAGAAGACTGGAATTCCAATTATTTTTGTTCTAGCTTTGTGCTCTCTATGCTAGTTCATTATTTCCCCATAATTGTATAATTTTAAAATTGCGTCTTCTCCCTCTGCTTGTTTTTGTAAGGCTGGGATTGGTACAGACGCAACAATGCATGATCACATTAAAAAGCTGCTTGATCGATTCTACGTCACAAAGGATGCAAACACTCGCTTCTCACCTACTAATCTTGTAACTTTACTTAAATCTCTTAATGCAATACCCTTTTTGCTCTTATGCTCGATCTTCTTGTCCTTGTGGTTGCTTGTATGAGGTTCCTATTTCATATGCTAGTACATATGAAAAGGCACAACTTGTTAGGATATGAGTGAAGGCTGAATTTTTGCAAATTTACTTAAACTTTACAGTACCGCCTTTTTAGACATTAATGGGTGTAAATTATAGTCTTACTTTTGAAAGTGTTTGATTGGTCTACTAAATTATTATGGAAATATTCCTTGCTAATAAGTTCAACCATGCAATTTTTGTCACTGTTCTTGTGTCTCGGTCAGGTTGGAACCTGAGATATTTGTAATATGTTGGATGAGTTTATATTTTAAGATATTTGACTAAATGCAATGTCAATAGTTTTGGATTGCTACTTGCATCACTGCATTCTTACATAATTTCTATGAATTTGAGAGTTCCAGATGTTGGCTTTAGAGTTTTAAACTTCTTAGCCTCGAGACAAAAATACAAAAACATGCTTGGCTGTTGATCTGGCAAGGGTAGTTTTCTATAGTTGACTAAACTCCTTATTGTTGCTTTACATAAGAGGTTTGTTTTAGTTATTCAACAGGATTTTGATACCATATATTGATTTTGATGTTTCTGTCTCAGTGTTTTTCACATGTTCTAGCACTGTTAGAATGAGGAATCTAAAGAAGAGAGGTAACAGCAATTTATGAAAGTGATGAACAGTTCAACTAAAATAAGCCTCAGTGCAAAACTAGTTGGGGTCATGTCAGTTATGGCAGCTGGTTAGATTTATATGCTATAGTTGTCACTCACGTCTTTTAGCTGTATTTGAAGTTATCTTTTTCTGTGTTGAGTTTGTTGAAAACCTCTGCCATGTAAGTTCATTTCTATGTAAAAGATTTTGTTTTCTGTTTTCATGGCTTGATTTTCCTGCCGAATCTTCTTATTTTACTATTGATGACAAATTGTGATCTCTGGTTTGAGCCTTCTTGCAAATCTTTCATCTATGAAGTGCTTATTAGTCTGTTCATTACTACAATTTAAGAGAAGCCAATTTAGGTACTTAGTGATGGAAAGAAGATAAAATGATGGCATGATTATTTCCTTTAAATTGTTAACCTGTTTCTTTACTAATCATGACTTCAATGCATTTCAGGGCGAGGCGCTTGTTATGGGATATGATGACATGGGGTAAGTAGTTCCCCATTATCAGCTGCCAAAGATACTGTTAGATATCTGATTGTTTATTTTAATGTTGGCCTGTGAGGGAGAATGGACTCTGTTCTCTATTCAATTGATTATTTCAGAGTTGTAAATTAATTGTTCTTGTGAGGTTACATGGGGGTATGCCACTTGTTGCAGAGAGATTAATGTGATATAATTTGTGTTTGTTAGAATACCTGGTTAAGATGTTATTCTTATTGTCGATCCTGCCCGAAGTGGCAGATCCCAGAAGGATTGAGATGGATTGATTATGGATCTAACTTTCAATATCTCAACCTTTTCTCCCCATTTTTGCATCAGTCGTCACAATCTAGGTTTGAATCCCTGCATCTGTGTGATTATGCCTGATAACGCACTAATATTCTTTTGTTAAAATACTCTGGATATCAATATTGATCATAAATCATGATTTTTCTAAGCTGCCTCGTTAAATCTTTCTGTAAATGCACAGTCTACACACACAAACTTGAAATATAATGTGCATGTAGCCTACAGGTATGCATGTCGCTACAGCTTCCTAAATGGGAACCGATATTCAAGAATACATCATTGGATAGACATTATAACAGTGTATTCATGGTCAGTTAAATTATCCATGGTTTAACTAGTTTAGATGGTTGACTGTGACTTTGGTGGCAAAACTGGTTTCAAGCTATGAAAAAATCAAAAGCAACATTTTCCAGGTATTACTGAAAGTGCATCAGATATAAATTAATGATCAACTAACAACAGCAATGAAACAATATTAATGATACTTTCTCATGGACATGTCAAAATCAGCTGTTGGATGTCTTTGTGGCCATGATAATGCATGAATATGTGCATGTAGGTGTGCAGGGGGCTTGGGGAGGGGCTGTATGTGGTGCAATGTTGTTGTGTGAGTAAATATACAGTTAGGAGCGATGCAGAATGAGGATTCTTAAGAAAACAAGAAGTTGTAAAGATTCACAAAAAAATTGAGATGCAAATTTTGAAGCATGCCATTCTGATGATGTTCCATGCTCTGTTAAATAGATACGCTGGTCTGGTGCTGTTATTTTGCTTATGTGCTTAGTTACACTGCTAAATTCAACATTTATTTTCTTGTTTGAGTACTTCCTTTTCTATTTCTTTTTTCCACAGGAAAAATCCTTTTAGCCTAAGTGAGAAGATAAATTTTTCCTTTCAGGTATGAACTTTGGAAACCCAATCTGAGATCATTGATGGAGTATGATATGAAAGAAGTCAGCATGGGCAATAAAAGTAAAGCTGAAGTTTTGGCAACTTGCTTGCAGCAGATGAAAGCTTGTTTCTTAGATGTACGTTGGAATTCACAGAACATATGCTCCATGAATGTTTGGTTGGGAGGCCATGTTATAGTTGTCTTTTCCTAAAGAAATTGTGACTATTGTTCATAATCCTATGTCAAGTTCCTTTCTATATTAGCATGGTGATTCACTGTTGCAGTTTGTAGATAGTTGTTGCTTGATCTGATGGACACACTAATCACTAAATGAAGGCTAGTATGAAATGCTTGCGTACAACAAACGGATTTGATTTATAAAGGGGATCATTGGTCAAGAACAGTTCTAATGCATTATCTAGCATATGTTATTTTTGTTGAGGTTTTCAAGTGTTTGGCCCGTTCTTTTTTGATAATTTCCACTCCTCATACACTTCAACTTGTTTCTGAAAAAAGATTACTCAAATTACCTTGTACCACATATACAGCAAATGCCACTTCTCTCATTTCATAACTGAACTGGAAACTTTTGCAGGCAAAGGTAAACAAAGTAAAACTCTTAGAAGCCATGGCAATTTTCTTTAACAGGTGGGTTCTTTAACCTGCTTGTAGTATTACAGATGATTTGTTTCTATACCATTAAGCATATCCTTTTCTTTTATTCAGATCTGATAGATTGAATGGAGATGACAGCAGTGCGTTGGGGGAAAATGTTCGTCCATGTGGACTTTGCCAGGAAGCAAATATGGTGCTTAGGAAAAACCGGGTAATGATGGTTATTTTGTGAATTTCTTGGCATATATGATCAAAACTTCTTTCCACTTATGCTTTCCTGTATTTGATATTTATGAAGATCAGTTTCTGAGTTAACCTTCACTTTTAGTTGGTAGAGGTAATTAAGTATTTAGTTCCATAACTTCTGTTGATGTTATTCTAAAAACACATTTAAGCAAGTCATTGTTTCTCTCAAAACTAGCATTTCCCCTCTGAACAGGATGGCAATTTCATGGTTGGATGCTCGGGTTTTCCACAGGTCAGTGCACTTGTGCTCAAAACCTGTAATTCATTGTAAATAACTGTATATTTTATGGCGCATCAAAGTAAACTCCCTAATTACTGGTGAAAAGAAACCAAAGTTTGTTTTTTCCACTTCTTTTAGTGGCGGCTAACTTATAATTGCCACAATCCTCTCTGTTCTACTCCAAATCATGGCCGACAGAAATGTGCTATATGCTTACGTGGATGTGTTTTTTATCTTATACAGCACAATGAAAGATTATCTCTCTTTTTGGTGTGTTGATGACTAAACTCATAATTGTTTAACTTTTAATTTATAATGCTGATTCATGATTGTTGTATGTTGGAGGATTATTTCTGCCATAATATTTAAAAGATCCGTTTGTTTCATCTTCAGTGCAGGAATGCTGTATGGCTCCCTGGACCTGTTTTAGAAGCCACCATAACAAACAATATTTGCAACTCTTGCACTCCAGGTTTCTACAGCTAATGGCAACATGTCATTGCAATATTGGTAGCTAAGACTAGTTTTGCATGCAAGTTTATGCTGAGTTAAATTTGTGCTTGTTCACCAAAAGACAAATTCAGCTACTCACCCTATCTTAAGCATGCACTATAAATTGCTGTGATGCAAATAATCCCAAAATCTCCATCTAAAGTAAAAAATCTCATGAACTTAGGCACACCCTAATTGAGCTTCATTAATATATCCTGTGTCTTTTTTGATTGCTCTGAATCTGAAACCAAGACATTCTGTACAGTCTATTTCCTTCATCATAGCATTTCACCTTTTCTGAGTGTTCATGTGGCATAAGCTATCTCATGCATTACATGGGTTTCAACAGCAAGTTATTGCTGATATGATGTTTTCTTTCTTGAGATCTTACTTATTCATTATTGATGCACCTTTTTTAGGTCCTGTTTACTTGATCCAATTTAAGTTCCGCCAGCTTGAAATACCGCCAGGCTTCAATGTCAACCACTTGGGTAAGGGCAACCCTATGGTATTGTTGAGATTGTTTGTTTTGATTTTTCTTAAACTATGATGTACATGCTTTGGCTTATATTTACATAAATCAGATTGTATTTTTTGGATTTGATATTTGGTAAACTTTTGATAAATAAGGAGATTCATTAGGAATGTGATCTGTGTTGCATCATGTTTTATTGGAAGTTTGAATTTATCTGGTAAAAATTTGGACGGTCAAATTTGCTTTTGAACAAGTGTTTCCCACTCTTTTAGATGCAGAAGAAAGTGAAGAGCTTGCCTTTCACCAATGATTTGGTGAAAGAGATTTACTTAGATCCCTAACAAGTGTTCCACGCTCTTTTAGATGCAGAAGAAAGTGAAGAACTTGACTTTCACCAATGATTTGGTGAAAGAGACAGACTTAGGTTTATATGGAGATCAATCTGGGTCTATTAAGGACTAATAGACGTAGCTGGGCTCATATCTAAAATTTATTCTTGTATTATACATTTTATAGTTGCCTGACCCACTGTCAGATTGTGCTTTTGCTTGATCATCTTTTCTATTTGAGGCACAGTGCTACTGGTTAATTAGTTGAGGGGCAGGAAATGCAAACTGGAAGGGCCTGAGAGAACAAAACTTTGTAGTATTAGTTAAGATACAATTTTTTCT
This sequence comes from Populus ilicifolia, assembly GCA_015708895.1. Lineage (NCBI taxonomy): Eukaryota > Viridiplantae > Streptophyta > Magnoliopsida > Malpighiales > Salicaceae > Populus > Populus ilicifolia. Next base: position 1,909,310 of record SRLM01000046.1, read on the forward strand.
GCAATAAAACAGGCCCTGGCACAAGGATTCACCTCCTTTCATTGACAATCATTTGAAGAAGCATTAGTTTTTCTGCCACGGGATATCTCAGCCTTGATATTTGAAGGAACGAAAATAAGAGATGCACCAACATAATCGTTTCAATCATCTATTCCTTGTATTTGTTAAGATATGATTTTTTCTGCAATTAAACAAGGCCCTGGCACAAGGATTCACCTCCTTTCATTGACAGTCATTTGAAGAAGCGTTAGTTTTTCTGCCACGTGATGTTTCAGCCTTGATATTTGAAGGAACAAAGATATGAGATGCACCAACATAACTGTGCCAATCACCCATTCTTGATTGAAAGACACTTCACTACATGGAAGTTGATAGGTTATTTCAAATCCATCCTTGTGTTAAAGGAGAGCGTTTATGCAAAATCCATTTGCGCTCTTAACTCAAATCAATAGAAGAAAGCCGTAGACATTAACACTCGTGATGTCTTTTTAGCCAGTATGCCCTTATCATGCCATCTTTCGATGCCATTTCTAGCTTCCCCATATGCATGTCTTTCAGGGCTTCTTGAAATGGGTGTCATACACATCAACTTCATTTGCTATTTAATTTTTTCTGCAGATGTTCATGGATGCACATGTGCACTTACACATAGCTTTTTTGCATTCTTTGCCAGTGTTGAATCTCTTTCACATGTTATCAGGTTGCATTGGTGGTTGCGATGAAACTCTTAGACAGTTGATAGAAATCTGTGGAACTGGTTCCCGTGTTCAAGGTGGGTATTTATGTTCAGCTTGATTTGTTACATAAACATGTTTAGGGAGTCATGAAGTAGAGTAATTAGACTACAGGTTTGAAGATGAATGTTCACAAGTCCATAACTAGAATTGTGTCTGCAAGAAATAAACATGATGTCCTTCCACCTAATTTGATGGTTCTATGCTGTTTGGAATTTGTTTAACATCCATCTTAGTGTAATTGTGCCTGGGTTCACTTCTTGATTAGAAATGTTGTTAATGGAAAGATTAACAATTCTTGAAATGATACTTACATAAGGGAATTTTATTTTGGAATTCGTTTTCTCCTTTCAGGACGATTATGGGAAACTGAATTCCAGTACATGTCAAATATATTGGGAAACTTGAATTACAGGACGATTTTGTAACAGAAATGATCATGCACATGCAATTTGCTTTGTTAGGAAAAAAGTAGATTAATAAATGAGTTGTTCTTTATATATTAAATATATTATGCAGCAAGAGGTCGACCACCAACTACAACACCCAGCAACGGACCACCCACTGCAACACCCAGCAATCCCCAACGAAGCAACTCTAGGCAGGCACCCTGCATATATTGTTATCAAACAGGGCATGCTTCAACTGATTGCCCTTCACGGATTTCAGCCACTCGTCATGTGCAGTCTCATGGAATGAACCAACAGAATGGTACTACTCATGAACTTTTATTTTCTCCAAATCATAAATGATATTCCTAGCACGACGATTTTTATTTTCTGGTCAAATTAACTGTCAAAGAAATACACACCAGATTGTATTATGATAACAAATATGGTTGTTGACGTTCTATCTCTGTACCCTTTCAAAATTAAAATGATTATTACATAGGCAATTTCAGCTGCCCTTTACTGTGAATATTTCACATTTGGCAGGCACTTGGGCTTCTAATCATTCAAATATATGTGGTTTTTCCTTTCTTTAGTAGAATTCGTTTTACATAGACAGCCAGTGACCTAGGAAGCTTACTAGTGATTCACGATGACTACGAATCATACTAGTTTTGGTGAAGACTATAATTTCCTTTCTTGTCTAGGATTGAGCTTTAGGCATATATAATGACAGCTGTAGGAGGGAAATGTTATTTCTCCCTTCATCTTGCCCCTTCCCAACCGCATGTCACTTTTTTTCCCCCTTGTTCTTTGTGGCATGGAAGAACCATATCACCTCACAGTTTTTTGAATTAAATCTTCAATTCAAGTTCAAATCATAATATTGTGAAGTGTTGATTGCAAACCTATAGGTAGAAGCATTATAATTTCGTTCTCTGAATAATTTCGGAATGGGCGTCTTTTGCCCATTGTTTATATTTTTGGGGTTTAAGTATACACTAGCTTGCTCTATTTTCCTCCTAAGCATGTGAATTGAAAGTAATCTCAGAAGTGTATGGACTTCTGGAAGCATTAAAATTGTATATGCGTGGTATTGAGTTTTAGTACGGTATCCGTTTGCCATCATTAGAGTTACTTTTTTTGTGTGTGCAGATTTTTAGAGCTAATAAACCCTTGATACCTGCTCTTGAAAATGCTCTTTGTGTTGCAGCAGGAGAATCTTCAATTCCATGTAGCACATGTGGAACACCATGTGTTCTGCGAACAGCTAACACAGCAAATAACAGGGGAAGAAAGTTCTATTCATGTTCATCACAAGCATGCAACTTCTTTGTGTATGTAAACCTGAACTTAGATATCTCTTCATGTTCTAGAAAAATTGTCATAGTGGACTGGTTAATGCAGAAAGTACTAGATACTTCTAATGTGTACAGCTCTTCTCTAGCACTCATGCGAGACTCATTTATGAGAGGCATCTGTGCATGAATGTAAGAGATGAGGCGTGTACACTTCGAGTATTCAATAATTTCTCCAGTTAAAGATTTAGCATACGAAGGATTATCGTATTCTAGTTCCTGAATTCTCCTTTCATCCTCTTCTGACTTTATTCTGTCATTAACTTACGGAAACATCATATTTTCTATGATGTATCCTATTTGTCTGCGACGCAGATGGGAGGATAACCTCAACAACGGCTCTGCCCCAAGAAGTGCTCCTCGTCCAAATATCAGTAACTCGGCATCTAACCCCAGCAGGAGGGGCGGTCGTGGGAGGGCTGTTCAGAATGCAGGACGTGCAGCTGATGTAACTTTTGTATCAGCAACGGGTGAGCCGATATCTGGAAGAAGATGCTTCGTGTGTGGTGATCCATCACACTTCGCCAATGCTTGCCCCAGTCGTGGTTCCTGATGCCTTGCCGTCTCAAAGAAGAGTTGAGGCATGCTCAAGTACGTCGAGGACAGGTTTGGTACTGCCACCTTTTCGGCTCTTGAGTGCCGTAATTTTGTAAAATTATGCTCTAGATACGATCGTATAGGGTGTACACTGTGTTTATTGACTTCGTTCTTCACCATTGTGGGCTGAAATCAGAAGAGCAAGTTTATAGCTTGTCCTGGATTGGGCCACCCTAGGCTTGTTCTATAGTACCTTAAGTAAACAGTACATAATTCCGGGGTTAATTGATTATGATTAATTAGAATGAAATGAAATTAATTAAAAAATGAAAAGGTGGTGATTTTACTGTGCACTACATCCCAAAACATTATTTATTTTAACAGTTTTTTCTTCTTGTTCAAAAGAAAATCATGTTTATTTTATTCTATCAAGGGGGGATTTAATTTAATGAATTACTGTGATTTTTTTCTATATAATTATCTAAGTCAGATAAATTGTATTATAAGTTTGTGAGTTATCCTGATTAATTTTAATTAGTATTTTTTTATTTAATATTTTTTTTAATTTTAATTAGTATTTTTTTAATTTTTTTTTAATATTTAATTTATGAAAAGTTAGGTTTTATAATTTGTTTTAGTTTATTTACTACTGAGTTATTCTATTTGTGGATTTGATAACTTAATTTATATTGATTTGGAAGTATTTTAATTGAATTTTATTTTTTAATTATTTTTTAATAATAAAATGATTGAGAATTGAGTTTTATAATTTATTTTATATGAAATTATTATAGTTTTATGATTTAGTTTGTAAATTTAACAAATTAACTCAAATTAACTAAAAACAATTTTATATATTGAATATTTTTTTCTTGAATGTTTTTTTAATCAAGTTATATCACAATTATTTTTGAAATTGTTAAATTAATTAAGTAATATCAAATTAATTTTTACATGATTTAAATATTTTTTTACTATAAAAAATATTTACAGCATTTCAATATGTTTTTTTATGTTAAAAACATTAATAATAATTTGGGTCAACAATCGAAGTCATCCTCTAAGCTTTGGGAAAGGATATTCCCATGTAGTGTGATGGCTAGTGGCAACTCAATTATATTTTTGAAGAAATCCATCATGAAAGTGGAGCCCACGACCTTGTAGCGCACATGAACGAAAGCTTGAGAGCCCTACCAAAGATCAAACACTAAGCACGGGGGGCACATGACACGTGTTTTGATTCTCAGTACAATGTGATACAGGGAACAGGGGCTGGGTCATCTATATAATTGACCCGCACGGGTCAAATGTTTTTTCCGAAACAACAATTATACATACAGCTTTTCTTAACTGTGTTTTTATTATTAATTTTTTTAGGTAAGATTAAAAAATATATGCACATATATATATAATTAAATAAATTAAGAATTATACATGTTAAATAATGAAAAAAAAAGTTATAAGTAATAAGTAAAAATAAAAATAAAGAAATAAATGTAAATTAAGATATTTAATCTTGTAATATGAGGTATTTACCTGTTTATATTTTTTAAATTTATTTATTAAAATAATTTTTTATTCAATTAAATGATAATAAAAATAAATACATATTAAATTGATTGAGTAAAATAAAAGGTAAACAAATATTATGCAATGGTACACATAATAGAAATATTGTCTGAGAAATAAATATTTTTTATTTTAAAAATAAAATTTATCTATATAAAAAATAAAAAAATATAAATAAATCAGAAAAACCTTTTAAAAATTAAATGTATTTAAAATAACAAAACAATAACTGTCACTTAAAAGAAAAGAATCGCTCTAGACAAAATAAAAAAGAGAAGAAATATTAATCTATGGCAAACCAAACCAAATCAACTAACTTGTTTAACCCACTTTGTTAGGATTTGTATAATTGAATATATATTTTTTTTTTTACAATTAAGATGAATGACATGTCTTTTTTATTATTTAGTTTTTGAACATAATGATAGTTAGGAAAACATGATTGATGGCTTTCTCAATTCAAAAATCAAAATTTCAACCTGTTTTTTTAAAACATTATAAGCAACTTGATAAATCTATTTATAACTATTAAGAACTTAAAAATCATTTTAAAATTTGAAATCAATATAAAATAAAAACTTTAATAAAATTTTAAGATAAAAAAACTCTTTAATACCAGCTCTTGTAATCAAAACGAAGACACTAATTTAAAATATTTTGATAGTTAAAATTAATGTAAATAAAAACCCTCTCTTTTATTGTGAATTTCAGTGACCCATATTTACAATTTGTAAAGCATAGGGATGGTAATAACATTTTGTCAAAACTTTTTAAACCACTCATTTCTTATATGTTTTTTATACTTTAGTTCCTCCTTTTTCAATCTCACCCTCCCCTAGTAAATAATTTGGTATAATAGGTGCCAAATCAATAATAATAAAAAAAAAGGATGAAAAAACCTAATGGCATCGTGAACAATCCGTCCAGGGTGTCTTGTTTAGGATTAAATTTTAGTTAATTTTGTGACGTGGCTGGTCACTTGTTCTAGATGGAGTATTGGAACATGTAAATATGGTTGTTTGACAATGACTTGAGCAGCACTACTATTCCACTATTTTTTACACTAAAAGAATAAAACAAAAGAAAAGAAATAGCGAGAAATCCAATTTATTTTATCCAAAGCATTCCCTTACTTCCAGGCCATAGGAAGGCCTTCATTGATCCTCTCCTTTGCTCGTAATGGCTCCAGCGCATGTTCCATCTCATCTTTTGGATTAACTGTCTTGTTATAATTAATCTTGGATTCGCGCAATGATAACTCCATGCTTGAATGTTTTGCTCCTTTTTATTTATATTATCTAGAACATTAATCATCAGAACAGGCGAGGCCCTTTATCAATAAAATGAGCAAATCATTGGATCCAACCAAGTTGTTAGCTCCACTTTGTTTTTTACCTTGTCCTAACTTCCTCGAGACAAGATAAGCTGAGGAGCAAAAAAAAAGAAAGAAGAAAAACACCTGAAATTGAGGTGTCCTGTTACGCTTGAAAAAGATGAAGATTAGTGTCCTACTTGCTGCAAGGGTGGACCACGTCAGCTTTTTGACATTGACAGATAAATTGAGCGAGCCACATTAAAAAAGAAAGAAAGAAAAGAAAAAGGAGTATCACAATGGGCACCATCAGTTTCATCATTAAAAGTGGCTCAGGATTTTTTCATCATTAAATCCCTACTAAAACTTTTGAGAGTTTCAGTAGGTTCAATTCCACCTCACAAGCCAGCTCACAGTTACTGTGGACGATCACACTTTTTTTCTCACAGGTATTGCACGCAAACCGGGGCGGAGAGAAAAGGGCGGAAAGTAGAAGGGAAAAACGAAGAAGAAAAATGGCAAACTGGAGCCGATACGGCGACTCATCGCGACATGCACTGCCCTGGACGAGAAGTCCGGCCGCAAGGGGTCCATTGCTGCCCAACAAGGGCTTGAGCGAAGCACCGACAGAGCCCCAAGCGCCGCTTGAGCATGGCGGGGCTTCAACATTGCATGCGCTAGTTTTTTTTTAATTCGGTGGGTCTTGTATGTTAGTTTTATTAAACACATTAATCAAGCTTTGAATACTTGACGTATTTTATATTTTCCATCACCAACAAAAAGAAAAGGAAAAAGATAAAGAAATTAATAACTCCGACATTTTTTTTTTAAAAAAAAAAGTTTTAGTTGACTTCCCACATCATATCAACATAGCACAGGTACCAGCACTTGTAATCCTACCTGCCACTGATCTTCTAGATTTTATATACGTAACCCACAAATACAGGGCTAACAAAGTGGAAGACTGTCTCCAACACTCGCCGTATTTTACTATTTGTATACCCAAAAATAAGTGCTGGCTACTGGCTGGAAAGGCCCACCCACCAAGTACTTGAGCAAAAGGCACATGGAAGAGTTAATTGAAGTCATAGACACCACCATGCCGTAATTCATGGGCAGCGGACGGTGGTGGCCGTAGCAAAGTGACGTTAGGCTTCACTAAGCATCCCCAGTACTGAAGTCACTGCACCAATGCCCCTTCTCCTGTGGCTTGCTGCTGTGCTCGTAAGACTACGAATTATCAACTAGGGCTGACTATAATTTAAGGAGAGTCCGTTTAATGTTCATGTTCTAGGAGGTGGGGGAGGTCTGCTTCTCTCTTGATTATCGAGGTTCAAATCTCAAATTTTCTCATCAATCTCTTGAACAGTCCCGTAAAATCCTAACCTGGGGCTCAAATCTGGTAGCAGCCGTAGAGTCAATGTGCTTTGAGTGACTTCAAATCATTTGCGAAGTTGTACTAATTCAGATATGTGCCAAAAACCAAAGGGATAGATTTCCTTTGTCCTTCGTTTCTGTGATGAAGCGAATGGTTTTGTGGTGGCTTCAAACTATTGTAGATTCCGATAAGATTTTAGATAACTCGAGAAGAGTCTTGCTTGTGTTATCCACACCGAAGAGCCATTGCTCAACTTCACAGAGAACACCCCATGGGGCCTCAAGGGACACCTGTGTATCATTGATGACCTTAGAAAAGAGGCTGCTTCGCTCATATTTCACTTTTTCACAAAACTCAAAAATGATTTCATAACATTAAATTATCCTGAGGGACGAATCCTCTCCAAGCATATGGAGAATGTGTTCGTCTATATTTTCTTGCTTCGTTCTGTGGTCTTCTTGAACAATATTTGGAATTGGTAACTGGATCTTCCACTCCAACATTTTTAGCAACAGCCACACCATGAAGGCCTGAAGGGTAAAAGGTTTCTCTTAGAACTAGATCTTCCACTTCCATTTTTTCTGGTTTGAAGACTGCTATGGAATTCTGTTCGCACTGATTTCGAATAATTTCTCCAGGAGATTCGCATACCTCTCCTGTATATTCTCTCCACTTGCCTCCATCTCATTCACAAAAGAATCAAACTTCGACTTGAACTTTATTATCATCCCTCTAATTATAATCATTTTCTAAATTGCTTTCATTAAGAACTTTATCGTTAAGAACAGTAGCCATTTCTTTCATTTGGTTTTCTTTAGTACCTGACTTTTGCAGCTTCAGGTCCATAAAACACAAGGAAGTCAGTTACAGTAGAGATTCTCCCATGTTTTGTTTGACCGCCTCTTCCATGTTAAGAATTGGAGCATGAAGTCGATCCACGGAACAGAGAGACAGTACAGCTAGATTATCTCTTACTTTGTTTCCATGTGTAATCTCTGCCGACATTAAGTAGATTGGCTCTTCCATGTTAAGAATTGGAGCATTAGGTCGATCCACAGAACAGAGAGACAGTACAGCTAGATTATCTCTTACTTTGTTTACATGTGCAATCTCTGCCGACATTAAGTAGATTGGCTCCAATCTTAGTCACGTTATAATATATTAAGATTAAATTTAAACATAATGTAGACCAATTCATGAGACATAGTGGCATGTTGATGTTAATTGTGCTATTGATAATAATTTTGTCTCCGTGCTGAAACATAATAAACATTAATTGAAGATATACATGGTATGAGAGTTGTAACGAGGCATGATGATCATCTTTCCAGCCTTTCCAACAACACGAGTTATTAGTAATTTTGAGTTGTATCCTGTGACCATGACTAAATAGAATTAGTTATGGTGCTCAAATTATAATTGCAGATAACTTACAATATACAAGAAAGATGAACATAAATAAAATTTAAAAATAGTTTTTTTACAAGAGAGAGAATTCTTAACATAAAATTTCTAGATTTGGAGATTGTATAAGAATGTAGTAAATTAATATTGTTTTTTAAATGTAAAGTATCTTTTAATTAAAAATATATTAAAATCATAGTTTTTTTTTATTTTTTTTAATATTAACCTATCAAAATGATAAAAAAATATATAAAAAATAATTTAAAAGTATTTTTAAATTTTTTTTAGAAGCAATCACAATAAAAAACATGATATTAGTCTATGAAGTAGCAGTGAAGATCATAACCACATCAATGAAAAATGATTTATATTTTCATGCATGGACACTTTCAACTGTGTTTAAGAAATTCAACAACGTCTTGAAATGTCCATTTGAAAATCAAATAGCAAAATTCCATAAAAGTTTTGGGATTTCATATAAAAATGTTTAATGGAATGATTACAAAAATTCAAATAATTAAATTAATTGAAGTTTAATTAAAATGCTATAAATACAACAAATTCCGATATAAATCCTGTTTATTTTTTTTTCTCTCAAAAGCACTCTTTGATGTAATAAATAAATTTTAAAAAATATTTTTAAATAAAACATATTTTAAAAAATCCTCCTAATAAAACACCCGGAGGGTGTCTAACGGGAAAGAATAGGCGAGGTTTATTCTTCTTGCACGTTGAAGCTCTCCTCTCCTAGCCAGTCTGTTGCCTGTTGGTCAGTCAATGCATGACGAAACAACATTTATTAGCGAAAAAAATAATTAAAAAATAATAGTATAATAATACATTTCTAGATAAAAAAATAATTATTACAAACTTTCAAGCAAACCCTCCTCGATACATTACCAGAAAGCGACAAGCATCCAGCATGAACCACATTCATTAAGCAGGGAGCCCTCCACATCAAAAAAAAAAAAGAGCAATCTTTTTTTAATATAAATTCAAGAACAAGAGAGTATTATTGGTCTCATCTCGATCGACAGCCACATGTACTCTTTTAGTTATAAATATACTCTTTTGTGACGAAATACATTTTATTGCATGCATGCCCCTCTTTCATTTTCTTGAATGGTCAAATCTTGATTTGATTTCTCCCCCGACCAAAAGGACTAGAACGGTTCGTACAATTGGATGGGCAAGAGCTTGGTCAGAAAATAAGAACAGCAATCAATTTGCTGGGAATAATAAGTGAAGGATTGTCTTAATTGTTTTTTAAAAATGTTTTCTATTTCTAAATATATTAAAATATTAATTTAAAATAAAAAATATAATTTTTTAAAATAATGTTTTTTTTTAATTTATATAAAATGTCCGAACCAGTTTTTAAAATAACACTTTTAAAACTTGTTAACATGGAAGCCTTTTTCAAGCAGGCAATTAATTTTTGATGGTTACAGTGTAAATATTCTGCGATCCTTTCCTTGAATTCACCGTCCACTCCATCCTTTTAGAATTTTGATGTGCCTTAATTGTAGCTAGCTAGGCATAAAAGCATAGGGATGACCCTCCTTCCTCCTTTATGCATCTACGTTGTTGTCGTTGTTATTATTATTATTATAAAGAAGGGAAAAAAAAGAAGAACAAATTAGCTGTCAGATTTCTTCCACCTCCTTGCTAGATGTTGTTAAAAAAATTATTTATGTTTGATTATTGTTTTTTCACTTACGTTATCTAAGATATTTTGTTATTGTTTAAATGCATGATTATTATTTTTAAAAATTATTTAGTTATTTAATCAAATATTTAGTTCAATATATTTTCTTAATGAATAAACATTAATATTATCAAATAGTTAGAGTGATTCCACTCACAAGACAACACTTCGAGTTATTATAAAATAATTTGATATGTTTAATTTTGCAAATATCATAAACATGGTGAGAAAAACTTAGCATGAAAGAATAAATTAAATAAAACATATTTAAGAAGATATTTGGAAGTGTTTTAAAGTGTTTTTTTTTAATATTAAAATATTGTTTTTAGTGTTTTTTGATTATTTTTTATATTAATACATTAAAATAATCCAAAAACACTTAAAATATTAATTTAAAATAAAATAAAAATTAATTTTAACAAAAAATATTAATTAAAACTCATTATCAAACACCTCCTAGATACACTCCCTAAAATCTCTTATATTTTATCTTTAAAAAAATAAAATCAACCAACCTTCCATAAAAGCAGCTTTTTAATTGGCATTAGTATCTCCAATGGCGGCAGCTTTTTTTCCCTCCATACTTTTAATTCATATCAGTTTATGTATTTTTAGGTTTAAATCTCGTGGTTAGATTTGTATTATCATTTTTCGACCGTCCTCACTCCTCAGGATTGTTTCAAAAATGATTGGTGATTTTTATTTTTTTTTACTAGATGAAAGAAATTGACTTTGATTAATGGTTTTGGATATTCTATAATTAATTCTTGTAGTGTGAAATGTTTCCATGTTAATTCATGCTAGCTTAGACTCATTTTCTATGTGCTATGGAGCAAATTTCAATAGATATAATCCAAATTTAAAAAATTCAAATATTTTTTTTTCTCATGTGATGTAACAAGATTTATTGATATTTTTTAATAATTTTTTATTAATCCAAACTCATGTTTACAATATATGTGTATGTATATCTCTCACCAAGTTATTCGGTGTGCTTGGCTCACCACACTCAGTATTCTTTGGGTCTAGATATCGCTCCTAGGTTTAATTTGGTGCATTAATTAACTTCAGACTTATGCTATCAGCCCCATGTTTGATGCACTTTAAGCCCAGGCATTGCAGCCTAAGCTAGTTTTCGGCATTGTGCGACGCCTCGCCCTCCACCTCTAAGGCTTAAACTTCACGACCTAGATCCAATCTTGAGCATTTCCTAGCGTCTAATTTTGTGCGCTCAGTGTCCACCTCCAGCTCCTTTTGGAACCAAGGGTCGTAACTAGTGCTTAGTCTTATGCATTATTTGAGTTTAGGCCTAACACTTGATCTCCTCGTATTTTTTACTGAGCAAGGTTGTTGTTAGATAAGTATAAGATAGTTGAGTTCTATACTTATATCAAATTCACAAATATATAACTATGTTGAATAACTGAATTCAAGGTAGTTGGGTGTCACACCTTGCTAGATTTATAAGCATCTAGGCTCAACGTATAGTCTATATCATAAGAGAGTTGAGTTGATATTTTATCAGACTCACATATATTTGAGTTCAACATATAGACATGGATTCAGTGCATTTGAGCTCGGCGCAAATAAAAGTTAAATTTGACATCTTACCAAATATATATGCGCTTTAATTCATTACATAACTGAATCCCAATATATTAGACATGAAATAAAAGTAGACCGACATCACTTGGGTTAGATATTTTATGAAGTTTATGCATGTTAAGTCATCATCTTATACCTTTGAACATTTTATTCATAAATCTCTTTAAATAAATACAATTTATATAAAATAGGTTTATCTATCAATATCCTTGCAAGGAAACTTTTATAATAAAAAAATCTCTATTTTTTATCACCATTAGGTTCCAACCTAACAAAACCCATCAAAATAAAATATAATATAAACCATGGTAATACTCAATTTATAACTACTAATATTTATAATGTTAGAAAAGATAAACATATAAAAAAAACAAGTTAGAAAAAGTCACACCCATCTCAAAAAAAAAAAATTATAAAATATTTTTTTTTTCATATATCTCTCTCACAGTTCAAGTAAGAAATAAAAATAAAAATTCATATAAGCATACAGTTAATAAATTGATTCGAAAGTATCCCAATGATTACAAGCATCATAGCCATTAAAAAGCCACTTGTTCCATCCAACGGCTGAGGCTGCAAAACAGAGTCGATAAGCATGCACTAAGAAGCACAGAATAACATCCCTTACAGACCGTTAACAATAATAAAAGTCTTCATAAGAAAGAAGATACATGACGCCCACGATCATTTTCATTTTCTGATTTCCACAGAGAGAGAGAGAGGGGGGGNGGGGGGGACATACAGAGAAGCCATAGCAATAATTTTTAGTGAGTAAAAGTGGGAATCTTTGTCATGGGCACTGACAAAACTGTCCCTGGCGGATGTGGAGACGACGGTGGTGGTGATGAAGGTGTAGTGTTGGTGGTGGGAGTGAAACTTGATGGACAAAGTAGAGAACTTTTGACATGGTCACTTGTGAAAATGGCACAGCCTGGTGACCGTGTAATTGCGCTTCATGTTCTTGATTATGGAACTGGTAATGGTAACAGTGGTAAAGGTCTCTACTTTGGGTGTTTCTCTTTGATGAGTTCTTTTTTTTTCTTGTCAAATGTTGATCTTTTTGTATGGTTTTTGGTGGTTGTGGTGTAGAATGTGTGGCAGGGACTGGATCAGTTTTGTCATTAGTGAAGACATTTGATTCATTGTTGGCTGTCTATGAAGGTTTTTGCAACTTAAAGCAGGTTCCATACCTTCACTTTTGTTTCCAAAATTAGCATTTTTTTCTCTCAGTTTTAATGTTTTGGGAATGGGATGTTTTCCTGCTTGGTTTCCGAGAAAATTGAGGAAAAATATGTTTGTTGTTGTTGAATTTTGGAACGTTGGTGGAAATTCTGATTTTCACCAAGGAAAATGGAGGTTTTTTTATTATTACATTTACTGTTGAGATTGAGAGGATGATTATTGAACTGGGTGGGGTGTTTTTTCAGGTAGATTTGAAGCTAAAAGTTTGTAGAGGTGAATCGGTGAGGAAAATTCTGGTAAAGGAAGCAAAAGCAAGTAATGTTGCTAAGCTGATTGTGGGAACTTCCAAGACACGTCAGAAGCTCAACTCTTCAACCTCAACAGCAAAGTATTGTGCTAAAAAATTGTCGAAAGGTTGTTCTGTCTACGCAGTTAGGAGTGGCAAAATTTTGTTCCAGAGAGAAGCAATAGTTGCAAGTAATGATCCTTTACAAGGTTTTAATCGTTGAGTCTTTTGGGGTTCTCATGTTCTTGATTTGTTTCAATAATGAGAATAGTGCTCATATGAGAATTCTTCGTTTTGTTTTCTTGTGCTCTAGTAAAATAATGGTTCTTGTTTGCTTATTTTGTCCTTCTTGAGAAACTGACGCAAATGATTTTTTGGCGGCAGAGAAATTGAACCAAAAAGGACGAAGTTGCTCACAAAAATCTCAGAATAAAAATTCTCTAAATCGTACTCCGCCATTGCTATTGCCGGATGATTCTGGAACACACGTATTGGAGGAGTCATGTTGGGATTTCAATGATGATAATTCATGGGTTTTGGTACCATTTCAAACGAGTAAGACACCGTCGGATTCGGATTCCAATATGAGTGAAGCATTGGAGTCAAAACAGGGCTGGTCATTTCTTCGCCGGGTACTTTTCCCTAAGCAGCAGCACTCGGAGAAAGCTCATGTGAAAAGGCTGTCCGTGGTTAAATGGGTATTTAGGATACCCACCCGAAATTCTTCATCTGTGGTACATCCAGATCAAAAACAGAATATTCCACCAGCAGATGCAGATCAGAACTCCAATTTAGAAGTCGAGAATTATGCAATCGTGGCAGTAGCGCCTGAGGTTGCTTGGACTCCCATTTCACCATGCCATGACTTGAATGGCATCCCGGAAGAGTTGAAAAATCTACGCGAGAGATACTCATCATCATGTAGATTATTCAGCTATGAGGAACTTGCAATGGCCACCTCAAACTTCATTCCTGGTTCATTTTTTATCCAAATTTCCCTTCACTAATTTTGACTTGAGCACATTCTGTCTTTCCTCCCCTAACTTGTTCTGTAACTTTTAACTTTCAGAGAATATGATAGGCAAGGGTGGAAGCAGTCATGTTTACAAAGGTTGCCTTCCTGACGGAAAGGAATTGGCAGTGAAAATCTTAAAGACATCTGAAGATGTATTAAAAGAGTTTATTGCGGAAATTGAGATAATTACAACTTTACATCACAAGAACATAATCTCTCTATTTGGATTCTGTTTTGGGCAAAACAAGTTACTCCTGGTTTATGACCTTTTATCAAGAGGAAGCCTGGAAGAGAATCTACATGGTACAAGTTTTCTCTGCTTGGGATCGGATGAGATTATTTCATTTTTCTCCATTGAAGTGACCCTTAACTCATGATTGCTACTTCCTGACTAGGTAATAGGAAAGATGTGAACGCATTTGGTTGGCAAGAGAGATACAAGGTGGCTGTGGGTGTAGCAGAGGCACTTGATTACTTGCATAATTGCTGTGATCAGCCTGTGATCCACAAGGATGTAAAATCTTCAAACATACTTTTATCAGATGATTTTGAGCCACAGGTGCTGTATTCTTAAGCTTTTTCAGTGGTCTTATTTGAGGTTTTCTTTCATTCCTGGCATTTTATTATAATTTGATTTGTCTTTTCAGCTGTCAGATTTTGGACTGGCTTGCTGGGCTTCTATATCTTGCCATACAACATGCACTGATGTTGCAGGAACCTTTGGGTGAGTCTTTGATCGGCAAGTCATGTTTTGTACCTATTTTCAAAGTTATTTTAGAGTTTGAATATCTTATGTATTCCCTTTGTGGCAGCTACTTGGCTCCAGAGTATTTCATGCATGGCAAAGTAAGTGATAAAGTTGATGTATTTGCATTTGGAGTTGTGCTCCTCGAGCTTCTTTCCGGTAGAAAGCCAATTAACAGTGAACATCCAAAAGGCCAGGAGAGCCTTGTCATGTGGGTAAGGTCCCTTGTATACTTGTTTAATCAGAACTGAAGAGTATCTAGTAATGAGACGGTTTTTATTTTTCTTAATATGAATGGGGGAGAAAAGGACTATTTGAACATCCATTGCCACAGCAACAAGTCAGGACAATGCGCGCACAAAGAAAATGCAAAGACGATTGTGTTTTCAATATGTACATGTTTATGTTGAACAAGTCAGGAATTCTCAAGTTGGTTGGGGATGGATTTATAATTCGTTCCTATAAGTTATATGATTCTTATTGGATAAACTGAATGCATGATTTTGTATTTTCTGTTTTTGGTTTTCTAAAGAAACCTCAGGATCTGTAGCTGTCCTTCTCCGAGGAATCTATTTCACAGTTTGTTAATATTAGCCCTTGATGTTATATTTTGTAATTAATTATTGCATGATGCTGGCTTCCAGGCGAAGCCAATTCTTGAGGGTGGTAAAGTTTCCCAATTGCTTCCGCGACTAGGTAGTGAATATGATGATGATCACATCGAAAGAATGGTATTAGCTGCAACCCTTTGCCTCAGACGTTCGCCTAAATGGAGACCACAAATGAGCCTTGTAAGTTAAATTTCACCGAATGCTTTGATTGTAATTTCGTTTTCTCCTTTCTATGAATTGAATATGTGGTCATATGAATATTTCGTTTGACTACAGGTTCTGAAGCTCCTCCAAGGGGATGAGGAAGTAAAGAATTGGGCAAGGCATCAAGTTTGTGCATCAGAAGAGCATGATGCCATGGACGGGGAAACATTTCCTAGCAATATCCAATCCCATCTTAATCTTGCATTGCTAGATTTAGAGGATGATTCCCTTTCTATTAGCAGCACCGAACAAGGTGTCTCAATAGAAGATTACTTGCAAGGGAGATGGAGCCGCACATCAAGCTTCCACTAACCATAGACCAGTGGAAAGCAATGTGCAAGTACATGTCATTTTGTGCCAACTTTTCAATGTATAAGGGCTTGTATTGGCTCATCTTTTCAGATTCTGTTCTTGGTTCAATCCACTGGTGAGGTCTTGGAAGAGAGGTTTTTGTGCAAGAGGTTTGCCTCCGCCTAGGCTAAAAAGTTATTTTACTGTGTATGGACTGGTTTTGTCTCCAATCCTTGGTCATTGTTTAATGTTGTTTAGAAAATGATTTAGCATATAGCAAAACTCCGACCTGAATATTAGGGGTGAGTATGGACAGTAAAGCCTCTCTTCAATTATAAGCTGTACCCGAAGACGAGTGTCTTTGCTTTCTTGCATCACATAGTGGTGCTAAAAATATCTTCTGCAGGACTTCATTATTTGTATGGAAGTGCAGCTAAGATTCCTTCTGTTCTTCTTACCCTGAAACACTTGTTTGGGTTATCTGGAGTTGTCCCTTGAAGATGAAAAAGTTTTAACCTTTACTATTTGCTTCGTTGTATATGATGTTCCTTTGCTATTTGTTCAAGCATCATGTACCTGGATGCTTGGATCGTCACTGTCCTCGAACTTTGAGAAAACAAACAAGCTACTGGACAAAAAGTACCTTATTGTTCTGCACACGAAAACTCTGGTCTCTGAGATTGTAAGAATAAATAAGGAAAAAGTTGTTTCTTTTTTTTCAGACTTATCTTTTGTAATCAAAGAAGCCGCTGAAAAGAAGATGCCTGAAACTTGCCCTTCTGGACCATGCCACCACACCGTAGATATCAGTGGTGATAATTATATTATACCATAACAATGCGAATACTGTGGACCACACGGTAGGTAGATGCCAAAAGGTTCATGAGGCGTCGGAAAATCTTTGTGTTGATATTGTGAATATAAAATATTTGTATTATGAACTATACTGTAGACACGTTGTTAAAAGGATCATGCGAGGCATTGTATTTTCTATTGTTTATTTGGAAGGCAGTTAGGTTTGATATGACTGTCGGATTTAGATTCAAGTTTTTTTAAGTATGGTATGACGGTTATTTCTTAGATTTAAAGTTCAAACCTTTTAGATCTGGTATGGTTATTAATCTGAAAACTTCAAATATTTTTTATAATTTTTTTATATTCTTAAAAAATAATATTAACTAAGTTGTGATGCACATTATTGGTGCTATATCTTTTTTTTTTTTAGATTAACGTGGGTGTCCGGGCCAGCTTTCGCGCACCACGACTAATCCCACGGGCCCTGAAGTTAACGACCATGTAAGCCTCCAGTGGCCATCATATGAGCAACCAAGGACTCGAACCTGAGACCACAGAGGGAGCAAACCCCTTGATCCCAAGTCCTTACCACTTGGCCACCACCTAAATGGTTAGAGGGAGCAAACCCCTTCATCCCAAGCCTCCAGTGCTATATCTTAAAATGCGTGGTAAGATACGCTGGCACTGTAGAGATAGAGTAATAATACAATGGACCGCCGCACTAGAAGTATAATACAATTACTTGAAACCCCTGGATAAAACTGTACACTACAGACTACCTTGTACACATCATGCAATAATACCTTAACGCTTTGCTTCACTCGCTTGACATCTCTCCTTCTCACTTGAGATCACTACTTTGATAAACGAAAGAAAAAATGGCTATTGATTTGGAAGCATCTCTAGTGAATTGGATAAGTTTTGGAATCTCAACAAATATTTAATTTCCTCCAATAACTTAGATATTATATTTAGTAAAAATGGAGCTAAAATATGGTTAAAAAAACAAGAGACGAAGTATTTGAAGAGAAAACACAATTATCACACAGATAATTGCGTTAACCAGAAATCATGTTGGCATGGTTTCTTTCTTTGTTTGTTTTGTTCTTCGTTTGTATGAGGAGTACACAACATAAATCTTGATTCTCAAATTTATTGAGAAAATATTAAATAAAACAAATTGCGCGAGAAAACATCATCTTCTGCTTTCATGCATCAGACTGTGATGTTATCTTAAAGTGCTTGACGTGGGCTTCAGTGGACTTTGATTTATATTCCCAGCAACCTCCTTGAATTAGCATGTTCAGGACCCTCTAGCATGCCATTCTTCTTGATTCAGCAAATCGTAACTTCCTTCACCTTCAGCATTAATGAAACAAAAGGCTATTGAAATTTACTCTAATCAAACACCATCTAACCTCCTGTAGTCCTATGATATCACCTGACAAATCTGTTTCTTCTACAATTAATAAGAAATAGCAGCAGCTTTCCCCTCCCCCCCAAAAAAAGCTATAAATAAAACATGTGAGCAATCGCAATTCTAAGTCAAGTGGGTGCTTTCAAAGGTAAACAAAACCCAATAAAACCTTTCAAGTTAAGCACCAAACAAGGAAAGGAAACCAAAAAAAAAAATGGAGTTCTTGAAAATCAAGAGAGGATGTTAGTAATAAAAAGAGAGAGGCAGGGAAAAAATACAGAAAGAAAGTTACTCTTGAAATCAGTAACAGTGATATCAAACGAGACGCCCATGGAGATGTGATTGTCCATGTCCATGTCTGCGAAAACAGCTACTTCACCGTCACTGGGTGATGATTCCATTTTGAAGGCAATGAAAGCAAATTGCCCACAGCTAGTCTACATGGATGGACAGAGAAATATGGCAAGGCTCCATCATCCGCTGATAAAACAACCAAATAGCCATCAGCTATTTCTATCCAGGCTTTTCCTATGCTTAGTTTTGAAACATATTAGCTTAGAATAACTTTGCAAGAGTTGATGAAAATCTCAAATGGAAAAAGTGCAAATACTATTTTTGGATAAACAGAGCGAAGAATCGTGCATTCCCCATGAAATTTCTCTTGTCAATTTCTTAGAAGCGGTGAAATCCACCAACCTCTACAATTTTTCTGCATGGAGGTGATTATTCTGTGTTAATCCACGGCCTGAACAGAGAGCTGGATGAAATGATACATATCTGGTTGAACTGTTTAATGTCTATACGTTCTTTTTACCAATTGTCATTAGTTTCAGTTTTTTACAATTTTCGAAATTTTTACTATTCTACTCCATTGTCAACAAAACTTTTATTTTCTTTTTTTACTGTAGCGCTTGTTTTCTGAATCTTGCCTTTTTTAGAGCTGTTCAGCAAGGATTTTTTTTAAGGGCAACATAATAATATTTTTATTTTTTAGATTTTATTTTGATATTAATATTTTAAAATAATTTTAAAAAAATAAAATAAAAAATTAGTGCCTGTTCATGAAGTACTTAAAAACTGCATTGCAGTACAGAATGGTTTTGGTTTTGATAACATTTGATTAGCGAAGATTTTAGTGCTTGGGAATGAAGTACGTTGAGGTGAATTTATTTTTTAAATAAAATCTTCTTAAAATATAAAATACATCTCCCTAAAAGCTTTTGATATTATAGTAAAAAATACTTTGTATTTTGTTTGGAAATGCATAAAATAATATTTTATTATTATTATTATTTTACAATTCATTTTTAACATTAGATAATCTAAAAAACATACAAAAAATAATTTGAAGTAAAAAATTTTAAAAAAACTTGGTTGGACTGCAAAAACAAACATTTAAAAATAAAATGTGGTAAGATACTTTCTTTTTTGTTTAGTTTTTTTTTTTAGTTTTACTAAAAAAAAACTTAATCACACATCAATCTCAGATACACTCTTAGTTGTGAGTGAAATATCACATAGTAACAAAGAGGGAACATATATATATATATATATATTCTTAAAAAGATAAAACTGTTTCATCAACTTAGTAGAATTGACTTAGTATTTATGATGTCTCAAACTAATGTAGTCATGCTGGTGGTGATTGTTGTCTTGGCTTGCTCGGCCAAGGTTTGGAGCTCCTTCCTCGTCTGCGAGGCCTTTGGTATCTCTGCTCGTGATGCTATTCCTCTTGGAGTTCTTATGAATACAAAAGGCCTTTTGGCTCTGATTGTTATTGGCATCGGCCGAGATGTAGTGGATAATTTCATCAACTTAACCATGTAATATATATGTTTGATCTATTTCTGACAAATCATACATTGATGCAGGCTTTGGACAATGTTCCATATCCTGCAATGGTGACTGTGTTTGCATCTCTTGTGAAACCTTTCCCCTATTGGGCTTCTCAGTCTTCAAAGCATCTCAAGAAATACAAATTTTTAAGGCATTACATAAACCAGATCAGACACATCAACAGTTTTTCGAACATCACAAATTTGATGCAGGTGGTTTGATCAGTCAGTTATAAATCTACCACAACTAGGTTACATGGATAGTCTTTCAATGATGTTTATGGACTGATTCCCATTAAGAGGCTTCGGTTGCAGGGTGATATATCTGACCTGTAAATTTCGATCCGATCATTGGATTGGATTATGCTTAAGTTTTATCAAGGGGTTCTATAGCCCAGTTCTTTAAAAGGGATTGGCTTGTAATCAACTATAGTTTTATTGTTTTTAATCTATTTTCAGATTTCACAGTTGTTCGGGATCTGAAACATGCCCATGCAACTCCATTGCCAGTAGCGATTCTGATGCTTCGAAAACTACGGCACCTTCTAGTGTATCGTGATGAAATTGATTCTGACGACCAGACTCCCACCAAATGTGGTCTTAAGGCACCTGAGCAAATCAGATGTTCACACGAGTCCCTACAAAAGCTTTGCTTCTTGGAAGAAAATCAGAGAAATATTCTTATGAGACAATTGGGAAGATTCAGCTCAGGAGATTGGACATTGTAAAGTTCAGGAAAAGAGCTGGAAGAGCTTCTTGTTCCTCCATTGAAATGTTGATCAACCTTCGCCCATTGTCTGTTAGCGCAATATGAAAGGGCGAGGTCATTGACACGCACTACTCATCTTCTTCTCCTCAGTTCTTCAACGGATATACTTGACAGGAAGTTTAGAGAAGTTAACAATGCCCGATCTCTTGATATCTTCAATCCCGTGTTTACAGCTATGTAAAGGAAAGAGTTTTGTTCTGACCGGACTTTGACACCATAAATTAAAAGCACAAGGGTGACCAAAATTCCCTTGAATGACCAGAAGATAAGATAAAGTCAAGGGGCAGATCTGGATACAAAATCTGCCCCCGCAACATGAACACTGAACGGAGCCAGTGATGGGGAAACATGCCTTGTTTATAAACAGAAAAGATGGATTTGTTTTAGAAAAATTCATCTTGAGTTTGTGTGTTTTTTACATGAAGATCACTCTAGGGAGCGTTTCTCGCAACCCCGCTATAAATTGTGCTTTTAAAGCATCGGGTTGAAGTTCAACCATCTCGTTTCCACTTTGATCCTCAAACTGTTAACCTCTTTTCACTTTTATCCCCAGCTCTCCTAGTACTGTAATCTATCCCTTTAATTTAATTTTTCTTACACCTTGAATTAAACATTCCTCTAAGATTACGATGCTAAACACATAGTTTTAATTTTAAGGATATCTCTCAAATTGAACATTTATTAATTTGCAATTTATTTATGATTTCTTTTTAGTTGTGTTGATTATTGTTGACTAGACCTGAACGGAGAGTTATGCTATTCATCAACTCAGTCTCTTTCATGGATTTCGTTTTCCTTGCCATTTCTCTTTCCATTTTCCCTTTCTTTTTCTTCTTGATAGTTTCGTGGGATTGCTTCTTCAACTTCAAACATCCTCTTTAGATAGGCTCTTTTGTTCTTCATACTCGGGCTCCTATTTAGCATGCCTGCTGTTCTTGCCATTGCTCTTTCTCGATATCAGTAGCATGCTGTCAAGCATCAAGTGAACAAAAGGATTATTGGGGGTGTTTTCTCATTATGTCAAAACTATTTCCTTCACATAGATGTAAAGTCAACCATTGCGAATCAGAATAAAACCTGTCAACAGGAGTAAATATTTGTAGCAATACAAAGACAGGATGAAAGTACAAGTATATATTAATATTTCCTGCAACAGCATTCAACCTTAACCACCACGAACTATTCAAACTACCACATCTTTTCATGAGACTGGTTGAGGTTGTTGAACTTAGATGCACCTTCAATGCAAATCATGTGCGCTCCTATGCGGCGCTTTTGCAGTAGTTAATCATATTACAGCATTTTCTTAGCTCAGGTGACACCCCCGGCCAGAATTGCTAGCTTTGTCGCCTTTGATAGTCCTCTTCTAGAAATCAACCAGAACTTATCTTGCAAATCCTGTCTAGTTCATATATGCTAAGATTTTTTTCTCGAGACTTGTCTGGTGGCACGCACCTTGCCATGCCATATCTGTCTTCATGGACATTACCAATTGTCTAATGGCGAGGCTTAAGCTCTGAGGCTTTGAAAACCAATGCAGTAAGCAGCCTGGAGAAATGTATGCCAAGCACTCCTTCCATTTTCAAGCTCAAATCGAGAAGCCAATTATGTCCACAAGCAGGGTAAACCAGTAAGAGAAACACGGGGATGGAAACGGTGATATAATTCTGCAACAGCAGGAGAGAGGGAAAGGAATTTTCTCAAGAAATCAAAGGCCAGAAAAGGATTTCCAGAGGAGAAAAAAACTTATCCATTAGTTCAGCAGGATCAATCGATGTAAACTGATTAAAAAACAATGCCAAAGGCTAACATTACATGTTCTTCATCAATGAGTGACACTAAATAAATATGGTAACAAAACCAACCATGTATAAAAATGTTGTGCTGCAAATCAATCACCATTCTAAAACCAAACTATTCAGATTGATATGACTAAGCATAACTCAATTAGTACTCTTATAATAAACTTAAAAAAGAAGTCAGTAGTTAAAATAGAGTACCTCTAGAAGTAAACGATTAAAGCCTGTCATAGTGCGGAAATAGCACATCATCTCCTGTATGGCTTTAACTGATAATTTTGAAACTCTGAACCGAATGTTATTGACTCTTCATCAAGCTTCTTCTTCAACCTTCTCCAAGTTCTCAACATATCAGACTGTATTAAACCCTTGTATAGTGTCTCGAAAGTAACCTTTTGGGGAAGCAATCCCTTTTCTATCATCTCAACAAAAAACTTACAAGCCTCCCTCCACTTTTCTTTCTCACATAACCCATGAATCAACAATGTATATGAATCTAAATCTGGCCCTAAACCACTAGATTTTAAATCCTCCCATATCTCGTTCACAATATCCAATCGATTCAACATCATAAACATCCTCAACAATATATTATATGAATGCAAACCCAAAGACCCCAAACCATCCTCCCTCATCTTCCTATACAATTTCAACGCACTCTCTGCATCCTTCCTTCCCATATACTCCTTAAAGAAACAATTATAAGTAACCGTGGTGGGACTAACACCATTCCTCACCATTTCACCAAGCAACTCCTCCGCATCCTCAATCCTCCCACACGAACAAAGACACTTAACCACCGAAGTATAAGTCACCACACTCGGACAAATACCCTTCTCCTTCATCAACTTCAACTTATCTAGCGTCAATTCAGGCTTATGCGCCCGACTATACACATGAAGAACAATAGAAAAACTTGTGACATCGGGTTCGATCCCTCTCTCACGCATTTCATCAAACAAATTCTCTGCCAATTTTATCGTCCTCTCAAACCTACTCTCCGGGTGCAAACTTGCCCTCCTACAAATCCCATTTAACAAAACATTGTATGTAACTACAGTAGCCTCAATCCCTCTCTCACCCGTTTCCTTCAAAAACCTCTCGGCCATATCAATTCTACCAATTTTACACCACCCATATATCAAAACTGTATACATTTTGACATTAGGACTAAACCTATGCTTCCTTTTATTAAAAATCTCAACACCCACTTTCACATACCCATATTTACACAAAGTATCAAGCAGGAAACAAAAATGGGTCTCATTCACAGGCTCAGAAACAAAACTTTCCATGTCATCAAAAGCACGAATTGCCTGACGAGTAAGTCCCGCTGCAACCAATCTCCTAATGAGAACAAAGAAGGTTTCTGAAGTGGGTTTTACGTTACGTTGGTCCATTTCAACTATAAGTTGCCAACAGACATCAAATTGTCGGACTTTGGCAAGAATGTCGATCATAAGATTGTAAGTGACAGTGGTTGCAGCTGAAATTTCGGCTGAGGTAGTAGAAGAGCCGGTCGAGGTGGGTGGAGTGTCGGTTGAGATGGGAGGGAGGGAGAGGGAGTGGTGGAAAAGGGAAAGGGCGATTTTGGAGTTGTGGCGAAGGCGGAGGAGGGTTTGGTGGAGGAGGGAAGGAGTGAGAGAAATTCCGGGTAATTGAAGAGATGATTCCATGGCATGGAATGGGTTGTGGTGGTGGAGGAGGATTTGGGAGAGTAAATCGGCGTCGTTTGAAGGTTGGAGTGTAGGGAGAAGGACATCGTTTCGAGGAGAGAAAGCATCGTTATCTGAAGAGAAGCTATGGTTCTGGATGAAGGAGAAGAGGCGGAGAGAGAGGAGAGAAATGGAGGAGGTGAGTAGGGTTGGTTGGTGGTAGCGTAATCTAACTGCCATGTTTCTGTGATTTATGCAGTGTATTTTGGAGGACGGAGGGAGGGACTGGGAATGAAAAATTTGGTGCCACTACTTATCTAACTTTTTTTTAATTAAATATTAGTTAATTATAATTTAGTCTTTGTAGTTTAGTAAAAATAATTAATTACTCTCTGTGGTTTCACAATTGTTATTTAGTCCCTGTGTTTATACATTTATTTACAAATTAATCTTCATTCATTTCATTTTAGTTTTTTATTTAATTTGATTTTTTATTTTAAAAAACTAAAAGGTGAAAAAATAAGTTATTAGGATAAAAAGTCTGAGAAAAGAAATAAAAGTGTTTTTTAAAATAAAATTATTTCTAATTAAACATGATCGTAATCAAATAATGATTGAAATATTTTTAATTTGCTTTGATAATCTACTAGGAAAAGTTATAATTAACTTTAATTATTATACTTTTATTTTTCTTTTCATATGTAAATATCACTAATCTATATGTTCAATTTTTATAATTAACTTTAAATATTATACTTTGATTTTTCTTTTCATATGTAAATATCACTAATCTATATGTTCAATTTTTATAATTAACTTTAAATATTATACTTTTATTTTTCTTTTCATATGTAAATATCACTAATCTATATGTTCAATTTTTACAACACCTTGGTCACATTATCAAGATTAAAAAATATATAGATTTAGATCACAAGCTTGCAAACAAATATATCGTGGCAAGCATGTTTTCATCATAGGAAGATTATAGCATATATGTGTGTGTATTAAAAATACATTCAAATCTATAATTAATTTCAAATCAAATTCCTAATATACATACTAATAATTAATCAATAATATTTACATTAAAAGTAAAAGTATAATATATATATATAAAGTTATTTAGTTATTGAAGTTTTGATAATATAATCAAACTGAAATTTTTTCTTATGTTCTATAAACAATATATCATATGACGAACACTTTTTCAAGCTTATAATTAATTTCAAATTAATTTTCTAATATACATGCTAATAAATAAAAAATATATATATATATAAATTAAAAATAAGATACTGGAGTTTTTATAATATAATCAAACTGAAATTTTTAAGAATCACTTCAGATGTTCTATAACCATTATCGACGCTTTTTTGGGCACCATTGTTATCTTAAAATAACATGCAAGGTCCCAAACAGAATTTATATCGTAATTTGACATGGATTAATTACACTTGATTCAATATACAGCAAGCGTATAAAGTACGTGACCCCGCCCAGAAAGCGTTGTATGTTGAAGATATATATGGCCATTCTCAGTATAGCCACCAAAATTATTTTCTTACAACTTTTGTTGCCTCCATTTGCTTCAGTAAAAATGATCTATACATTCAATCGTCTTTCAAATTCTCCAGTTAAATCATCCAGACTGATGATCCCTTCTCCCTCTGTTGCTTTCTCCATTCTCAGCTTGTTGAGCTCTGAATTTAATTCGCCAATCTGCTTTTGTAGCTTCGCTCCTTTGTCTGGTAACCTTGAAATGGTAGCCTGTAAACAGAGAAGCAAAACTGAGAAAAGAAGAAGCGATTAAAAAGCTTCTACTTTAATTCATGCACAACCAGCTTGAAATGGTTCCTTAAAAGAAACATAGAAGACGACATGGAGGGTTGAATCCATTTAACACGAACAAATAATGTATTCAACAATTTGGGCTATTGAATCAGCGTTAGAATAAAACCCGACTGCTCCCAAGCAAGGAAAAATAAAACGAAAGGTCAAGTCAATACCAGCCTTCAATTTTATTTACTCAATATGTTTTGGATGGCAATTCTCGACCCTCAATGTGTGTAATTCGAGCAGTTACTCTGAAGCAATAGTTTTATCTGCCATTTCACATGTCATTTAAATCATACCTTATTTCCAAGTATTTGTGACAGCCGATTGATTCTCTCTTTGATTTCAGATTCTGTCAATTTACCCACACTATCTGGGGAAGAGCTTTTCTTCTTCAGATTTACATCCTTGGGATTGAAAGCATGCACAGCCCTGTCAAATATTAGAAACTAAATAACATGCACTAAATAGCTTTAAAAGAATATGATGGTTTATTTTTTAAAATAAATAATCAAATGTAGAGATCATACCCATCAACATCACGTTCAAGTGAATAACTTGATGGTGAATTTCCCACCATTGTGGATACCTTTTTCCTGAAGCCACAAATAGAGTACCAAACCACACCAGATTTAAAAGGTATGGAATGAGGATAGTGATTAGAATGCTTTGCACGAATAAGATTTCAAATACAAATACTACCTTAGGCTCCTGTGGTTTGAATGCGTGATTTACAATTAAGGGTAAAAAGAGTAAACGTTTTATGCTATTTTTGGACTCATAATTTGAACCAAGTAGTTATACTATCAGTGGAATTCAGGATACCAATTTTATAGCAAAGAAAATGGCAGGCCTTTTATCACAATGCATGAACCAGCTGGTAGCTCCATAATTTGAACTAATGAATTGTTTGGAGTAGCATCAAAGGAGAATTCATGCAAACCAAGTGGGGTCTAGAATTCACGTAATTTTATTCCATTTTACCTGAGCTCAAAATATGCAAGAACAGTATGCAAAGAAGCACACATACAAAAACAAGGAACTGCGTGTTTATAAAAAGAAAAAAATAGAGGTATCATTGTTTTGTACCCAAAAGCAGAAAAAACGGAGCAGGGTTTCACCTTATCTCATCTTCTTCTTTTTGTGCAACTTGTACAGTTGCTGTCTTTGAGAATAATAGGCTGTGGTGACTTACTCCTGCTATACCTTGAGTCTCTAAGAATTTTATGTGGGATTCCAGAAATTCATCCCTACAGAAACAAAAACACAAATTAAGAGATAAGATGACATGGAATTCATATAGAAAGTCATTGGAATTTAATAATTCATAACCAAACAATTCCACAAAACTTGCAATTTTTTTACATGGATCATAGATGCATAATCATAATGGATGAAAGGTGCTGGACTGCTAATTATCTTGGATCCAGGCCAACGAATTGCTAGATTCTACTCTTTAAGAGACAAAAAGGCTTGTGCAAAAACACATTTTTAGGAATTTAAAAAAACACTACTAATAGTAATGGGTTTCTTGGTGAGAGGAAGATCAAAGATGAGAGATACCCAAAACTGAAGATCATACAAAAGCAAATATTAATTAAACACAGTCCAACTTTGCTAATTAGAGAGAAAATAAGTAGGCAGAAAAGTTGCCACTAATAGGCCTCAGTACATTTTGTGCTGGCTGTCATGTTCTTCGTGTAACTGTTGCTGTGTGAGGGAAATATCAAACCCCTGCTTTGGGAGACTGAATAGCTCCCGAAGATCCTGAAAAAATCAATTTAACTTTAGAAGACAACATCACATATGCTTAAAAAAGATGCCAGGAATTTATCCCAGTAAATCAACAAATAAAACTTCATACATGCATACCTGCTGGCTAAAGTATCGAATTTGTTCTTTGTTTTCAGTTGCTGTTCTAAATAATCCCCCCTTGAATATCTACAACAGAAATTTTTAGGAGTCAACTTCATCCCATTGTACTAATGTTTCAATTTTAAAGATTCATGATTCAACCCATCTAGCTAACATCCAAAGTAAACACTTATTATGGATACATAGGACAATTGGAAAGAAACCATACAAAGATGGCTTAGCATAATAAAAAAAATTTCTACAAATAAATTGTAATCTGCAACAGAGGAACATTTAAATTTTTTTCAGGCTTTTCCTACTGAATAAACCCTTCCCCAAAGCAATGTGTCAAGACAAATTACATGCAATATAGTTTTTCAACCACTTGAAGAAATGTATTGAAACCTGGTGAACTGACTCAGAAACAGCTCCAAAATCTTTAAATACCATGACAACAATAACAATATTTGCAATTCAAAAACAGCTACTACATCTCATGTACATACCATATGACAACCATAAATAATAAGGGAGATGAGCATTGAACCTGCTTCCTATAAATTTTCTCTTCAACAGTTCCACAAGTCATTAGTCTGTAGACAACAACATCCTTCATTTGCCCAATTCGATATGCACGATCAACACTCTGGTTATCCGTGCTACAAAGAGAGATATATTAATTGATTGACGAATTACACCAAGAAAATTCTTAACATAGCCTGTCGGAGACAGAAAAAACTCAAGCGGCAAGAAAGGGATAGCTCTTTAATAGAAAATGATGGAAAAGTACATGAAACATCAGAAACGTGTTGAAGTTGAAAAGCTCTTTGGGTAGTTTAGAGGCCAAAGTTTAGTATGTAGAAGTGCAACAACCATCATGCCATTTTTGGATGTCACAAACATTTTAACATATTTTTCAACATTCAAAATTCATAAACTCCACAAGCTGCCAACAAAAATGATAGATAAAGAAAAATAAATGTAATCCATGTAGTGGACATTTTACGTCAAAGATAAAGACAATTATTGACGTTTGCAAAAGTAAAAGATATATCCTAAAATATCTGAATTTTTTGGCAAATCCATTTGTAATCACTAGCAAATTTGCCTATCCTAGATCTTATGACGTAGTCAGGTCATGTTTGCTGAATCTGAGTGAATGAAGGAAATAAACTTAAGGAAGTACCTAGGATTCCAAGCAGGATCAACCACAATCACACGGTCTGCTTTTGTTAGTGTAAGACCAAGACCACCAACTTGAGATGTTAGGAGAAATATAGGAGCCCCATTGCCTTCTTGGAAATCCTGAAAATTTATTTATTTGTTTTTATTTTTTGGGTTCAGGAAAACATAGATTTTGAATAAATATTTCACACGCAATAACTAAAGTCTAATGGTTTTGACTTTTTAGAAAACTTACACTAACAATTTTTGCTCTGTCAGTAGCTTTTGTTGTACCATCTATGCGTATGAACTCATAACCACTGGACACCAGGGATTCCTATCACAGCAAAAAGATTAGCCATGTATCACCTTCTGCCAAAGCCCAAACATTAAAGAAGAAAAGATACAAAAACTAACAAAATCCTTGAACTTAATATATAAATACTCTAGAAATCAGAGTTTTGAATAGGCCAGGAATTAATTTAAACATAAATATTCGCTACAAGGACAGAAAAATATAAATAGAATATAAATAGATGATTCAAATAAAATATAATGCAAGAAAGCAACAACGATGCATATCCAAGGCAAAAACAAATCACATGTCCATGTATCCAAAAGATATTTTCATACATAATTAACGATGATGGAGTTTCACAACTTTGATTTAGGTATGCTAGGTTCATTTAGCCAGAACAATCACAGAAACAATTTACCACGTTCCCCTATACTAAATTGAATTAATTCATCAGCTTGCATGTTACATGTGGGCTTAAATTTACTTTCCAAACTAGAAAATACTTCAACAAACACAATTATAAGGAAACCTGTAATATTACACACTAAGAGTGCATTTAGCAGTGCGTTTGAAAAGTACTTCTGAAAAAATTTGATTTTTTTTTTCTTTGAACTAATATGTTTTTTATGTTTTCAAATCATTTTGATGTGCAGATCTCAAAAATAATTTTTAAAAAATAAAAAAAATATTATTGGCACACTTTTTTGAGTGAAAAGCATTTTAAAAAGCAACAACAACCACACTCCCAAACATGCTCTAAGTGTAATTGCAGTTTCCAACAAATGGCACATAAACAATAAGAAATAAGCAATTGACAGTAAAAGCCAAATTCCTAAGGAAGCACACCATGAAAACTTTTTTTAACTTTTGATATCTGCTGATCTTCTCGAATTAATAATATATGCTAATGAAGATGTTGTTACTAAATTGTCTGACACCAAGAACACACCCCACTTATTTACTTGCTTACACCTTAAGTTTTTTTCTCATCCAATCAGCTACATTTGTGAAAAATCAGAAAATTAACCAATCCATATTGCCTTCTCAGCAACAAAGATTCATGGTTACAAACCTGGATGAGATTAAGCATCTTGCGAGTTTGAGAGAATATAAGAACATTGTGCCCTTCTGGAATTAAATTATCCTGTGGAAGATCAGCATATGCATTATTAAGCTTGAATGATCAAATACTAAATCAAAAGCATCAACAGTAATCCTGAGACATATCTAACCAGAAGTGACAATATAAAAGAGATCTTGCAAGAGATGTTGTCATGCTTCTCTTGAAAGTCAGTGTCAGTTCTGTCAGCAACATCAGCTAGATGCATTGCCAATTTCTCTGCTACAGCTGCATCTTCTGGATTTAGCATTGACTCCATTCCCTCCAACAAATCCTCAGCTGCTCTTTTTGTCAAGAGAAGCGGGTGATCACATATTTTCTTCAGAATCTGCTCCAGGGAAAAAGCTATTTGATTACAGAAGGGCAACCAAAATATCAAAGTGACACAGAATAGTATACTTCTTCAACAAGATTCAAACTATTCATTAAACTTCCTAATTGATTCGCTACCAAAAATCTTCCAAATACGAACCAAGAACAAAAAACAATGGGCAGACCCAATAGAATCAAAGAAACAGTAATTGAGGATAAAATTCAGAGCTCCTCAGAATACAATAATAATAGATTTCCACTTAAATGCAGGAGAAAAGGAAAAATTCTATGTGTAGAATCAGTCAAGCCACAGCTCAACTCAACTACAAATTGTTCAAGAGAACTAGAGTTAATATGTATACACTCCCTTGATCTAAACCAACAAAGTATACACACCTATGATCATTAACAATAATAAGAATTAAGCACCACCTTTCTACTGAAAATCATTGTCTTTTTGCACATCTCAAACAAACATAAGCAAAAAAGTTGAAGAGTAAAAACCGTTAGGGCAGCCAATGGCGAGCCATCGAAAGCTGAAAGAACAATTTCACTCCGCAGAAAGGCTTCATATAGTTGCCGCTGCACAAACAAGCAAAACAATTGCATGATTAATTGGATGCATGATATATGGACACAAACCCAGGCATGTGCAGCAAACCACACCTGACAAGCAGTTAGTCTGAGCCAAACAATGATTTCATTCTTTCGGGAAAGTTTAGCAGTTGAAGCATCATCTTCCTTGAATACTTCATTCTTCATACGGCGCAAAAAGTAAGGTTGAATGCGTTCTCTCAATTCCTGTAAAGTAAATAATATGACTGACTATTTCTGGATTTTAGATAATCAGTAATCTTTCATAAGGACATGAGGAACCAAGTTTGTTGCAAAGAACGAAACCCAATGGTCAGCCTAGTAACTAAAATGGAATAAATAAATGTTAATACAAATCCATTTAGTTTGATATCTTATGATCATTAAAACTTATGTCACCAAATGAACATAAAGAACATTACAGCAGTTCAAGATAAAGACATTTCTTGAAAAAAGTATGAGTTAAAAAATATTAG
Source organism: Populus ilicifolia (assembly GCA_015708895.1). Lineage (NCBI taxonomy): Eukaryota > Viridiplantae > Streptophyta > Magnoliopsida > Malpighiales > Salicaceae > Populus > Populus ilicifolia. The sequence goes on from SRLM01000046.1 coordinate 1,941,562, forward strand.
AGAAACAAGATTCAGAAGGCTGCAGTCTCATCATTGATGTACCTTGGCAAAACCTTTGTGCATTACTTTTGGAATCTTATAAAACCTATTCTCATCAGACAACATAAGACGATGACAACATTTGAAGATCTTTAGGTCTAAGGAATCCATATAAGCAAGCATTGATAACCCTTCAATGTTAATTTTTCAGTATCATGTCAATTTCAACACTTCCAGATATTTTACTCCGCAATAAAAAACAGTACAGACATATATTAAATTTCATCAATGAGTAATGCAATCACAACTTGTGTTATGTATTATTTCAATGCTCATTTGAAAGGAGTAAAATCAAAGGCCAATATAGAAATGTTGCCTTCATGAGTAAACAAGGAGGCAACTTAACACTTCCCTCCCTCCAAAGAACTCTACCAAACATAAGCAGAGAAGGAGAAAAGTTACCCTAATAACAAACACATCCTGGATACTAGAGTAGAATGAGAGTCAAAGCCTAAGAAACCAGTGCAAAAATAAGAACCTCTAGAGTAGGAAACATGGTTCATTACAGGCCTAACTGTACTGATTTCTAAATTGGATCAACAGAAACATATATTCACAATTCCACAGTTTTCCATTTTAGCCATACCAGAAGAATATAGCAAAAATGGCACAGGAAAATAACCACAACAATTCATATGTGACACCATAATGTCAAAGAAAAATGAAAGAAAATAATCAAGGATGCAGAAAGTACAATCCAGTACATCCCACAGAACGCACCTTTGCAACCGTTGAACCAATACGCTTCTCCCTATCAGAAGCATTTTTTTCATTTCCACGAAGTATGGGATGCTCATATGTTTCCTTAAACCTGAAAAAAACGATATTTGATGCCATAAGTGAGCATGAACTTATTGAAGCAATCTGAAGCATTAAGAGAATAATTACCATTTGTTGTCACCAAGTAGACCAGGACAACAGAAGTTGAACAAGGCCCACAATTCCTGTTTCAAGTATTTCAAGTAACAGGACTAAAGTGTTAAGTATCCACATTTTTCTGTCATGTGTTGGTTTATAGAAAGAGCAGGAAAAAAAGTACGAATCCTAAAGATAATACCTTGAGATTGTTTTGAATGGGAGTGCCACTAATGACAATACAATGAGCACTTGGTATCTCTAGCAAACTTTTAGCCCTCTGAGTACTAGGATTTTTTATGAGATGTCCCTGGAGAAACATAGCACAAATTTAACAACCTCTTTAAAGTTGAAACCTCAAAGAAAAATAAAAAGATTCCTAATATCCAATTGATGCCTGCATGATTCTAATATGTAAAACATCAGGTGTAATACAAACCAAATGTGAAACTTCAGAGTTTACCTCGTCAAGAATCATATAGTCCCATATGTAACTATCCTCACTTTCATCATCGATAAAGTAATGGTCCCCTCGTAAGGATTTTGAGTTGTTCCGCACAATATCATATGTTGTCAGGAGAATTCCTTTGTCCTGAAATGAGAAGATGAATCCAGGCAAAAATAAAATGTTAAATTTTGCCATGATAATCAACAATAACAGGAAACCCGCCAAAAATTGCATTAAGCTTTCTCTCGAAAAACAAGGTTATGGTAGATGCATATAATAGATTGAAGAGAAGTAGATAAAAATTCAAACTTCCAAGAAACCAAACAAATCAGTTCAGCCCTAAAACTGGACAGAACTCATGTCTGAATTAGTCAGCACCATATTTCAACTTAAACTTCAGCAGAATTTAACTTGCTTCAAGTCCACAAGTCAGATTAAAATATAAAACATAGTTATGTTCTTTCCTGTTATTTGGTTGCAGGTATCAAATATTAACTGTCTGGATATTACGAGTTACACTTGGAAGTGCAAAAAATATAAACAATGAGAGCACATGAAAAACCTGAAGTATATATTGCAGCTCATAGTCCCGAGCTTTTAAAGATGTCCCAAAATATCTACATGTAAGTGCAAAAGCTGATTAGTATTCATTAACAGACCTCTTTTCTTCAATGGTAAAAGAGAAACATTTGAACTTTCAAAAGACTTGAGTCAAACAGCCTCACTCTCTAGTCTTCGCAGAAAGCCCCACAACAGACAGTTCTTTAATCCAATGGGAGAGCAGTGTTTTAGGGGCCACAATCAATGCCCTCTTAATCAATTTGGAATGGAAGAGACCTGCTAGAAAGCTGCAAATCTGCAGAACAAAACAAATAAAAGTTAATCCATATAGCAGTGGAGTATTAACATTGTAACTATCTTCATAAATTATTGCACACACCTCCTTACCTGCATCGTTTTCCCCAAGCCCATGTCATCTCCTAAGATTCCACCCTTGCCCTGACAATGCAAAGACCAGAACCATCTTAAACCTTCACGCTGATGAGGATACAGCATTTTTGCAATTGTACCGGATAATTTGTATGTAGATTTTGGTCCAGGCAATGTAATGCAACTATCATCCTCTGAATCTGCTTGATTGTCCAACACATCAGTCACACTAGATTCATCAGATAATAAATTGTACTTAGTAATGGCATCAGGTCTCCCAACTTTCTTGACCACCTTTTTGCTGGTCAAAACCTCACAGTCATCTTCCTTATCCTCTGATTCATCTCGAAGACTAAGCAAAGAAGACCGTCCTACAGACCTCAATTTCTCATGGAACCTTGTGGGTTCTTTTTTCTTCACTTTCAGAGCAACTTTATTAGTTTTCTCCACCCTAGTGGCATAGTCATCACGGTCAGACACAATCTGCACATCGCCTTCCTCTTCTACAACATTGGACGCAAAAGATTTTCCCACGGGGACTAACTTTTCATCCACCCTTCCATATTCGTTCTTCTTTGGCCCTTTACAAGTGTCATTGCCCTTACTATCAACCTCGTCAGCAAATGACCCGCTCAGCAAATGACCATCTTCATACGCATCCACAAAATTCTTATTCACATTCGATGAGGAATCAGATGTGCCAGCAGATGAAGAAAACGAAGACTCAGCACTCGCATAATCAACCACGTCAACTTTCTTAACCACGTTACCATTTTCAGGCATTCTCCTTTTCTCAATCGACAAAAGATGAAGCCTTGAGGTCAAGTCATTAAGAATATCTTTTATCTCATTAATCCCCCTATTATCGTCACAATCACCAACATTTTTGGACGGTATGGGCGAATCAAAATCAGCAATATCATCAAAACTAGAATCAGTTTTCACTTCTTCTCTACTCTCACTATCCCCATTGTCTCCAAAAGAGACTTTGCAAAGTCTCCGTCTTCCTTCGATCTTAACCTTCGTAGGCTTCTCCTTTTCTGGAAAAAAAATCAATTTCCCCACATCATAAACGAAAACTTTTTTTAGGGTTTTGCTAATCAACTAAAAATAAGATAATTAGGGCAATCAAGATAGGGATTTAGGGATATTACCAGGAGAAGAATCAAAATCAGTGATGCCACCGAAATTAGGGATGTTATCCTCCTCTGCTTCAGCTTTGCGAAAACGACGTCGTCCTTCGAGCTTCACATTGAATACACTCTCTTCTTCCCCGTCCTCCTCTGTACACCAAACAAATCAATTCAAGATTTCAAAACTTGTTAAATTAAAACAAAAAAGAGGTGAAGAGAGAGACCTGAGGGTGTGGCTGACTGTGGTTGTTTGGGAGGAGCGGAGAGGTCTTGGAGGAGGCGGTGGTGGCGGTGGTTCAGACTAACTGGTTTTTTGTTGGTGCTTTTGGAAAGATCCGCCATTTTAGAGAGAGAGAGGAGCGGAAGTGGAAAGGGGAGAAAAAGGAGGGTGTTTTTTTAGAAGTGGAAGGCGGAGAACTTCGTTTGTATAAAGGAAGGAAGGAAAGGAGGAAGAGAGAAAGAAAAGAATCCGTTGGGTTTTAAAATAAATTTAATTAAATTTGAATTGGTTTTCCCGCTTAGGTTGGGATTTTTTAAGATTTAATTTTCTTGCTTCCGAGGGCTTTGGAAAACAAAACACTTCCGGCCTGTTTTGTATTTTAAAAAAAAATAAAATTTCTTATTTCTTATTTATTTTAAATTAATATAATTTTATTTTATGTAATAATATCAAATATAATTTTTAAAAAAAATAAAAAAAACTACTAATATATACTTTAGTGCAAAAAATCATTTGAAAAGTAACCACAATTATATTGTTAAATAAGTTTGTATATAAAACATGAAATCGGTTATTTTTAATTTATGGTGTAGTAATTTAATTGTGATATATTTTTGCTTGATATTCAAATGTAGTATTATTTTTAGATTAATCTATACTTCGATGGAGATTAGATTTTATTTTTAAGTTATTTTAGAAAAATGAGATTTTATATCATTTAAAACTAAGTTTTGTTTTGAATAATTTTAAGAATCCAATTTATTGGTATTAGTTAAAAGATTTAAATTCAAAAAATAAAAGAAGAAGGCCAATTTCCTTAACCATCTAAGATATTTATTTGAAAGAGAATTTTACATTTTATGTTATAAAAACATTATACAAAAGATCCAATCATAAAAATAAACCATCCAGTGAATGAAAAGAAGAAATAAAAACTTTGAAAAATAAATAATTTTTTTATATATAAATAATTGGGCAATAAAAATAGTTTGTTTTATCTTACAATACTGGGGTACACAAGACAATTTGTCTTTTCTAGATGGTAATATTATACAGTATTGTCATTAGAAAAAACATAAAATTGATGCCTTTTGAAATACATCTTAATGTTTTTTATTATTATTTTTAGATGATTTGATGTTTTTTCTTACATGAAAAGCCAAGTCCCAGATAAAAAAAACGAAGAAATTTGCATCGACCAGAGCATTTACATCCAGGGATGATGTTGTTTCATTAGTAGGGAAGTATTCTAACCCTCACTTGCACTTCACGTCTAATATGCTTTGATGCACATCAAATGTTGGGGGTATGCTTTGATTCCTTGGTGTTGGCACCAAGGTATTCCATAGTTAGAGCTGTGAAGATGGTTGATCATGAAAGATGAACTCTCGAATTTTATTTTATTTTTTTATTAAAAATTATTTTTTTATATTTTTAAATCATTTTGATATATTAATTTTAAAATTTATTTTTTAAAAAAATATTATTTTGAACCTTATAATCCTAGACAAGCTTGGCTTGAAATGCATCAAAATAATTTTTTTATTTAACAAATCATTTTGATGCATTAATTTTAAAAATATTTTTTTTATTTAAAAAAATTATTTTTAAAATTAATACATCAAAACGATTTAAAAATATAAAAAAATTAATTTTTTTAAAAAATATTCTTTTAATCACGTTTCCAAACAAACTAATAATCTTAAAGTTATTGCTAATATAAATAAAACAATTGTCATAGAGTTATAAAAAAACTTTAACCCTATGAAAAAAGTACCGTCCGAAGATATATATTTTCTGAATGGAGGGCTAACCTATATTAATTTTTAATTTGAATTAACACAAACTTACAATGTTGTTACGATGTTATTATAATAAAAGGAAATGTTATATTTTTTTTATTTATCTAATACTTAAGCTCTAAGTTAACAAGTTATTGGATTTAACCTACAAGTTTTTTATATTAAAATATTATTTTAATCTATTAGTTTAAAGTGAGATACCAACATATAATTTATATTATTTTTTAATATATATTTTTAAAATAATTTTTTAAACTTAAAATTTATATATATCTATATTATTTTATACAATAATTTTTATTAAACAAATAAAAATAAAAAGATTTAATTCTTATATACAAGGAAATTATGATCATCAATGACAGGCTAGGGATGAGGTTGTTCATATTCTGCTATCTATTGATTATATGCCTTGAAACCGACTCTATTCTCTAATTATCAGCCTACCTTGAGTTTGGATCCTGTCCCGTGACCTCCTAGGAAACCAAAAACATAACAAAATTATATAATCTCAAATCAGATCTTTTGAAGGCATAACTGAGGAGAAATTTTTTTTGAAAGAAGCTAGACACAATGCATGTCTACGAAAACGTACGGATTTCTAGAACTAATCATCAGACAGAGGGAAGAGTCTTTTGGTAGCCAACCCACGCATATGTCTTGTTCAACAGCTTAACAAGACATGCAAGAAGTTCTAGCTTTAAATGCCAGATAGTGAACATGGGATTGTTTTGGTCTGATGGCCATTTACTTGTGTCTTAAGATGTTATTACTGGACGTGAAACAATGACAAATTGTATTAATTGGAAGTTGTATTAACTTAATTATTCACAGTTTAAAAACCAGAATATGAAATAGCAAAACCCAGGAAGATTTACTGTATTTGAGTTTTTCTGACAGGAAATCAATAGAGGAAGTGAGCGAGAGAAGCAATGCCTACACCTAGAAAATCAGTGGATGAAAAAGAAAATGCCCTAGCAATTAATCCGGGAAGAAGCAGCAGAACTCTTGAAACAATCTCAAGATAATTATAATGAAAAATGGATGAGTGAATTGCCTATATTTCATCCATGATCAAGAGAGAGACTGAATTGAGAAGGTTTCATCAATATCCCATGCCAAAGATAAGATCAATCCACCTGAGCTCAATGAATTGATCAAGATGCCATGGATGAGGTCAATGGCAATTCACTCACATGTGATCTAAAAGACATGTTGTTGATTGAATTGCTTGGGGATAAATTCCTCTTAATTGCAGCATTTCCATTGCCACCACTATCATTTTGCTCTACCGTTATCGTGGGCCCTTCAAACTCATCCTGCGTTCCATCTCCCTGGGTTTCGATGTTACCGGACTGGCCATTAGTTGCTGCATTTCCTGTCGTAGTAAAAACATTTGCACGAGCACGACCACCTCCTCCACCACCGCCACCAGAACCAATAGCAACCCGAAATCCAAAGAATCGCGAAAGAAACCGATAGATGCATGTAAGTAACCAAAAAAGCCAAGGCAGGCAAACCAGGGCTATACCGGCAACAGGAAGCCAAGCCCTAGATGGGTCTGAAGGGAGGACAAGATACATAAGCAATAAGCTGCCTCCAGCAGCTACAGTAATAAACATGAAGAAAGAGATGAACCATATCAATAAGCGCCCAGAAGTGGGGTCTTCTACAGGCATTTGTGTCTTGAAACTTGACGGACAGGAAGATCAAATGATTAGTATTTCCTCTCTATCCTCGTCCATTTTTGTTCATTGGGATGTTGGTGTATGTGTGATCAATGAGAGAATATGGTTTTGATTTTCCAGGGATAAGGAAGAATTCATGACAGATGATGATGAAGAAGAACACTGATGTTTCTTCTTGTTAATTGCACGCATAACGAGGGTGTTTCGTCTGATTTTTCACAGGGTGGACATATTCAAAATTGACACCAAAGACAGGGAGACGAGAGAGTGAAAATCGGGTAGGACTTGTTGTTACATGAGAGCACGCTTGTGAATTCCCAAAATTTGTGCTACTTACATGATGAAATGGCTCGTTAATTCTTTACATGGTAGCATTTCTATTTTTAGCCATCTTTTCTTTCCTTTTTTTTTTTTAATCTTTTTTGAGGTGATAGGAACACACCTTGAACTCAAGATCTCCTTCCCTTTTGCCTGCTCCATAAATGAAGCATGATCGACAACGATTGGAGGCAATCCAAATTTCCATTCTCAACCATCATGTTCACCAACACCACCAACAATATGCTCCATCACCTCATATTATTCCCAGCATTCCCTCTCACCTGCACAATAACTTCAGCTAACATGTCTATCCTATTGCCTCGACATTTAGTATGAAATTTTTGCGAAATTTATTTGTTTGTAAATCATTTTCCAAGCAACAAGACAATCCCAGACTCCCAAGTCCGAATTGAACCAAACAGAGAAAGCACTCTGGGTTTGACGTCTCCATCAACCTTTCGATACATCACCTGCGTATTAATGCGACTCAAAAACATACCTTGGAGTACGTTAGGGCTTCTTTTTGTCATGCGATATCTTGTTTCATTTGTATTAGCATCTTTTCACCTCTATTTCTTGCAGTACAGGGCATAACTGAATAGTTGTGATTCACATGGTCCGCTTTTCAAATATGCTGCCAGCAGACTTGGAGGGACTATTTAATCTACTCAGACGGTTGCCTCCACTCGTCCCTGTCAATGGTTCAATGTCCAAATTCATATGAAAAAGAGTTCATGAGAGTGAGAGCTCCCAATTCAGAGGAACCTCCAAGATGAAAATAAATAAATAAATAGAGACTAATTACATGGGGTATGATTAATTTGTAACAAAACAAATCTAGCCTGCTAACATGACAACACTGTGAATAAGGAAAACTTCTATGATGAATATTCTGTTAGAAAGTTATTTCCACGCCCAGCTTATGAGAGGAACTCATAAAAGTGAACTTCGGTACAAGAATCCACTCTGTAATAGCCAATGGAAGCAGGACACCTGTCACTGGATTTTGACAACATCAGCGAAGGGAGAAGCAATTTATCACAGGTCCTGCCACCAGACAACTTCATCAAAATTGCCACTGCATCATTCTGAAGGCCTCCATTAAGAGTAAGACCCGGTCTTTAGCCAACTGTTATTGAACTACTATAAAAAAATGGCAGTGTTATATATGGCATAACTGACTGGCAGAGAATATAAGCACTGAACCACTGATTAATCAGAAACACATCACAAGGTTATTGTTTTTGTTGAAGGGACACTGGACTCATGATTGGTTTCTGTCATGACACAAGTCAGCATCTTGTGTCTCCTCTGTTCAAACACATCACAAGGTTATTGTTTTTGGTGAAGGGGCACTGGACTCACGATCGGTTTCTGTCATGACAGAAGTCAGCATCTCATGTCTTCTCTGTGCCTGAGCTTTCCTTTGGCTGGTTTCAATGATGATGAGAAGAGCTGTAATGTCAGCAGGGCTCACCCCACCCACTCTACTTGCTTGACCAATGGTTTGTGGCCTGACCTGAAAATTACATTTGACCAGAACCATATTTTTAAAGAATTTAAAATAAAATAAAATAATTATGTCTAGCAGTGGGAATATATAGGACAATTTCAAACAAGAGCGTCATCTCAATTCTCACTCTCATAGGAACAACCAAAAGGATATCATTGTAACTTGTTATTATTCACAAACACTTAAATTTGCACTTGGCATTGAAATGGCAAAGTGTACGGAAAACCAAATTCACAGGAAGAAGTTATCAGGAAAATAGAAAATAGCTCCCTCACACCATAACTTGTATCAGACAAGAACATCAAAATAAGGAAGTAGTTTTAATCCACCAAGCTATAGGAGTTTGAGCGAATACAGAAAATTCTGTCAGAAATCCACAGACATTATTTATGCTACAAACCTTGGAGAGTTTCTCGCGAGCTTCAAGAGACAAAGTTATCATTGCATGGTAATCCAAATCCTCGGGAAGTGGTCTATTTTGTTGATGGGCCATCTACAAGTAGAATAAGCACTTGATTTATATGACAAGATATAAGAAACATGCGAAGATGAAGTAATTAGCACACACCAAATGTATATACACATGATAAATAATTTAACAGTGAGAAAAAAACTTTATTCCCTCATTAATCCTACAAGAGAACAGTGATTGCTTACCTGTTGGAGTTGAATTTGCTGGCGCATAATGAAGCCCTCATACTTGACATCAATCTCTACACACTCTTTCTCCGCTCTGGATAATTGTTCATTCCCAAAACCATGCTTATCAAAAACTTCATATTGCACATGTGGTTTCTTTAGAAGACTCTCCAGTGTTGAAGAGTCCCTCACGGGCTGTCTGGACACACGGGTAATGTCTACAGCCAAATCTCCTCCTGAAAGTAATATTGGAAACGGATGTCAACTTGGATCCTCATACAACCCTGTTTCTTGTCCAACCCTGTGTTTCCTCTCTCTGTTTGGGATTAGTTTTGGATACCCAAATTAGAACAAGAGAACAGCAGTAATCCCAAAATCCCCATGATGTAGATTCTTGTCCACCGTTAAAGATTGATTTCGAGCAATAATATTGCAATCTAGTCGATGAATAATTATTCAATATTGGCACAAAAATGCATTTGGCCAGAAACAAATAAAGGCCATGTATCTTGCTCCCATTTCTCCATAGTGGTTGCTTCTCTGTCTCCATCTACCACCCACTCTTTTATCCGAGAGAGCATTTTCAAGGTTAATATCAATTAACAGGACATTTAGGAAATTCTTGAATATTTATGATTTATGTCTCTATTTCACAATTAAAATATTTGTCTACTTCCAGCTTTGTTGGAATGAAAGAATACAAACCTGAAATCCTGACTGTTTTCAACCTCTTTTTCTCTTCCAAGATTCGAGTTTGCTTATCCTGGTATAATTTCCACCGTCTATCATCTATCAACCCAATTTCACGCCCCAAAGGTGTTAGACGACTATCAGCATTATCAGATCGAAGAAGCAATCGGTGTTCTGAACGGCTAAGAGGAGGGAGAAAAATCAATACAGTATTTTTGATATAACAAAAGGACAACAATGCATATTTGAAATTAATTTGCAGTTCATAGATAGAAGACCATATTTACAAATTAAACAGTCAGGACCATCACTTTTATTTCATTGATTACATAGAAAAACAACTATATCTTGAACGTTAAGCATGGGTACAGGAAGTAGGCTTTTGGAAGGAGATAGCCTGGTGTCAAATAGCACTAAAACCATCTCTACTTTTCATCTTTGTGCACAAGACAACATGATCTGATAATTACACCATGGATGAGAAATACTTACCAAATTAGCTTTTCAGAGACATAAGCATTTCATATCATAGTATACTACCAAAGATAAGCGTCAAGCAACATTAAAGGAATGATTCTATGAAATTGAATAATTACTCTCCACAGGCAATCTACCTTGTCAACATTCTGTAAGGCTCTCTAAGGTCCTTAGTGACCAGATCATCAATCAACGTCCCTACGTAACTGCTTTCCCTCTCGAGAACAATGAGGGGCTTACCATCTGAATGTCTTGCAGCATTAATACCAGAAATAATTCCCTACATAAAGCAAAAGGAAAAAAAAATAAATCAAAACCCTCATATAATTATTCACCCAAGGACAAAAAACAATGTTGCATTTTATGCTAGGAACAATAAAAAATATATTACCAACAAGTGACAAGAAATAAATAACATCAGCAATACACAGACAGAAGCTGATTTTATTGATAGATGATAACCTGCGCTGCAGCCTCTTCATACCCTGTTGTCCCATTAATCTGACCAGAGAAGAAAAGACCATCAATTTTCTTCGTCATTAGAGACCTAGAGCATTGATATGCAGGCAGGAAATCATACTCCACAGCATATGCAGGCCTCAGCATTGAACAGTTTTCAAGTCCGGGCAAAGTTCTCAAGAGTGGTAACTGCAGTCTTTCTGGTAAACCAGTTGAGAACCCCTGTAAGCAAGTAAATAGTTAATTGATGTCGAAATGGTAAAATAAGTATCGTTATGAGTGAAATGCAAAACCATACCATGTGGATTTGGCCACATGAACTCCAGTGATAAATTTTTATTTGTTTTGCACACAAGGATCAATGTAGTTTAGTCTGTTTGCGGGAGCCTTGGTTTCCATAATTTGGTAATAAGGTGGCAAACTGAACTAGATGTTTAACATTTATACAATCTTGTGACTTAAGAATGGTGTTATGGCCCTTATAATAGAGTACACCAAATTATACTATGATGCAAGATAACAAAACTTCATCACCAAAGTTCAAGTTGAAACCACAAGGGAAATTTTTGCATCTTCCCCTGAAAGTTGCCTTTTCAGGATCATGTTAATCCAGAAGCTTGGCAGGTCACAAAATGACACTAGAGAATGCAGACACAATTTTCAATTACTTGATTGCAAATCGTGTCCAAATGTTAAATCCTTCTCAATCACAAAGAAAAAACTGTTCATCAATGTAATAGTGCAGAAGACCAGAGTTGATAGGTACAGACCTGCACGTACAGCTCAGGCACACTTCTACCCTCAGGTTCAAGAAAAATCTGATGGGACTCTTTATCTTGAAATCTTACAATCTGGGGGAAAGATAATAGACATGCATATTGCATTAGGAACTTAAATCAAATTCACAGATGCTTAAACTATACTCCAAAATGAAGTAAAGTAAAAAAAAAATTACTTTCCAAAACCAATCCCCTTACCAACAAACCATCTTAAATAATATTAAAATAATCTATCAGAACAGAGAAAAAGTTTAGCTGCAATTATTAAAACCTCAAAGAAGGAAATGTGTTCATGTACTCTCCTGCACTAACTTAATGTAAGAAGGCAAGTCATTTTAAATTGGGGGGGGGGGTCATATACACAAAACTGTTGACAATGAATTGGTGCCACTCATTGTCTACAGGATCTTCCTTTTTGCCCCTTTTCCACACCACGGTGGATGGGGGACACACCTAGGAATGAGAATATGCTGGACACTTAAGATTATTTAAAATGACAGAGGACAGGAAATTATTTATCTTGATTTATTTTATACAATTAGGACAGTCGTTGGTGTCCAGAAACTGTACAGATTTTAAAATCCAGCTCCTGTGAGTTCTGAAAAATATATGCACACATCTTAAGAGCTAAGATAGGGACAACCCCTTCTCCTTTTCTATAGAAAAAGAATGACACATAGAGCAACCGTATACATTAGCTGCAGGTGTATACCTTATCTTCAATGGAAGGACAGTATCGAGGACCCTTTGCTTCAACCCACCCTCCATAAGTGGGAGTTTCATGCAAGTTCTCCTTAATAAGCTGATGGGTAATTTTTGTTGTGCGTGTTAGGTAGCAACACATTTGTTCCCTTTCAATTTGTACATCTGGATCAAAACTAAACCAATGTACCTGTCAATCATCAACTTACAATCAGAACATGATTTTAAACACTTGATAACAAGGTTTTGATTTTAAACATAGTAGGCATAATATCATCATTTTCCAAACAAGGTTTTGATTCCACAGGGCCCATTATATTTAGATAAAAGTTTTGTTTCAGGTAGAGGAAGTCTGTGTCGAGGGAGACATGAACCCTATACGACATCAAAAACCTGCCGATCAGTTTACTGCATGCAAAAGTAGCAAATTCACTAGCACCTCTGTAAGTGCTGTATCATGAATGTAGTTGATATGGCAGTGAGCATTGCATACATACGAATCAAAGTTTAATAAATAGACACTGTGCGAATCAATGGTAGGATGCTGGTAATAAATGAAACATCTTCACCAGTCACCACAAATATCCCTGTACATTTTTTAAAAAAGACAACCTGTACAATTATAATCTGTTTTCTAAACCAAATTTTGAGGCGTAATTTGCAATCTCGAATTATGCTGAATGCAATCTACTGAACCTACACATAAGATTAGATGGAAGGACCTCTTTGTCTCCAGGCTGGGGTTCTAATCCAGTAAAATCTACTGTACGAATATCCACACGTGCAGGGGTTCCAGTTTTTAATCGATCAGTTTCAAAACCAAGGCATTGCAAGTTCTCAGTCAGTCCCTCTGAAGCTGATTCCCCAGCTCTTCCAGCAGGCATAGAAGTTCTACCAACCCAAATTTTACCACTCATGAAAGTTCCGGTTGTAAGAACAACTGACGGAGCATAGAAATTCATCCCGAAAAAAGTGCGAACACCATCCACATTGTCATTCTTTCCTAATAATATATCTATTGCCATTGCCTCTCTGATAGAAAGGTTTGGAGTGCTGAAATGGAAGCAAATCGCTCAGATCAGTAGATAGTTGCTGAGGCATCCAAAAATTGAGTTATTTGCAAGAGTGCTGAAAAATAAACCCATAATTGAAAAATGCAGAATTGTAGTGAAAAAAAATTTTGGATTCAAAGGCACAAAGTTATTTGTACATCTTAATTGAAAGTTATTATTACTACGAGACCCTCCATCACACATTATAGAGTGACGAATGGAATGAGATAAATTTTGTATTTTATTTTCAGCGGTTACTATAAAAAATTGAAAGTATTAGTATACACTCCCATAGTAGCTGAATCATTGAATTGAAAAAAATTTCAAGAATCCATGGCTATTATGCATTGCCTGCTATGGCCTGCTTCTGTGACATTACAGTCATGAACATGATTGTAAGAGTTATTTTGACCATGGTTTGGTCAAAGCCTGTTTATGGAAGTATGAAATAAAGACCATGATAACTTCTGTGCATTGATAGAAAATTGGATGTAGTTTTCCAGCATTGCAATTTTAGCAACATGAGGTTAAATAAGTTTTGTATAGGCACATTTGAGCTATTAAATGCAAGCACAAATAGCTAATAAGAAAAACTAAGTCTGTTAAGTTACCTCTCCACTATTTTTTTCATTTCCATAGCATACTCCCTTTTGTCAGTTTGTGCACGCAAAGCTCGAACAGCAGGACCCCTTGACGTGTTGAGCACACGCTTTTGTATATAGCACCTGAAGCATGATATACAAAGCAGACATAGGTGAAGCTAAAAAACAGATATTTAACACTAAGGCAGTTCACTTTAAACAAATTGATGAAGGACTTTTGAGAATAAGCATAACCTAAGGGAAAAAAACAAGCAACACATCAAAATGATGAAAATAATAACCTGTGTTGACCTGAGACTCATAATTCATTTTTCTTGATATGGTGCCAGTCATTTTCTTACTTGGCTCGTTGAAATATCTTTGTTCACTTCTTGACCTTTTCATGCTAACAAAACAATGTTTCCCCAAGCAACTACCCTTCCCAGTGCCTAAATTCAGTTTCATCCTTGATTAAGGGGCACAGTCACTTATCTGCAGAGCTTAAAAAGACTAATCAAGAGTTGCAATTCTGAAAAGTTTGTAAGAAGGAGAGGTGGTTGGTTTCTACCCTGACCAAGGAATCTAGAATGACCTGGCACTGTGATATAGGACTCAGCATGAAAGAAACTAAATATGGCCGCCAATTCACCAATAGGTTTCCCCCACCGCAATACCCTCCTAGCATCCCATCAAGTCCCGCTAATATGTAGGTTGTCCTTCCCTAAAATTTATATGAGATATCAAAGCCCATGATTCCATTTCCCTAATCCTATAGAGCTAAATTTCTCTAAACTGTGAGTCACGCCATCAACAAGAAAGAATAACACTTGCAGAGTTGCGCACAATCTGGCAAGTAGCTCTCAAGTAAACATACTATTTTTTATGCATTACCGATCAGCGACCTTCCCAATTTCACCACCAAGAGCATCTACTTCATGAACTAGTTGTGATTTCGCCGGCCCACCTACTGCTGGATTGCAAGGCTGAGAAAGAAAAAAGAATAAAAAACAAACTCTTCTTTTCAAGATTCTTTCAGTTAAATTTGACTAAAAACTAACGAGATTATGCAAGGCATTCAATAACAGGGGCTGCAAAAGTTAAAAGGAAAAACCTGCCATGCTATTCGATCAATATTTAGCGTTAGAAGAAGCGTTTTCGCCCCTAAACGAGCAGAAGCAAGCGCTGCTTCACAGCCAGCATGCCCTCCTCCAACCACAATCACATCATATTTTTCATCACTGATCACTCCACCACCATCACTACAGCTCTCTGCAAACAAAAAAAATAGAGAAAAAAAGAAACCATGTGCCTTTGCATTCAATTCACAAGAAATGAAGCTTAAAACCTTCAAACTAACACATACATTTCACCCATAACAAGTTCAAACTTTGCAAACAAAAATTTTTAGGATAATTTGGTAAGGTAAATGGAAAATTGAGTTATTCCAGAACCTGTGGAAGCGGGAGTGGTGGCCGAAACTGAGAAGCGGCGGGAGGAGGAGGTGGTGGTGGAGGAGCAAAGAGGGAAGAAAGCAGCGGGGGTGTGGCGGCGGCGGGGGAAGGAGATGGAAAGGTGTTTGGGTGTGAAGAGAAGGGGAGAGAAATGGAAGTGGTGGCGGGCGAGACGGGAGAGATGGAGAGTGACAGTTGCCATTTTCTGGGGGTTCAATTTGTGGTGTTGTGGAAAAATATAAAGATTAGGGAGAGTTGAAGAACGAAGTGGGGCAGGAGTTCGGTCCCAGCCAAAAGAAAAAACAAGAAGATTTATTTTGCAATTTGGTCCTTGTTTTATTTTATTGCTCACACTCAAATACCTATACTCTTATACTTTGTAGCAGGAGACAAACAAGGAAGTAGTTTATTAGCCTGGTTATGATTTTTATTTATTTTTGTAGAAAAACAATGGTATCTATAAGATGAATATTTTATCAGTATTCTCTCCTTACAAGAAAAAATATAAAGAGTTCTAAATAGATAATGCTCTCAATAAGCAACAATCTTATTACAAGAAAGTATAGTAATTTTCTAAAAGATTTAATATAACTCTATAATTAATTAAATTCACATAATTATTGTTTATATAAAATTAATCAAATTATAAAATAATATTTGATTTAGTTTCTATAAGTAATTATATTACAGAATCGCAACTCATCATATCACCACTCTCTCTCAAATTGAAAAATAGACCCAACTTGGTAATTATTCTATGAAATGTCAGTCTTGAAATGGCCTTTATAAGAATATCAGCTAATAGATATGTTGATTGGATAAAGAAAAAATTTATGAGTTTCTAATCTAATTTTTCTTTAATGAAGTGACGATCAATTTCATGTAGTCATGTTAGACAATATTATGCACAATGAAAATGACTACCTTATTATTATAATATAAAGTTATTGAGTCCATACAGTGAATCCCTAACTCTGTTAGGACCTTTAGAATCTATAATAATTTGCATATCTCATGAGCCATACCTCAAAATTTTGCCTTTACACTTGATCTACCCATAACTTTCAACTTCTTACCACGCCGCGTAACCAGATTTTCATTGATAAAAATGAAGTAGCCTGTTGTAGATTTTTTTTATCCCCTGCCTAATCATCATCAGTATATCCCACAATGTTAGAGGCCCAGTATTTTAAGAATAACAAACCTTTTCCTAGGGTACCCTTCAAGTATCATAAAATTCTATTCACTGCATGTAATTGTTCTTCACTAGGTACATTCATAAATTGACTTACAACACTAACAATATAGGCTATGTTCGATCTTGTATTTGATAAATAAATCAGTCAACCAATTAAACATTAATAGCAACCCATGTTTATTAGAACCTGATTGGAAAAGATATCGAGCTTGTGATTGATGTCTATAGGGGTTGATGTTGATTGCAAGCAAGCATGCCCGTCTCTGTCTGCAGATTAAACACATATTTGAGTTGTGACCTAGAAATCTTGTGAGCTAATTTTATTACTTCAATACCTAAGAAGTATTTGAGTTGCCCAAGGCTTTTCATTTCAAATACAGCGGCTAGATGTTCCTGTAATAGTGTCATCTCCTCTGGATTATTGCCTGTAAACACCATGTCATCCACGTAAATAATAAGGGTTGTAACCTTTCTATTATGGTGCTTTATAAATAAAGTATGGTCTAAATTACTCTATTTATAATTTAATATTTTCATTGCAGATGAGAACAACCCAAATCAAGCTCTAGGGGATTGTTTCAACCCTATAGAGATTTCTTCAACCAACAGACTTTACTCCTATCTTTAGAATTGCACTACACCCATGGTGACAAGTCCATATATACTTCTTCCTCTAAGTCCCTATTAAGAAACATATTTTTAACATTAAATTGTTTCAAAGGCCACTCTTAACTGGCTAATATAAATATAAGAATATGAATTGTATCAAACTTGGCAACATATGCAGAAATCTCTTAATAATCCACACCGTATTTTTATGTATATCTTTTTTCAACTAACCATACTTTATATCTATCAATGCTGCAATCGGTTTTAAGTTTCATAATGAACATCCATTGACACCTGATTGTCTTCTTTCCTTAGGGTAGGGAGACAAGTTCCTAGGTAGAGTTCTTTTGCAGAGCTTGCATTTCTTCATTTACTGTTTTGGCCCAAGCAGGATTTATCAAAGCTTCCTGCACATTACTAGGAATGGATATATTGGATAATTGATTAATAGTGAGTGCATATGATTCAAACAGCCTATGGTTATAAATATAATTACTAATTGGATATTGGATAATGGCTCTATAATCAAGTTTATACTGTTTCTTTAGGACATACTTATTTAATCTTTGTGAACATCATGGGGCTGTATTAGCAGGATGACCATCTTAGGCATAAGAAATATCAGTAAATATAGTGGATTCATAAAATATAGATCATAAGATTACTTGGGATTCAACATTCTGAGAAGATTCATTGGTTAATGGTGTTAACAAAGGCAACTCTATATTTATTGGTGACTCCTTATTAGTGCTTCTACCTCGTGGCTCCTTATCAATTCTTCTGCTCCCAAGCTATTCAATCATTTTTTCTAGCTCAACAAAGTCATTATTGTCACTCTCTTATAGCAAATGTTCATTGCTAGGTTACACCCCATGAGAGGAAATGATAAAACCTTCTTTTGAATAAAATGGTTCAGTTTTATAGAAAAAGACATCTAAGGTGATGTGTAATTTTTTAGTGTAAGGATCATTATATTTGTACCCTTTTTGGAATTCTGAATATCCAATAAAAACATATTGAGTGGCATATGGATTGAGTCTAGTTTGTAACACCTTTGGAATGTGAACATAAACAGTACACCCAAATACTCTAGGCTCAAGATGTGGAAGGTGCGAGGTGGACAATAAAGATTGCATCAATTATTGAGGTGTCTAAAAATTTATCACTCGAGAAGGCGTTTGGTTGATAAGATACATGACAAACTTTACAACTTCTTCCTAGTAGTACTGAGGCATGTGCATGCCAAAGAAAAAGGCATGAACCACTTATAATATCTGTTTGTTTTTCATTAAGTCAACCTATTCTGTTGTGGAGTATAAATATATAAAGTTTGATGTTGAATTCCATAGTGATGTAGATACTTTTAAACAGAGGTATCTAGGAATTTCATAGCATTATCAGTTTGTCAATTACGAATATGTTTCTTATATTGAGTACCCACCATACAATGAAATTCTTGAAATGCTGTAAAAACATCACCTTTTTTTTATGTAGCAAAGATATCCAAGTCATTCTGGTATATTCATCAATAAATGTGACAAAATAACGGGCTTTCGATATGGTAGAAATTTTTGCAAGACCCCACATATCAGAATGTATAACAACAAAAAGTTTTGAACTATTATTCAAACTCGATAAATAAGTAATACGATGGCTTTTAGCCATTTTACAAATATTGCAATCAAACTCAGAATCATGAACTACGTTAAAAAGATGCAGTTATAATTTTCTAAGATATCCAAAAGAAAGATGTCCCAATTGTTGGTGCTATAACCATATTATGGCTTGATTTGTATATAAACTTCTAGTTTGATATGCTTCACCGAATTTACGTTCTTTTTTTTCTATAAGTTCTAAATAACAGAGGTTGCTATGTTTAACACCAGAACCAAGAGTCTTCCGATTCAGAATATCCTGAAACATACAGAATAAAGGCTAGAAGGTTATTATATAATTAAGAGTAGAAGTAATTTGGCCAATTGATAATAGATTATGTTTAAAGGATTGGACAACTAGAACTGAGTTTAAGGTGAGATTTTGAGTCAAGATGACAATGTCTTCGCCAATAACAAGGGAGGTACTGCTGTTAGCTGTGGAAATAAAAGAAAGTATAGAAAAGTGGAGGGATTGTAATGGACTAGTATCTCTAATCATGTTATCTAATGCACCTGTATTAATTATCCAATTATTATCCTTAGTAAATGCAGAGAATGTATTTGCCTTGCAAGTATTGCTCGAGTGAGCAACATTAGCAGTAGACGATAGTTTATCAGTAGTGGTAGCTTAAACTCTAGCCTTGGTCATCATGGCTTTTTTTTACGAATTTCTTCCTTGGTTTCTTTGAGAAATCTCACCATTCAGGATAACCAATGATCTCATAACACCTTTGTTTTGATTGTCTTAGTTCACCACAATGCCTATAGATGAGGCCTATGTATTTTCCAATAAATGAATTATTTCAGCTCTTCATTGTTCTAGAAGCTAGTCCTTAACGAGATTAGTTTGTGAATATAGCAAAGTGCGCAAAGTGCTTACTAGTAGTTTTATGGTTTCCTATTATTTGTCTTTATTGAAACTCCCTCCTTATACAGGCGTATATACTCTCCAAGTTTAGTTTTGGATCTTTGCGTAATATTTCTTTATGGACTTGATCAAACTTGGAATCAAGGCCACTCAAAAATATATGAACCCTAAGTCAATGTATTGTTGAATGCAACTGGATCACTCCTTCAACCGTCTCCCATTGAGAAGTTGTTCTGTGATTGATTTCTTCTAATAGAGCAACCAATTCATTGTAATAAGTAGACATAGGTCTACCTTCTTGTTTGACATGGAAAGATCTTTTATTTAATTCAAACAGATGAGTTTCATCTAACCTATCATAAAAGGTCTTCGATATAGCCTTTTATATTTTCTTGATTATGGATAGGTGAATAAATCATTGTATTACTAACAGATGCATTGAATCAATGAGCCAACTTTTCACTTTTTGACTTTCGGTGATCCATGTAGCAAACATGAGATCATTAGGTTCAGGTTTTTTTGCTTCGTCAGTGAGATATCTGATTTTGTTATGAGCACCAATACGCGTCTCTATTAGTTGAGACCATAATGAATAATTGTTTTCATCTAATATGATGTTGGTGAGGAATGCAGAATTGTTTTAGTGAATAATAATAGATGATGCTTAGCTATTTTATGAAATGGGAACAATGGGGTTGAGGTTTGTCATGTAACAGGGGATTCATGTAAGATTAAAAACCAATGGCATCCACAAAATGAATTTTTCACTAGTATTCTTATACTTGTGGCAGTAAATATATAAGCATAGCTTTAATAGACAGTGTTCTAAACACATGGCGTAACAATTTTATTCTAAAAAAATATATAGTAATTTTCTTCATTTTTATAATTGTTCAGATTCATATAATTATTGCCTATATAAGATCAAATTTGATCTGAATAGATAATAATCAAATTATAAATAATTTTTAATCTATTTCTTATAAATATAAATAATTAGATTACAGGATTGTAGCTTATCATGTAAATAATATTTTTTAATTAAGAAGATTAAGGTTCTTGTTTTACGCTAAAGAGTTCTTATATATCAACATGAACTCACTTCTGGCTTCTTGATTTTATTTCCCTTCTGGTACTGTATCTCTGCTGATGTTTTCTACTGAACTGGGTCAGGAGGTTTGATTATTAGCTCGAGATTGGTGTTCTTTCTCAAAAAAGAAAACGGGAAGAGTGAATTCATGCATCTGAATTAGAAAATCATCAAAAGGGCATGCAGACTTCTCTTACTTCTCCAGCGAGAGTGCGCTTTAGTTGCTTATACACTTTATTGCACAAAAAATATTGCTCAATGATTTGCTTTCAGTCTTGAAAGGCAACTGGAAATTTGCATATATATATATATATATATATATATAAAGAAACCGGAAGATTGCGTGGGTGAGTTCATTATCGCCTACACGGCTTGTACGGTTGCTGGAAAAGTTAAGCTGTGAGTTTTTCTTTCCAGGCTTCAATGAGGTGAAAAATTTAGTGAAACAATGAATGCCAACAGATTTACCTCCTCCCTTTAGATGACTTGTCTTCATGCTCCAAAAACATGTACGTTTTCATCAATTTTACCATCAGAAGGTTACTGCAACAACTTCATGCAAGAATATTGCAGGCTATGACTCCAATTCCGTGAACCGTAACTACTTAATAGCTTCTTTTTTCAAAGCCAACAAAGGAAGTCTGCATGCAAGTCAGTTGATAGAACTATTTGATTGTATTCAAGCCACCATCGGACCAAGATTCACTCATACTTGATATAAGGAAAAATGTGTGAGATGGTAAAAAATATATTTAAGATTGTGAGAAATTAGCCTGGGGTTACGGTCTCGTCACGTTTCTCAGAATGGCCCATCCGAGGAATTTGGCCCACGTTTACCAGAGAATGATAGAGACATTTTGAGATGACCATGACTTACTTTTATCGAGCCAAGAATCAATCGAGACCACTTCTTTAGTCTACTATTCAGATTCATGCATCAGCACTGTACCTATAATGCTGGTCAAATTTGCTCTCTTTAAACAATAAATATATCAGCAGAAAAGAAGGATCAGTTTTTTCTTATAAATTCGGCAAATCCTTCAAACAGACCCTAAAACATTCACAAGAAATTATACTATCAGAATCTTCAGGATTAAGATGGCAGAGTTGTATGACAAGCAGGCAGCAATATATTTGGATGCGAGGCCAAGATATCCAAGCGAATGGTTTTCAATGCTGGCTTCTCTAACACCTGACCACTCTTTAGCTTGGGACGCTGGCACAGGCAATGGTCAAGCTGCTATTGATGTTAGTATTTTCTCCCTCGAACTTTCTAAATATATTGAGATCTGATCCATATTGATTCTTTGCAGCCACTTAGAAACACCCTTTTTCTTGTTCCATTTGCATATATGCCAAACGTAGCAGCAAAAGTTGTCCCATGTTATTCAATCCAAGTTATCAAATGCTAGCTTGAGAGGAATTATGATGGTAAATCAAGGATGATATTATTCTGAAAACCTAGTAGTGCTCATGATGGTGATGACTGAGGAGTGACAAGGTTTAATTTGAAGTTCTGATGTAAATCAACACTTGAATCTGGAGTTCATCACCTTTTGTCTTACTTTTCTTTTATATGAATTACTAATGTTAGTTTATTTCCTTGAAAAGAAATTGCTATAATCAGATTCTGCCAATGTTTGGCTCTGATGAGGAACTTCATTCTAATACAGGGTTCATCACTATAGTAGGGTTCAGCTTAGCCGAAGAATTTGCTTCCTGATTTTTTATCTCTATAGAATCATCACTTTCTGGTTGAGAAAAAAATAGAAATTGTTATAAATGATGCATCTTACAACCTTGTAAATGCGCTGCAGGTCTCGGAGCATTACAAACAAGTGATTGCAACTGACGTAAGTGAAGAACAGTTAAAGCATGCTATACAACATCCCCAAGTTCAATACTTTCACTCTCCATCATCAATGTCTGATGATGAACTAGTGAACTTAATCGGGGGTGAAAATTCAGTTGATTTAGTTGTTGCGGCTACAGCTGTGCATTGGTTTGATCTAGAAAAATTCTACGCTGTCGTCAATCGTGTGTTAAAGAAGCCTGGAGGTGTGGTTGCTGTTTGGAGTTACAATATCATCCAAGTTTGCCCAGAAATGGATCCTCTATTAAGGAAATTCTACGAGGGAACTTTTCCTTTTCAAAACCCAAAAGTCATGTACGCATTTGAGTGTTACAAGACACTTCCATTTCCTTTTGAAAGTGTAGGCGTAGGTTGTGAGGGGCAGCCTCTGGAATTGGACTTGCCAATGGAGATGTCGTTTGAGAGACTTTTGAAGTTGTTGAGTTCAGCTTCTGCTGTGAATACAGCAAAGGAACAAGGTGTGAATTTATTGTCTGATGAGGTTGTGAGGGAGCTTGAGAGTGCTTGGGGTGGACCTGAATTGGTTAGAACTGTCAACTACAGAACATATATGCTTGCAGGAAAAGTCAAGCTCTAAGCTCTAAGTTTTGAGTTCCATTGTACTAAAATTATCTCCTCGTTGATCATTCATAACTTAATAGTTTTTGTACTAGTATTTTACCCCTTCCACTGTGGAGTGAATAATAAATGTCAGTTGAGTTGCTCGCTCTTTACACCAGAAAGAATTCATCAGGGCTCTTCGTGGCAGGCTCAGAGTAAGTTCGTTTTTCTGCTGCAATGCATTGCAGATTTCAAGATGCAGCACTCAATTGAAATTAATCATACATTGCAGAGTTCAAAACATAGTACTCTAGCCGTCTCCTGAAGTTCTTCTTGCTGCTTGTTTAGGTGGACTGCTGTTTGGTGCTACGATTGCATTGTAGTTAGTCCTGAATTTGAACTTGTTACGAAGTGCTCTCATGAATCATGACACAACTCTTCCTTCTTAGAACTCAAATGTCCAGTAATTACTTCGCGGCTATAATTTTATTGGAATTTTATCTTCAATATCAATATAAGTTATTTAATACAAAATATTAATATAATTTCAATAAATAAATTATAGATAAACAAAAAAATAATCTTAAAAAACTATTAGTGAGAATATCTTGATAAAACTTAAAAAAATTTAAAGCTTTATCCCATATTAAAACGAAATAAGTATGCCCTATGACATATTTAGTGAAAAATTGAGATTAAATTCAAATGATATCAAAGAATTTAGAAGAGATAAAGTTCTAGTATCATGTGTTCTCTTCAAACTCAAATTTTAAGTTCATTGTAAAATAATATTTTGGATCATAAAAATATATTTTTTACCAACTAAAATCTGTATTTAGGTTTAGATAATGAATAATTATTATTTTCTAACTCCTCTCACTTTTTTTAGATTTACTTCATGAATAATTATTTTCTTTAGCTCATCTCGAGGATAATCAAAAGTGTTTGCGACAAATCAGAGCGAGTTATCGAACCGTGGGCTCCATTTCAGTGCACAATTGGAGAGTTCATTGGGCCCGCCGCTTTGATTATTCACCTCAATCTTTGAGACCAAGGGCCTCAATGTTCCCTTCAATTGCAAGTCACGACTTGAAGACCCTTGAGCTACAGCACTAAGCTTAGGAAGCGCAAAACATCGGGTCATCCTTTCTCGTCGAATCAGGTGATGCCCGATTTAGAGAGAGAACTTTGACTTCGATGCAGGGCCGGGCATTCAAGCACGGAGATGGAGCTCCCACCTTCTCTCTTATTAGGGGGTAGCTAAGGTATTTATTGAATCTATTTCCTTTATCCCCTTTGTTGAGTTTGTCTTGCTAGTCGTCCCAGTTACATGAAAAAACAGTGGAAGATAGTAAAAGGGAATAATGGTAAAATAAAAACTCTTTCCGAAAAGGGGCCATTAGTGCTCTTTTTTTGTAAGCTTTTGGGCCTATTTTTGTCTGTCCTGATGCCTTCTCTTCCTTTGGTCTAACCCTGAAGCTTTCGCGGCGAGAACAAGTTGACACCATGCCGAACATCATTGGAGATGCCACCCAAGACTGAAATGCTAAACATCAATAGAGCCAGATCGCTTAGCTCCGGCCAACCTCAATCAAGGGGTTAAAGAAGAGTGTTTGGGGTGCATTTTTTGTTTTTTTTACAGATTTTGATCTCTTCTTCACTAACGTTTCCAGCCCTGTTCTTGTGATTTTTAAAGGTCCTTTTCTTTTTAATATATCTCCAAGATTTAAAGCTTAGGTTAAGTCCTGTAGAGAGACTTCTAAATTTTCTTTGATTAATTCATTGGATCTCGTTGAAAAACATCTTTTACATGAAGCAATAAAGCTTTAAAAAAGAAATTATTGATCTTTACCAACAATTTTAAAGTATCTCGAAAAGTAAATATTTTTTTTTAGTTTTGTTTTAATATATTCAAAAACATATTACTAGACTAGCATCTTGTTTTTATATCAATTGCAAATTTAATATATATTCAATTTGCATATTAGAATCTTTATAAATATTTATAATCATAATAAATTTATCATAAATTAAATGATTATAAACTGAACATATAGCTATGTACCGATGGGAACTCCTGCTCATTAAATTAACATAATTTTCCTGTATTGTTTTTCTTTATAAGCTTCATGGTCGTCATAATATTGTTATATTTTAATTAAATTTCCAATATCCTGGCTGATGAATATATATTTTTTCGTTTATAAAAATATATTATAGAGAGGATTAGAATTTTGAGAACTGAGTGATGCATGGAGATGGCTGAGAAAGTTATGCATGGTTTTGATACAAATCACAGAATTCTTAGAATTTCAAGACTACCCTTTTTGTGCACAGACTGAAATTTTATTTTAATTGAGTTCTCAGGCTAATGAAACACCAAAATCGAAGATTTCCTTTACTGCTTCCTTCATCCAAATATCGTTGAGTGTTTGAAGGGCAAAACCTCGTGAAAAACAAAACTGCCTAACACAGCCGTATTCGTGTATTTGCTAGAAAACTATGTTCTAGGTTTTATTGGTTGGTCTGCCTCTGTAGAGATAATTTCTCACGCAGTTCATGAATATCCATTTAAAACCCTTCTCTTCTTCTCCTATATATATGTATATAAATATATACAAAATAAACCTTAATTAAAACCTAACTCATCCCTTTGCTCCTCTATGCATGTGTCTCTCTTTATATATGCCTTGACCTTTTTTTTTCCAGCTTCTGATGATGTTTGCAATGTCAGTGATGATTTTGATTGGATACGCAGTGGGCTTAGCGCCCCTAACGACGATCCCATAGAGTGCATTACTAATTTCTTTGATGGGTTTAAATCAACCAGCGAGTTAAGCTTCTTGGAAGATTTTGGAGATTTTTTGGGAAAATCCAAAGAGGAGATAGAAACTGTTAGGTTGGTTGTCATTGTATGTGCAACAAATGGATTGAATCTGGGCCGTTAAACAGGCCAAAATTGTTTTGATCAAATCTTAGCCGTTTGAAATGCGATTTGGACGATTTCAGACTTGTTTCCAGCTAATTTGATCATTCCGGATGCAATGGTATGGTCCGATCGTTGAGATTGAGATCAGAAATAGCAGTGATGAATTACTAAAGAGAGATTTCCCGATCAGGAGGCATATGATGGTCATCATGGTGGTCGATGGAGCTGAAGAAGAAGAAATCACACATGTTTGTCCAATTACATGCGGTGAACTATTACATGGGGAATTTTAATTGCTTTAAGAGAAGGTAAAATTGGAACACTCTAAACACCCGATCATGTGGACAATTTGAGGTGGAGAGTGAAATTTGATGAAGACCAATCTTGACGAATCTGAACACTGGTAGTCTCACCAGATGTTGAGAAATCAGGTATAAAACCAGGATACCCCAGATCACTTGTAAAGGAAAGCCGCAACAAAGCTAGCAAATGATTGTATATACGAAAAGACAGTACGATGGATAGATATGGCCTAAGAAGTTCTGGCTAGGAGATTGGGTTTTAAGCGAGACCGTTGTGACCCCTCCAATCTTTCCTGGGAACTTGCTTAGTGGAAGGATTATCCATACGGTACTATTTTCGTATATGTGACAATTTATTATGAAACTGCTGAAGACTAACAGGATGACGGCACAAAGGAACAGTTGGGTTCCGTATGATCAAGGATCTGATGGAGTGGTGATTTCTCTAAGAAAGTTAGATTCGATGATTGTAATTTCTCGAGGGGAGAATTGATGAAGACCCTAACAATGAAAGAGAAATACAGCAAAAGGGATAAAGATTGACACCCTATTTTGACTTGGATAGATGTTGTGACAGAGTGAGCTGTTGTCAAACATAAGCAAGGAATGGGGAGAAATCTGGAGAACAGAAAATGCATGAGGACACACGGAGATTGTGTAGGAGTACCCAAAGGATCCAATGAGGTACTATAATGAGACAACAGGTGCAAGGAGAAGAAAAGTTCCCAGATGAAGCTCAGAGCAGAGACTGTATGAAAAAGTTGTACAACAAGAAGTCTCTTGTGCTCTTGATAAAGGCAACAAGCAAGGATCTTTCAATGCATGCAAGGATGGAAAGATAAGCTGTTGTAGATGCACCTAATTGAGGGGGTGCAAACGTCTGTGATAAAAGGCGACCGACTATGATGAAAGACGAAGACACCAAAGGGAGTTGGTGTGGTTGGAGCTATTAAGCAGAAAAGGCATAGAAGCTCCAAACATAGAAATTGAGGTGGAGGATTGCGAGGAGTATACCACAACTTTCTCTTTCTATGTAATTAGTGGCAGTGATCTCTCCCATAGTCCACATGGTGGTAGAGAATTTATGGAGCCACTTTGAAGCATCTCAGTTGAAGAAGGATGTGATCACCTATAAAAGGCGAAAACACCTTAAAAAGAAGGTGTGAGGGTTATGAGATGAGCCTATGGACCGCCGCATGACGACGAGCGGAGACACCTCAGGAGAAGGTGTGAGGGTCGTGGAAGGAGCCCAGTTCAGAACTCTCCAGAGCCAATGTGATGGCTAGGTATGAGTAGACAGATGGATAACCAATGAAAGGGTTATGATGAGTATGGAGACAAGTGCAAGATTGACTTTCATGGATATTGCCCTTATGCTAAAGATCAATGAGGTAGAAGACATTTGCCTTGAACAATAAGTGGATGACTTGTGGAGCATTAAGACGCGGCTGCCATGAAGGAGCAGAGGGCATGCGCAGGTTCCGGGAACAAGTTGACTCTTGTCAAGGTGGTGAGCTCGGTAATGGCATTGTAATACTCAGAGTATGAAGACAGATATGGATCAACTTTTTATGGGCTGCCCCCATGGTTAAAGGTGGAAAGCTACCTAAACTCTTGAGACTAAGAGCGAGAGACTCATGGAGAAGTAAGGCGTGGTTCCTAGGGTGGAACAGAGGGCAGACGCAACTCCTGGATGAGTAAACTCTTGGAAGAGTGGTGAGCTTGTGATCATATTGGGATACTCAAATAATGACTGTCACACTTGAAATATCCGTTTGAGGGGGTGTTATAAGCCTTAATATGAGGCTTGATGAATCATTCCGGACCGAGCATGGTTGATACGCTCGAAGGGAAATGTTGTTCCAGAGACAAACGTTAACACTATTCAGATGTGATGTGGCAGACCATCTGGTTATAGTGATCCTTTTGTGTGAGAAAAGGTGTGCTTAGGTTACTCTGATAATTGAAAGGCTTGGCAAGTACCTGTAAACTTGACCACAAACGCTCTTAGAATGGAAAGCTTGGAAGAGCTACAAGATGCAAGCTTGTGTTGAAAAAGAAAGAAGACAGTTGCCCCACATGAATGGCAAAGGGGGTGATTGTTAGGTTGATTGTCATTTCATGTGCAACAAATGGATGGCACCAACCATTGACTATTGATAGCCACCATTGTTGAATGAGCTAGAGTTAGTGGCCACCATTATTGAATGAGTTAGAGTTGGTAGCCACCATTGTTGACAACAAACCAAGAATAACTTCCATGAATGCCTATAAATAAAGGCATATGTAAGAGAGCAAAATGAGAGATGTAGTAGAGCCAAAGATGTGAGAAATGTAGGAGAGAGTGTGCTGCCAAGGGCAGCAAGCAGTAGCTGCCATTGCAGCACTGTAAAGAGAGAAATAGAGTGAGGTTGAGAGTTGCTACAAGAGGGGATAATTTCTCCTCCTCTATTATTGTAAATCTTGTTCTCTCCCTACATAATATAATGGCTTCTCCCATGGATGTAGGCGATTTTGCCGAACCACGTTAAATATTGTGTCAGTGTGCTTGGCCTCCTATGAGCAAATATCAGTACATCACCGGTCGGATTCCCCAACAGAAACTACCCATCGAGAGATTTTAAATTCGGTATAACTAAAAAGAAACCAAGGAGTAAACGGAGATTAAAGCAGCGTGCGTGGCCTATGAAAGATTGTGTGTTTTCTGCACTGGAAAATCATCAATTCCGAAAGAGAGTTTGTACCCACTGTCAAATTGACAAAACGCCGCAATGGAGGATCGGTCCACCGGGTCCGAAAACACTGTGTAACGCTTGTGGTGTGAGGTACAATACAGGGAGGTTATTCCCGGAGTATCGGCCAGCTGCAAGCCCCTCTTTTGACCAGAAGAAGCATTCAAATCTTCATAAGCAGATACTGAGAAGGAGGGCCAATTTAATTTAATTTAATGGTGTGTTATTTTAGACATTTTTTGGTCGTCGTAATTTTCTTAGGATTCATCATGCACAGCCGTTTGTTTACCCTTGAGTTTTACGAGGGCTTACACTCATTGTGCAAAGCGAGTTGGAAAATGAAAATAACTCTGCATTTTCAATATTCCATCCATCTTTCCTCTTCTCTAGCGAGGAGATAGGATGATATATGCATGGATAATCTTCCGCATAAATCAATTTTAAATACAGTTCTACGCCAAATTTTCCAATGAAAGACTCCATGGCTAAGCAAAATTACTATGGCTAAAGTTTCATTTTCCACCATCACGATAGAATCTTCTTCTTTCTATCCTTATCCGCCGCCATTGACAATCGTGCCAAGCTTGCTACGTGTCTGAACTCGTCGTCATAAAAAGAAAATGGTTTAAATCCGAGCACGGCCTGAGCCCGGTTTACTATATATGGAATGTTGATCTCTCACTGCCTTAATTTGGCATGCATTAAAAAGCATGGAGATTGTAGCCACAATTTCTTAAAGCAATCTTCAACTTCAATTAAAGAGAGAATATCAAAAGCACACTATTGCGAACCCCTTGCATCATTATCCATAGTTTCAGAAGCCAATAACTTGTTTAAGTTCAATTCCTTCCTCGTATCCATTTTAATCCTTTATCAATATTAATTGCAAAAGGAGCAAAAAAAGGGGGGTTTGTATGGAGGATATCCCAAAATCCTCTCATGACAATCCATAAGTCTCTCCATGATCATTTATACGTGTCTTTTTTTTTCACCCTTTGGGTTTTTTATGGATTGTATGAATTTTTTTTTAATATTGGGTTTTCATTGAATTTTTTAATTTTAATTTTTAATATTTAATTAATTTTTATATATTTTTATCATACAATATAATAAAATAAAAATTAATTGGATCCGGTTGGGAAGAGGCTTTCGAATCACGACGAATAAGATCGCATCACGTGCTATATATATATATATATATAATATATAATATA
>SRLM01000046.1:1972489-2058958 GCA_015708895.1 Populus ilicifolia
GAAGAAGGCAGGCTATCATTGGACTGATCTGTGTGAGTTTGATAGTTTCACTACTGTTGTTTTTATAATCTTTATATAATTTAATTTGAAATCTAAATTAGGTAAATAATTCAGCCAAAAAGTTTAAAAATTTAAAGAATCTAATGATAATATTAAAAAAATTCATGAGATCTAGAAGTAACGTAGTCTTGTTTTATAGAACGTTTCTAAATACGAAGAAAATTGTGTTTTTTAAATATTTAATTTTTTATATATTTTAAATTAATTTGACATGTTAATTTAAAAAAATAAAAAAAATATTATTTTAATGTATTTTGATATAATTTTTTTTTTAAAAAAAAAATAACCATAAACACATTAAAAAAAGCTCTTTCATGTATATCAAAGATTTTAGACACCAAACAGATCCTATCTAATTTTTAATTTATTTTTTTTATTAATATAAATATTCAGATTAGTTTATTTTTAATTAATCTTATAAATTTTAAAATTAATAATATAAACCTTCAACTAATAATTTTAAAAAACAAATCTGACATCACGCTGCACCCCCTCACAGCTCCTTCCATGATCTCACGTCTTCGTATGGACGTCAGCGATTTGGACTACCTCCCGCCAATTTGGCACTAAATAAGTCGGTTCTTTTGGATAAAATGCAGGCACCAACTTGGTCCTTTCTTCATCGATTTATGTTTTTTTTTCGTTTTTTTTTTTCTCAAAGCTTTTCTGCTCAAATAATTGCCCACCTCAGTCCATCACTCTCTTGCAACGCTCAGAAGAGGAGGAAAGTAGAGAGCGAAGAAATGAGTGAACCAAGCAAGCCATCCTCTGGTTCAGGACAACGCTATGAAGAAATGAGTGAACCAAGAAAGCCAACCGGCATCTCCTCCTCTAGCTTTGCTAGCCTCCCGAAGCCAAGGGGAGCAACCAAGAACAAGCTAATCAAGAGTTTATTCTCGTCATCAAGCTCCTCACCAGGAAAAAAGTGAAGGCTTTGAATTTATGGGAGGAAAGGGGATGGTGAGCTCCTTGTTCTTTCAATGATTGAAAAGCCCTTGCTCGCACTGTATGAATTGTAAAATTTTAGGTGTTTTTCTATGGATTTTGCTAACTACAAAGGCAAAGTGCAAACTACATCGTTTACATTTTCCCTTTGATTACGATCTAGTTTGTCTTCCAATCCTAGACTTTGGTTGCTTTTCTTTCTTTTCTTCTTGAATTTGTTGTCTCTCCGATCTTAATCAAAAAAGAAAAGGAAAGGTTATAATCTTTCCTTGCTGGATGAGCAATTTCTTAATGTTCATGAGTGGACTCGTCAATTTCAGGTACATGATATCCTGTTGCCTGTGCTGCTGCTACCAAAGCTTGAACCTTGGTTCATGGTATAGGATTGTGCATCACCTAACCATGCAAGGCCATGGGTCTTCGGTTTATAATCGTGATGCTAGTAAATCTAACCGCGACAGCCAAGCCGCTGGGGCCAGGACCGAACCGCCGCACCAAGCGGCAGCCCAAATGGCTTGGCAAGCGGTTCGACCGTGCCCAAACTCAAAATGATATTTTCACCATGTTCTTTGGATTTGATGTGCATCTTAAATTATGCATTGAAAGGCTAGCATGGAGATTGTAGCCATAATTTCTTAAAGCAATCTTCAACTTCAATTGAAGAGGGAATATCAAAAGCACGCCATTGCGAACCCCTTGCATCACTAGCCATGGTTTCAGAAGCCTTCAACTTGTTTAAAAATATAGCTACGCAAAGAAACACACTGATCATACATTCTCCTATTTATGTTTTTCTGTGTGATTCAGAGGCCTTGGATCATTGATACATGATGTTCATTTTGATTGCTGTTTGTGTCTTGGGTGGGTGTCATATGAAAAATTGAAGTTCAATTCCTTCCTCGTATCCATTTTAATCCTTTATCAATATTAATTGCAAAAGGAGCAAAAAAAAGGGGGTTCGTATGGAGGATGCCCCAAAATCCTCTCATGACAATCCATGATTCTCTCCATGGTCATTGATACACGCCTCTCTTTTTTCCACCCTCTGGTTTTTTCCTCGAATGTATGATTTTTTTTAATATTGGATTTTAATTTAATTTTTAATATTTGATTAATTTTTATATTTTTTATCTTATAGTATAATAAAATAAAATAAAATAAAAATTAATTCGACCTGCCAGGGAAGAGGCTTCTAATCTTTGAAATCACTGCGAATAAGACTGAATCACGTGCTATATATATATATATATATATATATATAAATTCCGGATTTGGTTTATAAAAATTTAATAACTAAATAAAATAAAATAATTAATAGATTTATTCAAAATTAATTGGATTAATCTATCAAATCAAATTAACTCTTCAATCTATACGTGTTATGAAAGTCTAATAATTAAATAAAAAAATTTAATATTAATAAATTAAAAAAATTCAGGTTAATTCGTCAAATTAAACTAACCTATCAAATTCAAGATTAAATAAAAAAATTTATTAAAAAAATTAAAAATTAAAAAAACAAACAATTTAGCATTTATAATTTAATATAATAATAATAATAATATATTAAAGATGGGAAAGTGATTATAATATAATATAATTATATAGTATATTAAAAATGAAAAAGTGAAAGGCGTGGGAAAGCTACAGTAGTTTTCCCACGCCTTTTAGTATATTGTTAATATAAGACAGCTTATCTGAGATTGACCGCTATTCGACACTGAGTTTTGCGATTATGCTCTGATTCGGTGGGGCGGTAACTCCAAGGAGGAATGAAAACCCGGTGCTACTTTTGCTCCCTTCCTCTGGTTTACGGACTCTCTCGGATTGGTCTTTTATTAATCGATCAGTCAGAGGATGGTAAAAGAAAGCTATCAATCCCTCGCTTCTTCAAAGGGCTGATCTTGATACGGCAGAACAGGGGAAAAAAGAAACCCCATAGAATCGAAAGTGGAGTTTTGCTGGGCATTCGAAACTTGATCGAGAAGAAGACAGGCTATCATTGAGTGTTGTTCTTATAATTTTTACACAATTTAATTTTAAATCTAAACTAAGTTAATAATTCAGCCAGAAGTTTAAAAATTTAAAGAATGTAATGATAATATAAAAAAAAAATCATGAGATGTAGATATTATTTTTTATGTTAATTTTTTATTTTTATTCCCAAGTAAAGCACGAGAAGGAACGTTTCTAAAAATGCTCATTCATGTGTATCCAAGATAATGGACGCCCAACGGACCCTGCCTAATATTGACGTCAGCGATAGGGGCTGTCTACCGCCAGTCTGGCAAGATAACTCGGTTCTTTTAGACAGCAGGCACCAACTTGGTCCTTTCTTGATCGATTATGTTTTTGAAGCCAAGCTTTTCTGCTCAAGTAATTGCCCACCTCAGTCCATCACTCTCTTGCAACACTATGAAGGAGAGGGAAGTAGAGAGCGAAGACATGGATGAACCAAGCAAGCGGACCTCTGGTCCAGGACAACGCTATGAAGAAATGAGTGGACCAAGCAAGCCAGCCTCTGGTCCAGGACAACGCTATGGCATCTCCTCCTTCGCTAGCCAGCCGCGTCCAAGGGGGGCAGCCAAGAACAAGCTACTACTCCAGAGTTTATGCTTGTCATCAAGCTTCTTACCAGGCAAAAAGTGAAGGCTTTGGATTTATGGGAAGAAAGGGGTGGGCGCGCTCCTTCTTCTTTCGATGATTGAAAAGCCCTTGCTCACACTGTGTGAATTGTAAAATTTTAGGTGTTTGTCTATGGATTTTGCTAACTACGAAGGGAAAATGTAAACGATCTTGTTTACTTTTTGGTTGCTTTTCTTTCTTTTCTTTAGTCATCAGCTCTTTGATTACGATCTAGTTTGTCTTCCGATCCTAGATTTTGGTTGCTTTTCTTTCTTTTCCTTTTGAATTTGCTGTCTCTCCGATCTTTATCAAAAAAGAAAAGGAAAGGTTATAATCTTTCCTTACTAGATGAGTAATTTCTTAATGTTCTTGGATGGACTAGTCAATTTCAGGTATATGATATTCTGTTCCCGGTGCTGCTGCTACCAAAGCTTGAAACTTGGTTCATGGTTTAGGATTGTACATCACCTAACCATGCAGGGCCGAGGGTCTTCGGTGTATCATGATGCTAGTAAATCTAACCGCCACGGCCAGGCCGTTGGGGCCAGGACCGAACCGCCGCACCAAGCGGCAGCCCAAATGGCTTGGCAAGCGGTTCGACCGTGCCCAAACTCAAAATGATATTTTCACCATGTTTTTTGGATTTGATGTACATCTTAAATTTTTGAAGTTTTTTTAAATATTGTATTATATTTTAAAATTATTTTAATATATTAAAAAATTGTTTTAATAAGTCAACATCAACCTATTAATACTAATACCTATTTTGAGGTGTCAGCAAAGTAATGAAAGAGATATTTTTTTTATTTGAATTGAAATTTTATCATGTATATTTTATTCTCATGATATTCAATAGATCATGAAATTAATTACTTTACGTATAAATTAACTCAAATATTTTCATAAATAAAAAAGAAATAAGAATAAGAAAGAGTGGTCATGTGCGTTCCCTCCATCAGTCCAATGTTACAACTATCAAAAATGGACCCTACGAGCTCCTGAAAATTTAACTTATTAAATTCCGAGCTTAATTTAATTTCTATAAATTTTAAAATTATTAAAAAAATTATATTATTGTTAATTTTAAAATTTTAAAAAGTTTAAAGTCTCAAGACACTAATTAAGATATATATAAATTTAAATATTTATAGCTTGATAAAAAAATATAACTTTTCTTATTTAAAAGTTATTAGTTTGAACATCATAAATATTAAGATTATAAATAGTTATATAATTATTAATTTTAAAATTTTAATAGATTAATCATAATAAGTTTAAATTCACACTCATAATTTAAAAAAACATAATTATATACAGTACATGGAGTCATGGACATTGAAGATTGGACCACCACCTGCTCCCCGCCTGACTTGCGAAGGCCAGAGGTCCCCAGTCGGCCACTCGTCTTGTTTAATTTTGTGGCTTCTACTCTCGTGATGTTACACAATTAATTAATTATTTAGGGTACCAACTAGACGGGCAACTAAACATTTTTTATAAAAATAATCAAAAAAAAATAAAATTGAATTACAATGCCAAACTACACTTAAGCTTGAAGATGTTGGGAAAACATATTTTATACTAGTAAAAAAAAATTGGGATAATTGTTGTAATTGTGTGAATTTGTAACATAAAAATTCATTATCTTTATAGTGTAATTTACCCCACTACAAAATGGTTGTTGGCAGGTTTAAATCACATACACTCTCAAAATTAACGCAGGCACACCAGGAATCTTAGACAGCGAAGCGGAAGACTATTCCAAGAACACTCAAATGACTGGTTCACTTATTTTTGTGGAAGGGAAAAGATAAAAGACAATTGTTTTCCAATGAAATAACAACAGTGTTATTAGTATTCTCAAACTAAATAAAAATAAAGAAAAAAAATAGAATAACAACTTTGAAATCTCAAAATATAAAAATATTATTTTAATATATTTACAAATAGAAAATTTAAAAAATAATTAATATTATACTTAGATTTGCAATCTATGATGTCATATGATATTGTACTTGGAAGGAATATTTTCTTGAAAAAATCAGGAGATTAAGGAAATTCTTTTATTTATTTTTCTTGAAAAAAATATTATGAATACGAATCTAATGTTGAATTTAGTATTATTTGAAAACATGTTATGAATTGTATTTTATTTAGTTAAAAATTATTTTTTTTATAAAATAATTTTTAAAAAATAAAAAAATATTATTTTAATATAAAAATACTTCAAAAAACAATCACGCAGTTCCATAAAATTACTTCAGTGGTCACAGGCTATATGATTCGGATTGTCCATCCTCATTCCTAATGCTGTAACTTCTTAGATTTTAACCTAAATTTTGATATAGAAATTACGAACCTTAATTGCTACGTCAATATCTTTTTTTGGAGGCATCCAGAAGCAAGGAACATACTTTCTTGTAAACTGGAAGGAGAGTGTAACCTTTTGGTTTCTATATATATATATGCATCCAAATCAACTCTCTCCTACGCAGTTTGCACTGAAGAAAATTAAAAACACTCACTGACAGAGAGGGCATGAGCGATCCAAACAAGCAGGTCCCCTGGCCGGACAAGGGCTGCGGCCACCCCTCCTCGTCCTTTGCTGATCTTCCGCCGGCGCGGTGGCTTGTCAAGAAGAAGATTATACAGGCAGCGTTCCGATTCTCTTCGTCTAACCCATCATCATCGGAGAAAAAAGTGAAAGAAGAAGATTAATCATGGGCGGGGGCGGCGGCTGCTGCTGCTGATGTAAATACTTCATGTGCTATATGTTGGGATTTGCTTCTCAGAAAAGTAAAACGGCAGTCGTTTCCCTTTAATGTAAACATCACCACCTCGATTATGAATCCGTTTTTACTTGTAATGCATTTATATATATGTTTATTGGCCTTGTATATACACATATTATTAATTCGTGAATTTATGCCTCTGCTTTCCCTGATCATTAAACTCTTTTTCATTGGTGGGCAAGCCATTTGAGGCATATATATATTGATCCTTTGAGGATTTGCACGACATGTATGATCGGTGGAAGCTGTTTAAGAAAGGGATTTGGAAGATGTAGTTGAGTAATTCGTAATCCGTAATCTAGCAAATCTAACAGGCGAGTACTTGCTAGCTTTTATCAGCAGTGATATCCTACTTGATCATTGAAGAACACAATAGTCAAAAGCCTTCATTAAGACTCTGTGTGATCCAAGATACAGTATTGTTCATTGGAACAGTATATTCCACGATCTTGCCGTTTTCAAGAAAAATTACAATTGGGAGTAAAATTGTTCTTTTTAGCATTCACTGGATATTATAAAATTGATGCATGTATTTTTTTACGCACGGTGAATTGATATTGGTGCCCTTGAAAAAAATCGATAACTTTGGTCCAGGGGGTATCTTGTCTTTTCAAATTACTTGCGCAGCAAAATTGCGGTGGAATCTTGAAAGAAAGAGATCATTAAGAAATCCTTTGGAAAGCGATCTGAAAAAATTTAAATTTTTTTATTATAATTTAATATATTTAATATTCTAATATTAAAAATATTTTTAAAAAATAAAAATATTATTAATATATATTTTATATAAAAAATTATTTAAAAAATATTTTCCTTGTAGATTTTTTTTTGGTTATCTTTAGATTGGTTTAAGGATTGTTTGTTAATTTTTAAAAATTATATATTATTCAAACAAATTGTACCTGATAACCCCTCGTTCTCTAACAACATGTGCAGAGTTATCTGGTGATCAAATAAGATGTCCATGACAGCGTTTGGAGCAATGCATTATTCTCATCGTGTCTGTGAGGTGCATGTTCACTATAAAGATGTGGTTTAGGGTTTTTGATGACTTTTTTTTTTTTATATTAGCCTTCAAATTCATGACAACCTTTTTAAAAACTTAGTGTATCATCTAATTTTTTTTATTAATTCTAATCATTGTTCTTTTAATTATTTTTTGTTTTGCTTTTACTATTTTGTGAAGTTTTTTTTTAAATTTCAACCCTAAACATTTTATTTTATTTAGTTTTTGTATTTAAATTAATCATCATTCTCTTTATCTCTTTCTTTTTTTTTTGTATTTTACCCTTTTTTAATTTATTTAATTTTCATTTTCATTTCTCATCATTTTATTTATTTTAATTTTTTCATCCAATTTTAGTCCTTGTTTTTTATTGTTATTTTTCTTATCATTTTCCTGATTTATTTATTTATTTATTTATTTCCTTGACATTTAATTTCTCTATCAAATTATAGTTTTTATTCTTTTGATTGTTATTTTTTTACTATCATATTCTTAATTTATCTTGTTTTTCAATCTAATCCTTGGTTATTTTCTTCATAAAATTTTTTATACCAGATTTGATTCTTATTATTTTAATTATTAATTATTTTTTTATTTTTTTTATGAATGGAAATCTTAATACATGACTTTTTTTTTTGTTTGTCTTTGTAATCTTAAACCCATGACCTAGATTATTGGTTTTAAATAGTAGCACTGTTTAAGTTAGGTATTTTTTTATATATTGTGTTGATTTTTTTAGATACTGTGTTATTTTTTTCTTCTAATTTTATCATCTGACATTGATTTATTAAACTTCGAGCTTTATTATTTGTTTTGATTTTTATTTTACAAGCTTATCCCTATCTTATATCAAGGGAAGCAAGTTAATTGAGTTAACCTAAATTGATTTGATTTTTTTAATATATATATTTTTTAAATTTCATCATCTGACATTAAATAATTGACCCTAGAGCTTTGTGATCTTTTTTTTACATGGAGTTATATTGGTTGTGGGTTAGTCGAGTTAATTTAATCTGAATTGATTTTTTCTCGTGTTTTTTTATGCAACTTTGATATTTTTTTACTAGTTTTTTTTAATTTTTTTTATCTCAATTTTATGGAGTGGACAGCAAGTTAGTCAAGTTAACCCATATTGGTTTATGTTTTTTATTAGTCATTTTTTTAAAATATATATTTTTTAAATTTTATCTTTTGATATTATATTATAAGAAATTAAACTTTATAATTTTTTATATAAAATTATTTTAATTTTATATTTTAAGTTATATATCAATCAAATTAATTTGTGTTACCTCAAATAATGTTATTTTAACATTTTTTTTATATTAGAAAAAATTTAACCAGTTCCGGCATAACCTGTCTAGATGCCTCCAATTACTTTCGAGGAACACAAGCACTGTCTGGTGGAGTTTTGATATCCTTAAAAAATAAAGTGCAAACCTGGTGGCTATCTACCTATTTTTTTAATTATTTTTTTTCCAGCTATGATCGAATAGGAACACAAGACTTGTTAATGGTAATTAATAACAAGGGAAGCGATACGGGGGGCGGTGGCGGAGGAGTGACGATGATAAAGGGGCAGGTAAGCTTTCTTGCCAGGAGGGTGATTAGTGATTGTGGAAAATTAAGACAC
This sequence comes from Populus ilicifolia, assembly GCA_015708895.1. Classification (NCBI taxonomy): domain Eukaryota; kingdom Viridiplantae; phylum Streptophyta; class Magnoliopsida; order Malpighiales; family Salicaceae; genus Populus; species Populus ilicifolia. Next base: position 1,981,551 of record SRLM01000046.1, read on the forward strand.
CGAAAGCGAAATCTTAGCCACCGAGTCCCCGTCAAAGTTAACAATTATAGATGATAACAAGAGATAGATATACAATAGCCAAATAACTCCTCTGCTTCTAGAGTTTGGGTTTCCAGCCTTCCACACGCCACTGATTAATTGTCTTTTTTTTAAAAAAAAATTATGGCATATAGTATATCTTTTATTATTATTATTATTAATACGAGTGTCCAATTATACTTGTGTGTATATTAACTAATTTTATAGACTTTAAATTAATAATTATAAAAAAAATTATATTTTTAAAATTTACAAGATTCAATCTAATAATTTTTAAAAAATAAACTTAGAAGTTAAAAAATTTAAATAATATATATATATATATATCCTGTTCAGATTCTATGTGCTAATCAAGATTAAATTCACATTTTCATTTCCATTCAAAATTAATTTAATCTTAAGGGATTCGTGGTTAATTTATTACTAACTAAAACAAGATTTAATCTCAACTATTCGAGAAATTCACACCCAATTTCTTAAAACCCCCCACGTTTGAGTTTAGCCGAGTTCCATCAATTTGCTGGGTCATCTTCGTCAAATATTCCTATAGAGATGATGACCCCATTGAGGTCTATTCGAAAACGTGCCCCTCTTTTCATCTCCTTCTCCTTTTATCCCTTGTCTTTTTATCCCCACTGCCTGTGTATATTTTTCATAAAGATGCACTCGAGTGTTTTTACTTTTCCTTTTATTGAAAATGGGCGTGCAAAGAGAATGATGATGGTGCCTAATTTTTACATCCATGGAAAGACTAAAACCTACAATGTGCAATAATAAGGTAGGAAAAGCGAGACATTTTGATCACGTAAACAAAAAAATATTCGAGTTTGGTCGCCTTTCTAGCATGGAAATCATTAAAAAAAATAAATAGTTACCGTGACTTTGAAAGGGATCCATAGAAATGGATCATATCGATTTCTCGAGGTTGAAGGCAATCCGTGGAGCTCGAAAGCAAGATTCCTCGGCCACCCTACTTTACCAGACAAGCAACAATAGCCCGATGAATGGAGCTCACGTTTAATTTCAAGTTTATTTAGTATTTATTTACTTCGATTTTTATCATACGAGCTATCTTGTAGAGAAGAAAAGGTGTTCATAGTCAGAGAATGAAAAAAAAACAAGATAAGTTTTTAATATAATTTTAAAGTTTTAAATGAGTGTATTAAAAAATAATATAAATTATATTTATTTTATTTAAAAAGTTTTTATTTAACTGTTTAGATAAAATAATTTTTTAATGTTCATAATAACCAAGATCAAATGAAAAAATCATTTAAAGTCAAGGAATCTGANAACTTTTTAGATAAAATAATTTTTTAATATTCATAATAACCAAGATCAAATGAAAAAATCATTTAAAGTCAAGGAATCTGAAAATAAAATAAAATGTAGATAGTTCAAAAACTTTTTTGAAATAGGAGTCATTAAAAGAGTTTGAAAGTGAGCAGTCAAAGTGGCCTTTTTCTGAATTCAAATTCAACAGGAAATGTAGGTCCTCCATTTTCAATCCTGATGATATACTTGCCTTGATTCGAGAATCGATGGATTATAACGAGATATTTCAACTATTCAATTGCATAAAACTTTTTGGTTAGAGGTTGTTTTTCATTTTTCTTGAAACCCAGGGAAGCGTCATCTATGATTATCCAAGCGGGATCCTTTCAAACAACATCAGATTTGAAGATGAGACATCGCAGATTCTTTTAATTTTAGATTTACGTCGAATTATGATTGTGATTGTTTTAAAATATATTAAAAAATATTTTTTAATTTTAAAAAAATTAATTTTGAAATCAGTTCATCAAAATAATTTTAAAATATTACCTTGAAATAAAAAATAAAATAAAATATTAAAATATTTTTAAAATATAAAAACAAATAATATCCTAAGTGGCCTGCGGTATACTATAGCCTAGTTGATTTTTTCCCGTAACTTATAGAAGAAAAAACAAATTTTAAAGGCTGCTAGCGTATTTTAAGAATAAAATCATGTTACCAATTAGATAGTTTAGTTTAATATATATATATATATATAGAGCACGTGATGACAATGACATATTACAGAAAAAAAAAATATTTGTCAAAATAAAAAACCACTAAGAATCACTTCACATGCGCCGCCCCACTGGGCCACTTGACACTTCAGACATGGTGGCTGGCCAGTTTTTATCAGCGGGAAACATCGTATGTGCTGCTTGAAAAACACGATTGCTTCCCGTACGCCTCTCATATACCAAATACCGCCGTTTGTCATGCGGGATTGAAATTAACAGGAAGTAAACCTTATATCTTGTTAGAATCAAATCACACGTGAAATTAAATTTAATTCATGTGAAAGTTTGAATTCAATTAATAACTTATAACAATTGTTATATTTGAAATAAAATACTAGAGATGTGTTCTTGTATTAGAACCAGACGCTCTGCTTCTACAAACACATACTCATGGAATACTTGTTTGAGATATGTTTCACAAGTGATGTGGTCAGGAAAACCTTTGTGCTTTTCTTCAGCTAACCTCACACCGTCAAACGAGTCTAAAGGATACATAGAAATGCCATGACCTATGCACCATTGTAGATAATTTTCATGTATTCCAATAACATTGAGCCAGATGATTTATTAACTGCGCCACGATTCACCGATATCAAACTTTAAGGGATATAATTTAATGGTTAGTTTTTATATTTAATTTTAGAATTATTGAAGGTTTATATAATTATTAACTTAAAATTTATAAAATTAATCAAGATATATATATATGTAAGCTAATCCAAACACTTATATTAATAAAAAAAATAATCTTTGCCTACAAGAATAAGAATTGAAGTTTATAAAATTGTAAAAAGAGAGAAGCTACATGGAACCATAAGCAACATCCCAATGATTGAAAGAGAGAAGCTACATGTTCATCAGAAATTACTTGATGAACCCTGCGAAGGGGCAAGCGTGTATCCTTCACACATTCATTAACACTTAAAGATTTTTTCTAGGGTTTTTTAGATCGACTCTCGAGTGAGCCATGGGTTCTAATCTTTTTGGGTTTCTTTGGACCAACATTAGAACACCCACTGAGAAAACCAAAAAGAAGAGAATGGTAGGGTTTAGTTTTGAAGGTAACTTGAAGGCTAGCGTGCCGTCTGAGTCATGATCAATGCAAATTGTGGACAGGGAAGATGGCTGGAATACTGCAACTGTATCACATTAGCAAGTGTGTCTTTGCATATTTGTAATGGATGCGCTGTCCTTACAGTTGCATCCCGGGCATGTATTTCATAATCGATTAAAATATTTATTGTTGATGTACTCCAGGAAATAGTATAATTAACCTTCCATATCTGCCTAGCAATGAAAATAATAAATCATGGAGCGAGAATTAATAATATCATATTTTTCTTTTTATTCGAGTTGATTTAGAGATGTAATTATGTTCCAGGTATGGTTCTATTTTCAAAACCAACTTGGTTGGTCATCAACTTATCATTTCCACGGATTCGGAGTTCAATCGTTTCATTTCCCAGCAAGAAGGAAAGTTATTTCAATGTTGTTACCCAGAGAGCTTTGGTGAGGTTTTGGGAAGTGAAATTATGCTTTTTGCTGAAGGATCTTTACACAGGTATCTAAGAAACTTGGTTATGAAGCTTGTTGGCAGTGAAAGTCTGAAAGTAAAACTTCTTCCAGATGTTGAGAAAATGATATGCAAACATCTGAATTACTGGTGCGGCCAGGCTAGTGTTGAGCTGAAAGAAGCTGTGGCGAAGGTAAATTTATTCCGGATTCGATCTCTTGTATTCTCTGCTAGACTGATGGCCGTGCGTTGTTGTTGGTCGATTTATAAACAACATAAATAATTATTGTAATAACAGTTGAAAATTAAATCCATGAATGTTTTAATATTACTTAACAGTTCATCAAGTCCAGATATATTAGATCGAGATATTTTAGATTTCATAAACATACTATACCCACATTGCTTTACATAATTTTTTGTTGGTTTTAGGCTATATCAATTTAACAAAAATAATACTTTATTATTAAGAACATACCTAAATGTTTTGGATCTAATGAACATGTATGACCCAATGTATTGAATCTTGCTGATCCAGCGCCTTTAGAGTCTTGCAGACTTAACACCTTGGGTCGTGCCAGACCAAGCATCTTAGGTTCTAGCAGCCTTGGTGTTTTAGGTGGCAACTATTTCAGACTCTGCTAGAGTTTGATAGTTAGATCATCTCCAACGCTTGGGTCTTACATTCATGCTGAATAACAAAAATATCCTTATATACAATCTTGTTTCTATTGAAATTCAATGGTAATTTCGTAATTGAAATATTACAATACAAGAAAACGATGATGAAACCTCTCAAACTAATGCATATTTCTCTTGAGGCATAACTATATCTTCACAGTATTTTTTTAAATAAAAAAATCTCCAATTCTGATGTTAAAATTTTGTGTTCTAAAAAACAAATCATTATCTAGCAAGTTTTTATGGTAAGCACAATTATATGATTACATTGCTCCTATCTAGGTTGTGTCTAGGTAAACAATGAAAGAGTGAACAGTAAAATACCGATTTTTTTTAGCATTTCTTGTAGCTCTCCTATGTTTTATAATCTTACATTGATCAACTTAATATGCTATCTGCACTGCATTAAAATATAATTTTATGGTCATGTCCCCTAAATTCCGACAAAAAGTATGGGCTTCTCGAGCTGCAATAGCAGCACTTTATTGAATTTTATAATATCTTGATCTTAACATTAAATGGTTTGTTTTCACAGATGGAATTTAGTTTTGGTATCAAAATGTTGTTCAGTCACAAGTGAATCAAAGTCATCAAAGAACCTGAGACGAGCTTTTGCAGATTTCGTGTATGGCTTACTTTCATTTCCCCTCAACATTCCTGGAAATGTTTACAGGTCTAGCCTGCACCATCTCTAAACATCTATAGTCGAGGACTATGCTATAGTGGTTTCATAATAATATTTCTATAAGCATTACTGATTTCATTCTGAAAAACTCAGGGACGTAAGAGAGCGTTGGAGATAATTAAGAGTATTATGGAAGAAAGGCGAGCATTGCCCAAAAAGAATCAGGAGAAAGATTTCCTTGATGTTGTGATTGAGGAAATGAAGAAAAATGGGAGTTTGATGACAGAGGCAATGGCTTTGGATTTGTTACTTATACTTGCTTTTGCTACATTTGAGACCACTTCAACTGCTCTGACACTAGATGTTAAGAATGTTGGTGAACATCCTCAAGTGTTGGAAGAATTAACTGTAAGTTTTTACGCATTTTCATGCCTTGTTAAATGTCTTCGTTATACTTGTGTTGTTTTATACCCAAATCCCCCCAGAAAAAAAGACTTTCAAAAATTGTATTAGTGATTGTTGTTTTCATTTAAAGGAAATCAGAAGAAACAAGTTCACAATCTCAGTTCCGATAACATACATGCTATGTATTAGTCTCTGATTTTCATTTGTTCGCTCTTGACATGACAGGGGGAAGAATTAAATGCAGGATCCCAGAATTTTATGAGTTTTGGAGGAGGTTCGAGACTCTGTGCTGGAGCAGAATTTTCGAAATTGCAGATGGCCATTTCCCCCCACCATGTGGTCACAGAATACAGGTAGCATTAGAGAACATCTAAAAAGAAGTTGCCAGTCCATCAGAACGGTTCATTCTTTTATATATCGATGGTTTTTCTTCTCTTTACCTATCTTCATATAATAAATTAAAAATTAAGCCGATTGACATGATCTAATCTTCTAATTTAGGTGGAGAGTGATGAAGGTAGGAGATATCAGCAGGCTCCCAGCAGCTATCTTTCCAAATGGTTTCCACGTTCAAATACCGGAGAAGAATATCTAAAAGCACTACAAAAACTGAATATCCTAATGATATTTAAGGCCACTGTCTTGTAAATTGAAAACTTGCTATTCTTGCTTGTTTGTGATAAATTATGCTGAAAACTAAAGCAAATTGTACCGAACTGAACGCAAATTTAAAGACAATGTTGAAAAGCAAATTGTTTATAAATTAATTTAATTTTAATTACGTTTTAAATTAAATTAGAAGAGAATTTTTAAGATATACAAGGTAATGCACCGGATTTGAGAGATAGAAAAAGAAAGAAAAATGAAAAAGCTATCCAAGGAAAGGAATTGTTCCGTGGCTATATTTGTAGCGACGAGCAAAATTGAATCTTTACGGGTAATTGGGGAATTCTAACATACGAGGATGAAAGGGTAACACTGGTGAATCTACGAGGGCAAAAATATAGTTTATCCTTCAATAGAGCCGGAATCACGTGCATTGCACGTGCCATTCTCTATTAAGACTCCCAATCCAAAACTGGCGGGAATCTCATGTTACGATCCCTCCATTTTCACTCTCTCTCAAAACCCCAAAACCCAAAAGGACACCACCATGAACCGAAACGGCTCCACCAGAAAACGCCCACCGCCAACGCCACAGCCACCGAACCCATCACCGGCGGTGAAGCACCAAGCCATCACTCCCACCGTCGACGAAGAATTCCTCGATGAAGACGTCTTCCTTGACGAAACCCTCATTGCAGAAGACGAGGAGAATCTCAATAAAGAACGTGAAGTCCTTACTTCTCGTCTCTCAAAATGGGCCCGACCGAAGTTATCAGATGGCTACGTGTCGCAATCGCAGAGTATCAGTGAGTGATTTCGGTGTTTGATTGTTGTGTGACTAGTTGTAGTTGATTACTAGGTTTTTTCTCTTTAATTTGTTGAAAGTTTTATGGTTTTTGTTCGTGTTTCTGTGATTTGTATAGTATTTCAGCAACTCGAGATTGATTACGTGATCGGAGAGACACATAAAGAACTTTTGCCTGATAGGTCAGGTTCTGCTGCTATTCTTAGAATTTTTGGGGTTACTGGAGAAGGTAAGTAAGTTAATGCTCATAAATTTGTGTTTTTCCTGCTTATTGTTTCTAAGAATTATGATAAAAATGCGAAAGTTTAATTCTACTTGAGTTCTTAATGTAGTAGAATTGTCAAAAAGTTTGCTTTAGCCGAAGCCATAATGATAACGTGTTAGTTTTTCAGAGTCTCAGGGTTAAGCATTTTTAAGAGAAGGGATTTAGATGCATAATGCTGGTTTATGCGGAAAGTGGGAAAATCTTGAATATTTAGATCTGCATGAAAAGAATGTTTGATGTGAACTTATGGCTTGTTTGGATTTATTATTTAGTTGATATGTTGGGTATTTGTTAGGACATAGTGTTTGCTGTCTTGTTCATGGATTTGAGCCCTATTTCTACGTCAGCTGTCCTCCTGGAATGAACCCAGATGATATCTCCCATTTTCACCAGATTCTTGAGGTAATTTGTTTTATCAGTTGATTGGATCGTGTATGCTCTGTTTGAATTTGGTTGTTTTGATTCACCCAGTTATCATTTTTGTTTGTGGTTTAGGGGAAGATGAGGGAGGTGAATAGGAACACTAAAGTACCCAAATTTGTGCGACGAATTGAATTGGTGCATAAAAGGAGCATCATGTATTATCAGCAGCAGCAATCTCATCCCTTTCTTAAGATTGTAGTTGCATTGCCAACGATGGTCTCTGGCTGCCGGGGTAAACATCTTAAATATGATACGATGGTTGCTTAAATTTTTCTGAAAGAATACATGGACAGCATCATTGATCCTTTAATGTTTTTCTTGTATTTGGAGATACAATCTTGTTAATATTTTCCTATCATTTGCAGGTATCCTTGATAAAGGCATACATATTGATGGACTCGGTATGAGGAGCTTCATGACATATGAAAGCAATGTCCTCTTCGCTCTCCGTTTCATGATTGACTGCAATGTTGTTGGTGGGAATTGGATTGAAGTACCTGCTGGAAAATACAAAAGGACTTCAAAGAGCTTATCAAATTGTCAATTGGAGTTTGATTGCTTGTATCCTTTATTGCAGAATATTCTAATTTTGAGTATTTTTTTCTGTATTATGCTCTTCAAGATGGAAAAATCTTTCCTTAATAGATGCTCCCAGATATTCAGAATTGATCAGCCATGCTGCTGAAGGTGAATTCTCAAAAATGGCCCCGTTTCGCATTTTGAGTTTTGATATAGAGTGTGCTGGTCGCAAAGGCCATTTTCCTGAGCCTACGCATGATCCTGTTATTCAGGTTTATTTGTAGCTTTGTCTTATTAATTATTTCAGTAAAGCAGTCTGGTTGCTGAATCGGATTATTTTATTCACTGTTTCTGACTTGTTTATATTCTTCTAGGTGGCAAATCTAGTAACTTTGCAGGGGGAGGACCAGCCATTTGTTCGTAATATCATGACCCTGAACTCGTGTTCTCCGATAGTTGGTGTGGATGTTATGTCTTTTGATACAGAGAGAGAAGTACTGATAGCTTGGAAGGTGTTAATTCTGCTGTTTATTGCTAGCTAGCTTTCATTCTACTGTCAATGATTGATACTGTGGCAATCCATACCCATTCTTAAACCGTTTCGTGGCCAATGATACCCTACTATATCAGTGTAGCCCTGTTTGTACAATACTAAGTGCCAGTTTAATGATTAAACCTGCTGCAAGAAGAGCATAACCAGTCATTCTGCTATCCTTTGTTTATGCATTTATGATAATAAAGCTGGTTTTGTTTGCAGGAATTTATTCGTGAAGTTGATCCAGATATTATAATTGGGTATAATATCTGCAAATTTGATCTGCCATATCTCATTGAGGTATTTTAGATGTTACTTGAACTCTCTTTGCACATTTTCATGGTTGCAGGTTTTCCTAATTTTGTATCATAGTGCAAAGATCACTTGTGGATTTTTTTTTTGGTGGTTAGAAATGCTAATGTTTATGTTTGCTAAAATACCTACAGTTGTCTAAATTTATTATGTAGTTTTTTTCTGATCTATAGAGAGCTGCAACCTTGGGAATATCAGAATTTCCTGTCTTGGGCCGCATCAGGAACAGCAGGGTTCGGATCAAAGATGCGACCTTTTCATCCAGGTAACACTCACTATAATAATTACCATGTTTTATAATTTGTTTAATGAGAATTAGTTAATTGATTGGAATGGCCACTACACAGACAGCATGGTTTCTTAAATCTAATTGAAAACAATACTTAACATCAACTCCAGTAGTGATATTAGTAATGAGGCACGACTAATCTTTGAAAATGGAAACACCTTTTTTCTGTTTTTGAAACATAAAAATAGGTCTTAATCTTTTATGTCGAGAGCCTTGTCATCCCTTGTTTTTAATTCCACTATAGCACCTTTATATTTAAGTAGTGTATAGAAACTGTTCCTGGGCTCAGTAGCGGGGCCAAACAATTTCTCTCATATATTCAGCGTGGACGAGTAGAAAATAATACCCATCTCATATGTGCCTCTTAACTTTTTGGTTGGATTGTAAATTCTGCTAGCATTTATCACTGATGCCTGAAAAATTCAAAAGAGAAGGTGAATTTTCACTTTCTATAGTTTCTGTCGCATAGCTCCTTTACACTCTCCTGGTCATTACATCTCTTTCTTCTTTCCATATATGAAAAGATTGGTATACTTATACATGCTGGTATTACAGGCAATATGGGACAAGGGAAAGTAAAGAAGTTACAGTTGAAGGCAGAGTTCAATTTGATTTGCTTCAGGTCTTGTCTATATAGCATATTTGTTTCACAAACCATTTCCTTGTTTGTATGATAGAGAAGTTTGTCCGTATTTTCTCACATAATGAATTATGTTTGTTCTTCATTTTTCCAGGTCATGCAACGAGATTATAAACTAAGTTCTTATTCATTAAACTCTGTTTCAGCACACTTTCTTTCTGAGCAGGTAAGTTTTTGAGATATTGTTTCAATAAAGCTCAACAGAATTTGTCTTGGTTGTCAAGCTTTGTCTTAATATCATTTTGATATGGATTTTCTACAACTGATTTGTCTTGTTTATCAATCTTTTGTCTTGATTATGTACATACACATCCAGGAATAATCTATCTTTCTGAAAATCAGTTTTGTTTCCACCTTTTGAATAAAGCCGGGCCTTTTGACCTTTCCTCCCTTTCCCATTTGCTCTTTCTAAGCATTTCTGCCTTAATTTTGGTATTTAGCTGTTCATATTTCTTTCCATGATTCTGACATGGGCATGTTTTGATAAAAAACGAAACCCATACTCATTTACTATTTTTTCTATCCTGAGTCTGTATAAGGTGTCAGTTTACTTCCCTTTAACACATTATCCATTCGATCCTTTCAATGAAACTTTTTCTTGTTTGCTTTCTATTGAATTAAATGTACATCTGGGGTTGAGCTTGCTGATGTCACCTTGTCTCATGCAGAAAGAGGATGTTCACCATTCAATAATATCTGATCTTCAGAATGGGAATGCAGAAACTAGGAGGCGGCTTGCTGTATATTGTTTAAAGGTGCATGGTTTGGTTTGACAGCTTCTTCTTCCCATCTTTTGATTTTTAAGGCTCCTCTTTTCTCTACTTGGAATCTCTGGCGTATTAGTCATGTTGGCTTTATTATTAATTGCATTTAACCTATTGAAATGCTTGTATCAAATGCCGAGTGATTGAGAGATGGATTCAGATGACTGTCATATTTCAGTTGAATGATGGAGTTCCATTTTTTGGGTTTTTCTTTGTTCTGCACAACAAGCATTCACATTAGAGATTACCTGCAGTTGAGGAGTTGGTGAATCTTTTTACAAACACACTGGAGATAATTTTCATCAAGCGGGCAAGATAGCTTGTATTTTTCTTGTCTTTCATCATTACTATAACTTAACTCAACAAGTGGACTTAGCTTCTCAACTATTTAGGATGAAGCTTTATCTTCTTTCAGATATTAGATAGTTGCTGATAATTAAAATTTCAGGTGTGAACAGGTATATTCTTAGATGTCCATCTTCCAATGAAATAAAGTCATTCTTTATGAAGAGTAATTCTTCCTCCTGTAAATTCTAGTTTTAAATAGAAGCCATCCTATTCCAAAGATCTATTATTGCATAAAAGCATTCTATCATTGAGAGCAGTGTGAACTTTAAGGAATTATTTTTGCAGTCGCATTCTGTGAATGTTTTTCTTCAAAACTTATTTAAATTTAACTTTTAGGGGTAACTGGTGATGGTAGTAGTCTTTAATGTGGTTTTAATACATTATGGGTCATGAATAGAAGTAATTCAGAAAGAGCTCCCTTTTCCTAAAGATATTTATGTCTGTGCATCAACCAACCTTCCCTCAATCTTTGGAGGACTCTGTTGATGAATGTTATTAAGTGGTGTTCTTGACTAGTACATTATGCACGTTTGAAGTAAAAAGCCTTTTTTTTTTCTCATTTGCTGCATAATTAACATCTTCTTGTTGGAATTGCAGGATGCATATCTGCCACAGCGACTCTTGGACAAACTGATGCTCATTTACAACTATGTGGAAATGGCCCGTGTAACTGGTGTCCCTCTCTCTTTTCTTCTTGCCAGGGGACAAAGCATCAAGGTTAGACCAGGCTAGTGCTACTTTGATGCATTGCCTCACTGGAGTTGGAACAGTTTTTCTATGATGTAATTTTTATAAATTAATTTCCAGAATTGAAGATACATAATTTCACTGGTCATCAAAATGAGCTAGAAGAAATTCAGTTGCAGAATTTAAATGCAATGCATGTTTAAAATCAATATAGACTTTCAATATCTAATATGGGTTTGTAGTCATAAACATGGTTACAAACTGGTTAGAATTGATGAGACATGTTATTATGCTATTAGTTATGAATATCATTAGTAGCATAGGGAAGGTAAAAAACTATGATTTGATTGGCAGGTGATTTCATGTTACAATAAACATTACAGTGCTACAACTTCTTAATGATCATTTTTAGCTATGCAGCTTGGGAATGCAGGATCTTAGATGGAAGAGGAGCATGCTATTTGTATTCAATTTTTTTATACAAAAAGAAAAGAGGACATGCATTTGCAATTTTCAGCACATAAGACTTTGATGTAGATGTGTATAGAAAAGAGAACCTCAGAACAGAACTTTCCACTACAAAATCACACATGAAGATCTTTTGTACGATAAAAGTTTGAATCTATAATTGAAGTGAAGAGAGAAAAGCTCTGTTTCATGGCGACCATGCTGCAATTTGATCAGTGCTCATTGAATAAGAATTCGAGATTCTGTTAGGAAAGACCTTTTCATATAGGCATGCATACAATATGAGTTTGGTTGAGCTATGGCTCTGTTTATCCCTATCCACCTCTCCAAACTAAAATTTTGTGCTGCCTCAGGTTGGTTAGATTTTATTTAGGTTGCTAATTGACATCAAGTTAATCATGCTAATTTTAAACTATTGTTTTCAGGTGCTTTCTCAACTGTTGAGGAAGGCCAAGGAAAAAAACCTAGTTATTCCGAATGTCAAGCAGGCGGGATCTGAACAGGGAAAATTTGAAGGTGCAACTGTGAGTCAACATCTACATTGCCTAGTTTTTAATTTTTTTTTTATCCTGGGCTTTATTTGCTGTTCACTTGTATTGCTATGAATCTAACTGACTCAGAAAGACTTCAAATGTGTGAAGGAGGAAAGCTTAATATAAAATTTCTGGCTAATTGAAACTATAAAAGTGTAATAATTGATGTTGTTGTTTCAACCTATTTAATATTCTTCTTGGCATCATCTTGGCTCGCTTGTCTTTGGGATGTCCTCGCATGCTCATCTGTGGATATGCAATTTTGTCTTCCCCTTCTTTATTTCCCTTCCATTCATGGAAGGACTGAAAGCTAATTAATAGGTTACTTTGGTGTTGCTGTATTGACTAACAGTGCTTGTGTGAAGAAGAATACATACTCTTACTTGAAAAATTCCCAGTTCACAATGAATTGGAGGCCTGAAACCCAGGTGTGATTTCTATATATTGCTTCTGTAGTTCTTGACTAGTTGACTCAAGAACTTTGCTATGCCTGCAGCAAATTGTGAATCATGGTAGCCTAAGGTTATGTTTTGCATTCTTGCTTGATATAATTTAACTGCTATTCCCAATCTGTTATTATTAATAATTTTAAGCTGATGGTATGCTGGCGGGTAACTGTTTTAAGTCTGAAGAAATATTTGTTGGGTGTATCTCTGTAGTTTTTGGCTCCTGCTGATTCCATGTTAGATCTGAAATGGTGCTTTTGATGTTTTTGTAAGAATGGTAATCCATTTTGAAAGATTAGCTTGACAAAATTAAGTTCTTTGTATATGTATTATATTCCAACTTTAGTGATTTAGCTCTCCTTTTGGAATTTAATTTCTCTGCTAATGTTCGGGATGTTAAAAAAATCAGGTTTTGGAGCCAAAAGCAGGATTCTATGAAAAGCCAATTGCAACACTGGATTTTGCATCCCTATATCCATCAATAATGATGGCATACAATCTATGTTACTGCACTCTGGTGAACATTTGGACCTTTTTCCAGTAGCTGTTTTCTTTAAATGTTTAACTTGTCCAAAAACTGATTCTAAATGACAAGCTTTCTTCCAATTTTTTTAATCTTTATTGGTTTTTGTGAAGGTAACACCTGAAGATGTTCGCAAACTGAACCTTCCACCTGAATGTATCAATAAAACTCCATCTGGTGAAACTTTTGTGAAGTCAAATTTACAGAAGGTAGCTAGTTATTTAAACAAGAATTTTTGTTGTTGCTGGCATTTGTTTTCTCATGAAAAAAGAGTGAAATTGGTGAATCCAATTTCTTATTGATGAGGATGTTATACAATATACTTTCAGGGAATTCTACCTGAAATTCTTGAAGAACTATTAACTGCTCGAAAAAGAGCAAAAGCAGATTTGAAGGTGATCACCTTTCTAATTGCATTAACTTGCAGCTAGAAGTTTTTACTATATATTTCTATCCCATTGCACAGTCCCTAGATTTTCAACAACCACGTACTCAGACTTTTTTATTGCTTATTAGAATTTTTTATGATTTTAGGAAGCAAAGGATCCCTTTGAGAAGGCTGTTCTAGATGGTCGCCAACTGGCATTGAAGGTAAGTTTACAAAGCTCCAAATTAACTAGATGATTGGCATCTTCCGTAACCTGTACCTATTTTCAATTAATTTGAAGTCTTTGACATCTTTTCTTCTTTCAGATTAGTGCAAATTCTGTTTATGGGTTTACAGGAGCTACAGTTGCCCAATTGCCATGTCTAGAAATATCCTCAAGTGTTACAAGCTATGGTACTCTAACAAAATGTGTTTTCAAATTATAATTTTTTTTGGATTAAAAACATTAGCATATTGCGTGCTAGTTCTGCTCAGTTTAACTAGTTGTTTGCTTTTTGAAGGTCGACAGATGATTGAACACACAAAAAAAATTGTGGAAGACAAGTTTACTATACTAGGGGGCTATGAACACAATGCAGAGGTATGCCATCACGAACTTCAGTGTGTATAATGTGATAAACTATATTAGACAATGACAGGCTAGATATGAGCGGGTATATGATAGGTAGAGAGATTTCTCTCAGATTTATCTACACCTCTCAACTGGTCAGTGCTTGCCTTTTATTAGTTCTTTTGCCATGTTTCTTAGCAATATATATATATATATACATGTAGCTTATCCTGTTTATGCATTCATGTGTATGGATTGGCTCTCTCGAAGTTCTTCAAGCTTTGAGATTACAGACATGTTACTATGTGCATGGCTTGAGATTAAAAGACTTATCTTCTCTGCTAGAGTTGCTTTATACTACCTCTAGAAGTGACAGGAATACCATGATGTCTCTGAAAACCAATGTAGTGATGGGCACTGATGCAATATACATTCACGTTGTTGATCAAACCTTAATGGCAACAGGTTGTTGCTGCAATTTAAGGGTTTGATATTTGGTCCTGTAGCACTTCTGTATGCTGCCCATGACCTTTGGCTTGCCAAAGCTTCTAGCATATCTTTTAGTGAAGATCCATCTTCTAATGAGCTAAATTCATATTGAGAATCCTCTGAAGCATGTACCAAGGATATATAAATTTTCCTTGAAGAATTATGCTCAATCATTGCATATGTGATTTTATCCCTATCTGTCCCAACTTACTCTTTACCCCATTTGATACCATTAGAACTATTTATGTATATTCTTAAGCCTCAATTTGGGTCCAGCACCTTAGCTGTACCTTATTATTGTAATAGCCTGATCTGATTAAGTTAATAATTTCAGGTTATTTATGGTGACACTGATTCAGTCATGGTGCAATTTGGAGTTCCTACTGTAGAAGCAGCAATGAAGTTGGGCCGTGAAGCTGCTGAGTGTATTAGTGGAACTTTCATCAAAGTAAGTTATCCTATTTTCTTGGTGATAGGGTGCAAGAAGAGGGTTATTATCTATTTCTTTGTAATTTATTGATTTCAGTATTCTATGATTAGCTGGTGAATATACTGTTTAGGATTTGTAATTATTATTCTTGTCAGTGATTTATATTTTGTTGGCATTTTGATTTCCCTAATAAGCTTGTAATGTTGAAGTGCCTTTACTACTATTTTAGATGGTTTGTTGTGAACACTTTCATGTTTATTTTTTCTTTTAAAGTCAACTGTTGACCTGATTTCACGTGCACTTTTAATTGAACTTTTTTTCCTCCTTTGGGTTTTTGTAATTAATGCCTTCTGTTTATTTATTGGATATTTGTGTGGCGAAGCCCATCAAGCTAGAGTTTGAGAAGGTTTATTATCCATATCTATTGATTAGCAAGAAGCGATATGCTGGTTTATTCTGGACAAATCCAGACAGATTTGACAAAATGGATACTAAAGGTGAATATTGGAACTTCTAAACATTCAAGCTTTTGAAGTGTTTATAGTATGTCTCTTAATTTGTCATATGTCATGGACAGGCATTGAAACAGTTCGAAGGGACAACTGTCTATTGGTAAAAAATCTGGTAACTGAGTGTCTTCACAAGATACTAATAGACAGAGATGTGCCCGGCGCTGTTCAATTTGTAAAGAACACAATTTCAGATCTTCTCATGAATCGCATGGATTTGTCACTTCTTGTTATTACTAAGGTGGGGAATTGTTTTGGTGCCATCTATTGGCTTTTGATGTTAACCTTAAACTGCCTATAAGCGTGTTTAAGAATTTTTGTATCCGTGCTAAAGCATCAAACATCAAAGACATCAATGTTCTGTATTTGTACTAAAGCATTTAGCTTAACAGGGTTTGACAAAAACAGGAGATGATTATGAAGTAAAGGCAGCTCATGTTGAACTTGCTGAACGCATGCGCAAGGTGCTTTAATGATTCTGTTATCTACTTCATCAGAATGTCTATTGATGCAGCTGTGCTTTTTCTTGTGTAATTATGGACATATTACAGATAATACACTTTTATGAAATTTTGTTGAATTGAGTATATTTGTAAACTAATTTATGGGATAAAATGTTTTTTCAAAGTGTTTTGGCCAAAATTTCTCCAATCCATGAGTTTGAAGTTGTGGATTTTCAATGAATTTGGATGTTTAATGCAAACCTAAACTCCCAAGTACCCAGCTTTTTGGGTCTGCTGAACTTTTTACTCGTGTACTTCCTCGTTTTAAGTTCAAAGTTTCCAGATTAGGCCAAGTTTTCAAATTCCATCTGGTTCCAAACTTTGGACTTTCATTATTTGTTCAAATTGAATCCGTACTCATTAAATATGCATGAATATCTCAAAAAATCGAGTTACTAACTTACTGTAGTGTCCCATAGTTACTGAAGTTTGCATTCAGCTGACATAACTTTGTAGGTGTCCTGTCTTTATTTCATATTTATCGCAAATCTTGGTCTTTAGAAAAAGAAATAGATTAGGGTTCTTGAAATTTTTAATAATTAAATGTTGCATCTGTATTTAACTCTGTCATAATGTTGCATGTGATTGATAGAGAGATGCTGCTACTGCTCCAAATGTTGGGGATCGAGTGCCATATGTCATTGTAAAAGGTGCAAAAGGTGCCAAGGTAATTGATCTGGTGGCTTTGTATTATCCTATTCTATTTCTTCCAGTGGAAGATAATTCTTTTTACTTTCCTGGTTTACGTTGGTGATCAGGCTTTTGAGAAATCAGAGGATCCCATCTATGTTCTAGAAAATAACATACCAATAGACCCCCAATACTATCTGGAAAACCAAATTAGCAAGGTTAGATTGGTGTATTTTAGTCTAAAGTGAAGTTATGTTTTGGTCATCTGTTTAGATTAAATGTTGACAGTAGGGTTCACTTTGCAGCCACTATTAAGAATTTTTGAGCCCATTTTGAAGAATGCCAGCAAGGAGCTTCTTCAGGGAAGTCACACAAGATCTATTTCCATATCTACTCCTTCAACAGGTGGCATTATGAAATTTGCTAAGAAACAGCTCACATGCATTGGCTGCAAAACCCTTCTTAGGTATGTTCGAATTGCTCTTCTTTTTGCATTTTCTATATCTTTTATGCTACTTATCCCAACCCCCCCCCCCCCCCCCCCCCCCACATCTTCTGCATGTGATGAGCATTTTTCAACTGGCACTTTAACCTTAAACATATCAGTGTAAGAACAATTTTCAAGTGTATTGGATGCATAGCAGAAGCTAAGAGCTCTTCTAGCATGTATAATTTCATAAAAAACATGAATCCAGTTTTGCATTCCATTGTTTTCCCATCAGAGATTTTTTTGAGGGCAGGGTTGAAGCCACATCTAAGTGTTGCGAGCAAACTTAGTTCTTCATTTTAACCTTAGCAGAGTCTACACATGGTTGTGGCCTTTTTCTTTGTGTCAGCCTGATTTTGTGAAGAGCGCAAGATGATAGCTGGGAACATAGATTAAGGATAGTGCAGTGGAATGTCTAGCATTTTGTCAGAAAAGTGTATCGCAAAGATTTAACAATGTAAATTCTACCTGATTAGTTTGGGAAGGTCCATGGGCCATGTTTGGTTTTCTCTTGAATTTGGAATGGATTGGGAATAGGATTCTGATTCAATTCTAAATAATATTGCTCTTCAATTTCAAACTAATTCTGCTAGTAATAGAGTTTTAGTACAATGAAAGAAAGGGATATAAAATGTCTCATCTTGTGTGGAATTTTAATTTTTAAGCGGTGACCTGAACAGAATCTCACAAAGAATGGAAAAATGATTCGCATTCCATTCCCAATCCCAAGTAAACCGAACCTCCATTGGGCTCAATGTCTAAGAATTGATGACTGCAAAAGTATACTAGCTGGCTGCCTTATGTCGCCACAAGGCCTATACTATTGGCATAAATTCATGGTAGATGCATGTCCTTGGTCTCCTGTTATGGGCGTGGCCCTGGAGTACTTCCTAGTCTCTAAAGTTTCTGTTATTTCACTCATGGAGCTATGGGTGCTTCAGCACATGACTTGCTTCTGTAATGAATTAAAGATCAGGGGGTCTTCTGTATTTCGGTCTTCAATGGACCAGGCATTCAAAGAGTTTATATAAACCAACTTGCATTTAGCAGAAGAAATTGAGGAGCCCATTATTTATTTCCCAGATGTTACTGATTTAAGGGTCTCGGGTAATTCTGTTTGTCAAGCTAGAGGAGAAAGGCAGTGATGCATTTTTATTTTTCTATCAAAGACGTTCTTGTTTCTTCAGGAAAACATGCCTTCTCAATTCAAGTCCGATAGTGAATGTAAATAACGCCCATCACATCCTTTTCCTTTATTTTTTAAGAATTTTCTCCGATGCTTTGTTTTTGGCGTGGGATTGGGGTTCTATGAAAATCCTAATGCAATTAATTGTGTTGCTGACCAGCAATTCAGATCGAACTCTCTGCTCAAACTGCAAAGGGAGAGAAGCAGAGCTGTACTGCAAATCAGTTTCTCAAGGCAAGCATCTCATTTGAATTCTCTTTAATTTTGCGTGAGATGACTCTGTAGATTTGAAGTGAAGTGTTTGGTAATTGAAATTATGGATTGTTTACAGTATCTGAACTAGAGCAACTTTTTGGGAGGCTGTGGACACAGTGCCAAGAGTGCCAAGGCTCTCTTCACCAGGATGTTCTTTGCACTAGGTTTATCATCTCCTCTCTTTCTAAAACTATTACATACTCTTTACTTTTAGTAAGGATTGCCTTGTCGCATGTTGGTTCTCATTTCAAACCGCAGGAAAAATTTAAAAAGAAAAGAAAATGTGGTTTTTTTTTTTTGTATATTTTCTTTATTCTATTTCTAAGCAATTTTTCCCTTTTGGACCCAGTCGGGATTGTCCAATATTTTATCGTAGGAAAAAGGCACAGAAAGATATGGCTGAAGCCAAGAGGCAATTAGATCGATGGAGCTTCTAACATTCCAAGAAGGTTAGTACCTTGTACTCATAACACAGTCAAATATTGCTAAAAAATCATAGATATGCCGGGAATGTTTCTCAACTTAACGAGGATGACACAAGAAAATGAGGAACTTCACTTCACAGAGGTGTCTTCCGAAGTTCATGGACAAGACGGCAATTTGGCAACATGGTTTTTCACCCGTGGAAACTCTTTTGATGCAGAGTCCCTGGATAAGCTGTTATTAGTTTTTCCGTTCACCATTAAGAACAAGATCTGAGTATGATGAGGTTCAATTTTGCTGGATACAAGGGAAAGATGTGATCGGTGGTTGGGGGTTCAATCAAGTATGACAGGCACAACCTTCTAATCCTGTTTGTAGGGGGTTGAATCAAGTATGACAGACCCAACCTTCTAATCCTGTTTTGTATTAATTAATATCAGTGATTTTGTATACAAGTGGAAGGAGGGCATGTATATTTTTTCTTGGTCTTTATTTATATTAACTAACTTTATTCTTTCTCACTCGGAGACAAACACATGGATTCAGTGGCGAAAGTAAATTGTTAAGCGGAAACTACTAACAAATTAGGGGTGAAAACAATGCTGATAATTGTCTAGGACGATGCTTATAATAATAGAGGACAAAACATCTTACAAAATAGGATGGGTTTATCTAAAATCTGCGGACAAATTATATTAATTAACTTTAAAATTACAATATTGTAGTAAAGTTAAGATTCCATGAATGATAAATGATTGTTCTGCGAGAAAGGCAAACGCCCGATGTGTTCGTATAGGTCAATCCTCAGGGGACATCTCCATGCTCTCTTTGCTCTTCATCTTTTGTTTAGGGCCTAGAGGCTGTTCTACAGCTACCATCCTAGTTCTTTAATACTACGCCTTTCCGATTCAAGCCCAATCAAAAGACTAGGCTGAAAGAACAGGTTAACCATGGTGAAAAAAAATAGACACTTGTTGATATTTTACACGTATCATAAATAATTGATCAAGAAAATGTTAGGTTTTACTTATGTATTTTTTTCGTTTGTGACTTTTGTACGGACTTTCATCTCGAAGGTCATTTTGCAGAAAAATTTTACACGTTAAACTAAACGTACTGCTAATGGCAAATGGCTTTGCCAACTAACCCTGCCCTGTCGTGGAAGCGTCGCCATTCTCTCTGGAGTAAACAGAGCGCAGGGAGTATCGTTTGGCTCAAGTAAACAATCTCAGACGTGTTGTTATGGGCTGTCGACATAGAGGGCAGGTTGGAATGCTTGCTCCACAATCCCTGCAAGTCTTCATTGCAGAAACAAGAGGAAAGTGAACACACAATCTCCAGCAAAAATAGTCATAAGTTCACATGGGTGTAATTGTAAGGGAAATGCACTCACCATATGACCGCATCCGAAAGCCAGGTCTTTCGGGTTTGTCAAGCAAATGGGGCAGACCTAGAACAATATAACTTGTATATCAAAACGAAAATCCTGGTACAGATATGAATCCGAAGGAGGTAAAAACTGGGGGGGGGGGAGGTACCGGTTCCACTGAAGCTGTTGGAGCGGTTGGTTGAACTGGTTTGTAGTTTGTCATGTGCGGGATTGATTTGACTGCATTATCATGATCAATCACTTCACGAGGAGGTGGAAGTGGCCTTCTGTGTGGACCACCAACTGAATTGTAGCTGCACAAGTAAAAAAATAGTTCAAGACTTGAACGCCCTGGTTTAATTTCTGACAATAACTAAAAATCGAGCCTTCCATCTTACTTTGCACGCTGAAGAGTTTGTGTTGCTCTGTACTGAAGTGGGATTTCCATGAGGGCAGCAAGTGCAAAGTCTGTTTCTTTCTTTGATGTTTCGGTGTTGTCTGACATTATTTTTGTGAAGTTCACAAACTGCGCGAGGATAAAAAGAAAAATGTGTAGGCACACGTGAGGTTTTGACACACAGCAGGTTTCAAGACAAAAACAAGTTTGGTATCCCATGTGGTTTTGAAATTCCAAGACACTTAAAAAATTAGTTTTGAAAACTCAATCCTAAGCATGCCCTAAGATTAGTTCACAAAGAAGAAGAGGTTCAGGGTCTCTCTTTTGACACATGCCATCTAAGGCTGAGCATACTCTCTTTTGACACATATCAAATGTACCTGAAAGTTGTCAAACGCGCGTTGAGGAATGTTATCATCAAATTGCTGCATAGCATCCCACGGTCCATCCCCCACTCCAACCAATATAATTGAGATAGGATACTTACTGTGTATAAAATTGCCAAGCATCAATACAGTGAGAAAAGCAAAATGTCCAAACAATTTTACTGATGCCATTACTTTACCTAGCAGCAACTATGGAGTTTACAGTTGCATGTTCTTGAGGACTGAACCTTCCTGCAGGAATATCAGGACCCCGGGTAACCTAAATATAGGGAAAAAAACCCCAGCAAACATTGCGAAGAACACAAAGTCAAAATGCGTTCACATTTCACAATGGCAAATGAGAAAGGGGATGAATATAAGAGAGATTTAAGAACCTGTCCATCTGCAATAATAACAAGAACATGATACTGTCCACCACTTTTCTCCACAATGTCAATCGCTGCATCAATGATTGGAGCAAATGAAGTTGGACCTACAGAAGTGGGTGAAAGTTGCTATTCTCAGTCCTTGTCCTTTGACAATGTAACACACAGACTTCTCATGCATAAGGAATTGCCCATTTCTTATTCATTCACAAGACTCCATTGCCTCTTAGCAACTTAAATGAGGAAATAACAATACTAGAAAAATGAATGATATTCTGCAAAGCCAAGGTGTCGAAAGGAAAGAAAAGAGAAAGATGCAAATCACACTTCGAAATAAGCAAGAAGGAAACAGGAAAATGTCGAACCTGACAACCTCAAGTGTGGAACAATCTCCCTGTATCGTGTAAGAGCTTCCTCAAGACCATTGCAAGGTCGATTATCAGGATAAAAGCTGAATACATACTTATCATGTGTTGATGCTACCGAAAGTAAATAAGAAATAAATCAATAACCAATCCATGAAAACTCTAGCACATAGGGGTACATAGAGTGAAGCTATAAAGAGAGACTAACCATCGCCAAATCCAAAACAAGGTATCAAGTTATCTTCATCAAAAGGAGACAGAGTACGGCCAATGATAGAGATTGCTTGCTCATAGGGATTCAGTGTGCTACCGATTGCATGGAGGCTTTTCCGGTGAAATGAATGCCTACCTAATATCATCAGGAAAAAGCATATTTTCTGCACTTATCAGATATGATGAAATTGGAAATTAAATAGATCTCAATGGAATGGAAAAATCACCTGTCCACTCATTACTCTTGGTGAAATCAATACCAAGTATTAGATTGGATGATTCAAGACCAGCTTCTCTCAGGGAAGAAATAACCTGAGAATACACAAAACTTGTTCTGCTTAATTTTTTTTTTTCCATTGAGACAGGTAATAAATAAGCTGAGCCGTATGCTACTCGGTCTCTATTTTTTTTACAATTTTTCTTAAGATTTATACTCAGCCATGTGCAACTTCGAAGATGTTTGAGTGACAATTTTCCCATCAATTATCATGACATCTGTCAGTTATCCGATATCCTTGATTTTTTACTGATTTGTCATTTATATTACTTTTTCTTCAAGCTCCTTATAAACCAGTGAAGAGTATGTTTACTGTACAAAAACGATAGCTGCATTGTCATGTACTGTACAGTAGCAATGATAGCTTGTCATATAATCTGCTTTGGATTAAAGACTTCAATAACTTATAACTATTCGACTGTGGAAAGTTCTTAGTAAAACACGCCCCAATGGCTGCAAGACTGGATATTTCAAAACCTGTCAGCTTTAGCAGATTGATGATGAGATTGTCCAGCGGTCAATGGTCATCATGCTTGTGTTGATATGAATTGCCGAACATCGGTCAGCTAAAGTCCTATATTTCATGCAATACTCTCAATAAGAGAGTACCTAGGCTGATGTCGCCACTCATTGTCATGTGCTGAATTTAGGCTTCATTCATGTTCTGTTTGGACAACGAGGCTCATCAACAAAGAAAAACTTGGCTTGCTGTTAAAACCATCCCCAGAAGTTTATATTTGCTTATCCACGAAAGCAATATATGAAATCCATACACAAATTTCACACACCTTTCGTAGTTAAATGAAAATCATTGCTTATAACACGTTTAAAAGCAGACATTTTGATCACGAACTATCATGCACCATCAAAGTTCCAGTCATATTTTGTTGTATAGCGTATAATCTTATAGCAGTATTTAATGATATCCATTGTCTTCTACAATTCAATAAATGAACCAAGAACCGTACCTGATCCAACGAGTTGAAATTATCAGCTATATAAGTTGGATGCCGCCTAGGTTGATAGTTATCATCAATCGAGTTGAAATTATCAGCTATATAAGCCGGATGCTGCCTGGGTTGATAGGTATCGTCCATCGAGCTTTCCGAGTAAGAAGGGGATTGTTGCTGAAAATCATATTGATGATCATCGAAAGTTGATTCCCCGTTCCCCATGCTTAACAACTTCTTTACCTATATTACCAAAAAAGAAAAACTCTCAAAGATGAGGTTGATTTTAGTTATGTCACAGAGACATCAGCATTCTGAAGCTGCAAGAACAGGTCCTTTAAAAAGAACAGAAAAACTTGCAAAGAACAGCATACTCCAGATGGTTTTGCATCAACTCAAGTTAGTACAACATAATTTGTTTCATGCACCACCATTTCAGCAACTCAGTAGTGGGAGTGTGACTAAATTCTAAATTCAAAACTAGAAAGTTCACCAAACTAACACTAATTATATATCACAAACAAATAGATTAGATTCAACTCAGAATTGCCAAGAGCACCACACACATAATTTCCATCATAATCATGTTTCTCTCCTCTTCTTAATTATAAACCCAATTTTTCCCGCAAGACTAACCCGGAATCTATATCTCCACATGGCCTGTCCAACTAAAGGAAGAACTTTCCATCTATCAACTTATCAAAGACATAAAAAAATCATACAGATTAAGCTAAAACTTAAACACCTTGCTGCTTCTCAATTAACCACCAAACCAATTCCATCAAAGCACCAAAAACCCAAAACCCATCAACAAAAACATATCAAAATCCAAAACTTTGCATGCAAAGAAAAAAGAAAAAACATTTCATTATCAAAGGCTGTACATTAAAGTCAAACAAAATAAACCACGAGAGCACATACAAAGAAAGATATAAAAAAAAAAGACTTTTAGAAAGAGAGAATCACCTGTTATCAACAGAGGTGAGAGGAGAGAGGGGGGAATTGCAAAAGATGAAATTCAAAGAGATATAATTATAAGTAACTTCAATGATTTCTGGTTATGGCTCTTCACTGGTCCTTTTAAAAAGCTTAAGACAGAGAGAACCGTGGGAAAAATAATGTTTCAGTACGGTTTGAAGTTACTTTATTTGACCATCTCGCTTGTTTGTTGACTTTTCCCTGTATGCATTTCCATCGCCAGCCAAACTGCATTTAGTTAAAAACTAATTTGTTTTTTATTTAATTTTTATATAATATTAAGAAATAAAAAAATACCTTAACAAACAATCATTAACCTAATATAAATCAATACCTTCACATTCCACATTCAACGTTAGCTTCTCTTCCACTTTCCTGTTTTTCCTTTTTATTTTTTTATTTTTAAAGGATCCAAATAATGTTGAATCATACAGAGTACTTTATATATCTCGATTCACATGTAAATAAATTTGAAAATACCCTTTACTCTCAATAAAGGATATATTAAAATATTTTAATTTGAAAATATTTTTCTATATTATTCTACTTTAAAAAAAAACTTAAAAAATAAAAGTTACCAAACTCGGAACCAATACCATCATGCTATACCTAAAATTGGAACTCCACGTAATGAATTACGAAGCAGGGAAACCTACAGTCTATTCGTTTTAGTTTGTTTGTAATCCTAGTTTGGTCAATTGCTTAAGGAACTTCTAGGAGGGTTGCATTTTCGGTCACGTTTCAATAATCCTTGGTCCGAAGATCAAGTAACGTGATCATCAATCAAAGTCTTATGGATTCCCACATGACATGCTCTTTTGACTTTAATGTAAGGTGGAACAAACCTTGCCTTGTCATATGATAACATAAAATATAAATGTCTTGCCATAAACTCCTTTTCCTTTTGCAATTACTTAGTCCTTGAACCAATCTCATTAAGTACTAATTCCACCTATTAAATGCATTAATTTACAGGCTCTACATTCCATGTTCTCGTTAGCCACGTATATCTATGTTTAATCTCATTAGAAAACTATATCGTATGACTTCATGGTTTACTGAAGGATGGCTTTGTCTCCTATGTTCACCCTATTCATGCAATGTTGCGTAGAGCACACGAAAATGTGCATAAATTAAACGATTTAATTAATTAGCTCAAGGAATTAGAAGATGCATGCCAAACAGATGTTTACATAATTAACATCATCTACAATCAACCACTACTTCTAATAATAATCAATAATAATAATAATAATAATAATATTTTTGATTTACATGTGGTGTTCGGGTCAATTTACGCGTACCATGACTAATTCACATGGCTCATTGAATATCCTACAAGCCTAATAAACAAGCAAGACATCATAAAGATAACAGAAATATATGGTGAGGTTCCAACCCTAAAAAAAAAAACAAACTTCTTCTATAACTAGTATGACCTCACTTGCAATAATTATTATTATTATTATTATTATTATCGTGGATAGCATCTCATCCTCTATAATCAACTTTTAGGGAAGTGATCCCCACCTGAAGAGAAAAATAGAGCGACTTGATTGGAAACTTTTGAAATGGGAAAAAGGAAGCAGCCGGAAGACCAAATCAGAGATTCTTTTATTTCAATAATATATAGTGGATCATACATTAAAAAAAACCTAGAGGGAAAGGGGAATTACCCTGCATCAATGCATCAAGACACAAAAAAATTATCCGCCTCATGATGAAAGTGCTCTGAAGCCGTAAAATCTTTGAATTACGTACTAAAAACAAAAACAAGGTGACTATAATACAATTATTTTTTTATAGATTATGTAAGGTTAGATTAGTAATTTTATTACAATAAAATTATTAATTCAACCCTAAAATAAAAAAATAGATTATTTTTCACTAACGAATATTTTGATCTTTTTATTTTTTTAGAACAAGTAAATAACTTTATTTAAAAAATAAATAAAATCAAATAAACTCTTTTACAGGAGTTTTTTTTGGTTTTTTAATATTTTTTTTCAATATGAAGTTAACTCTAGAGTGTTTTTGTATTTTAATAAATGCTAAATATTTAAAAAGATTTGTTGGTATATACACAGTTTTTGTGGTTTTTAATCGCTAGGTGGGAGTCATTCTTGGCATCTTTTTTCATGATGTAATGACAACACTTGTTTCAAAAGATAAGCAATTATTTTTTTTTCTTTTCTCCTAGCTTTTCACACTAATCTTTTAAAAATTCTAGAACAATTCTTTAATTTGTTAATCCTTCGTATTTGATCCATTTTTATTATATATTTTTTTTAATCTTGGAAATTTATAAAATATGAATACTTTTCAATTTTATCTTAAATTTGGTTTATATTTTTTTAATTGCTATTTATTTTATTTGAGATTATTTTCTACATTATTTTTTAAATAATTTTATCCTTCTTATTTATTTTCTATGAGATTTTTTCTATAGTATTTTGATTGCTATTGTTTTTTACGTTGACAAATCTTTTAAATCAATAATTTTTTTTATTTATTTTATCTTTTAACATTAAATTTATTAAAAGTTGAACATATGCTAAGTTTAGAATTTTATAAGTTGTGGGTCTTAAAGTGTAATCCAGGTTTGCTTTGTTTTTTCCTTTTCCTTTCTTTAACTTCATATTTGTTTTAAGTTTTATTCTTTAGTCTTTATTCAATTGAAGATTGGACTCCATTATTTTTATTTATTTTATTTTTGTACAATTTCTCACTCAATTTTTAAACAACTCTGACTATGTCAGATCTTTTTATTTTTTTTTATTTTTTTTTGAGTTTTCTTT
Organism: Populus ilicifolia; assembly: GCA_015708895.1. Lineage (NCBI taxonomy): Eukaryota > Viridiplantae > Streptophyta > Magnoliopsida > Malpighiales > Salicaceae > Populus > Populus ilicifolia. The sequence goes on from SRLM01000046.1 coordinate 2,008,979, forward strand.
GGCTAATTTTTTAAATTGATACTTTTTCCCGATTCTATCCTTTGATACGTGGAATTATTTTATAATTTATAAATTTATAATCCTTTTTCATTATTTTTTTAACTCATCAAATATATCTCCCATTGTTTTTATAGTTATTTATTTTATTTGATATAAATTTTTATTTTTTTTACAATTTCATCCTCATATTTTTTTCTATAAAATTTTATTGTTTTTTTTTACTTTATATTTTTTTTTAAATTAATATATTTATTTTATTTTATTCTTCAACACTAAATTGATTAAAAAATAAGTTTCATTTATGAAATCAATCCAAATTTAGGATATTCACGTGAGTTTATTTTATTTTTTCTTTACTTGTATCTTTAAATCATGTTGTTTCAAACTTCATTATGCAATATTTATTTAATTAAAAATTAAAATTTTTTATTTTAATTTATTTTTTAAATATTTTTCACTTATTTTAAAAATAACCCAGGTGTTCTCGAGGTTTTTTTTCTTTTTTCCTTTCATATTTGATTGGTTAGGTTATTAGTTTCATCATTATTTTTTTAACTAATTTTTTTCATGTTCCTATAGCTTTATTTTGTTTTTAATAAAATATAATTTAGGTTGTCCCAACTTCTTTTTTATAAAATATAATTTAGGTTGTCCCAACTTCTTTGTTTTCTAGTCCTACAAATCTACTAACATAACTAATATTTTGTTGTAGATCTTTACATGGTATGATCTTTGAGCTTGAAATGACGTCTTGTTTGTTTTTGTGAAGAAAGTTCCATCCACTGCACTTGTAAAATGGGTGCTTGTTGAGCTGGGTTTGCATAGTTTTGGTAGGTTAAAAGTTTATATTTGTTAATAACCATTGGGCTTGGGATTGGCCTAGCTTGGAGGAATGACAGTCTTCGTAAATTTCTGTATCCCAGGTCCTCCAACCATGTCAAAACCCTCCTTTTCTCTCCCAAGTTTTATCTCTTGCGTTCATTCCTTCTCCTCGTATTCTTCACCCTCTTTGGTTGCAAAATTAATTCTTGTACTTGCCTTGAACCTTGATGAAGCAAGAAACTTCGCAATTTATGGTTCACGTACGTATACATGGGAGTTTTCAAGTTTGATAATGTTGTCTACACAATTAAATCATACACAAATTTATATGATTAGCACTCGGTTTAAGCTTGATTAATCAATTTTTTATTAATATATTCTTATTAAAAAATACTGTATCAAAAAAGATTTATAAGCATATTTTTTTAAAAAAAATAAATATATTCTAATAAAAACACACTAGGCTCGACAATATAGCAAACCACAAAAATTATGAGTTTGACACTAGTAGACCTAAGAAGTAATTAAATTTAACACTATTAATTTTATAAATTTTTATATAAAATTATTTATGAATTATTTATCAATAAATAAACTTAATTAAACAAACTTATACTAATCAAAATCATTAGACGTGTTAAAATTTTTTATGCCAGCTATAATATTATTTTTTAGCTAGATAAAATGAGTAAAATATAACTTATAATATTATAAATATAAAATTATATTTAAAATTTTTTTCTTTGTAAAAAGATAAAACTCATAGGTTTTTTTTTGAAATTGTCTATTTAGGTCTATGAATATGAAAAAAGCTTTTCATTTATCCCAACTAGTCCTTTTCTCTTTTTAGATTGGAGAGGGCTATTATTAAAAGACCAAATCTTTTTGAAATATAATCAATAGCTCATATAAATGCTCCTTCTTGTGAGTGGAGGTGCTCTGACATCCATTGTAGTATGAGTGGATAGGGCTTTATCACTTTATTTTGGACTCGACTCTATTCGGGTGTTGGATTTCATGCTCTTGCAGGGAGAGTATCTGATTAAGGAGCGCTATAATGAAACCTTTAAAATAAAGGTTTATAATTTTTTATTTTTTATTATATATATATATATATTTTTAGAATATATTTTTAGAATATTATTATATTTTCTCTTTCAAAAAAATACTTATTAGGTATTAGAAAATCTTTATCTTTATCAAAGAGAACCTTTTATAGATACTAACTATGAGCCATGTTGACCTACCAAATATTAAATATAAGCTATTAATCATCTTATTAGAAAAAATAAATGAAATTATTAAGATTAATTAATTAATCAATTATCTAATCTAGAAATACTTTACTAGACTGTTTGAATATTTAGTACCTCATCAAAGCTTAATGAATTATTAATATTTATGAGATTCACAATTCATCATTTATCACTTGGTGCGTTAATTAATAGTATGATATCATTTGTTTGTGCTAATAGCATTTTTCTTTCAAGTTTTCTTCAATTATATGCTTTTTAGATCTCTTAATTTGTAGATAGATTCTTGATATTATGAATTAATTATTCTGAATTTGAGGATTATGTTTAAGTAAATTAAGATCGGCCATTAATTCTTACGTGCATGAGATTGCAAACTTGTAGCTATCATAAAAATGGATAATGAAGCTAATTTATTATGGAAAACACAAATAATTACTACGATGCGTAAATCATCAATTTTAATGATGCAAAAGAATCTTAATTAATTAGAGAAACAATGAAGATGCTTCAATAAATGTTTGAGCAAGCGCACAATAATGCCGTCCAGCTCATATTAAGCAGTTGTCTCGTGATTAAAGATCGATTGGACTTGCAAGAGATCGTTGTTGTGAGTTTCTTTATGTGTTTGTGTAGAAATGATTAATTGTTATTTGTCGAAGATTATAATTTAGCCAAGCAGAGGGGAAAAATAATATTTATAAATAGAAAAAAATTTAAATTTAATTATAAAGCTAGGCATATTAATTTATAGGATTTTTTTGGATAACTATACATGCAAGTGTGTTTGTTATCAGAATTGCTTTTTCCCCGTCGTGATTGGCACTCTTGGCATCATTATAGCCCGTGCAACTTTTGGATATTTAAGTGAATAATAATTTTTAAGGATTTATGTTTTTATATATAATTATGACTTAATATTTGTATTTAATATCCGGATAGAATAATCAAGGAAGCTGTACACATTCAAATTAGGTTCATTTATCCTGATTATACTGTTCACGCAATACATGGTGACATGGCTTCACCTTGGAAATGGAATGAACCCGGTTGGCAAATTGAGGAGCATAAGATAGGAAATGTTTACGAAGATACAGTTCGTAAATTGTAGAGTTATCAATTGTTTTTTTTTTTTTAAGATGGTAGACCTCAATTTAAAGGTAAAATAAATTTTTATAAAATTCAATATTTCTTAAGCTTGGAAACATTTACATTTTAAATTTTATTCTCCTTCTCTAAGAATTTATCGTGTTTTTGTCCATGCTAATATATATATATATATTATGGATATTTTTCATTAATATTATTATATGTATTAGTAATATTTTTCCTCTCTCAAGTTTGGTCTCTCTCTAATAAGGCGGCTTTTATACCTCATGTTATCACTAGAAAAGCTATAAGCTTTCAATTCTTACAAAAATATGCAATAACTTTCTAAAAAGAATTGACAACTTGGTCTCTTCATTACAATAATATTATGTTTTTATTCTTTTGTCCACTTTTCCTCTCCTTTTTCTTTGTTTAAAGTTAGGCTGTACAGACCAACCCACTGTACCTAGGCTTGGCGTGCATGCATAGGCTGTCCAGCCTAGGTGGATGTCCTCTTCTTTTTTTTTTTTAAAAAAAAATTTCTGAATATTTTTTTATTTAAGAAAAAAAAATGATTGATGATAGGGAATGGGCCATTCTCAAGTTTATATTGCTTGTTGTTTAATGATCCTTGCTAGAAAAATGCTTGGAGAGGCCTAACGTGGATAATTGGTAAGCAGATTTCTGTTCTCCAAAGATTTGAATGCTAGGAAAGATAAGAAAAAAGCAAGATTTTCTCACTAATACACTAGTTTGAGTACGAATGACATTCTTAAACATGATTAGAGAAGAATTAATCTTGATATTCGAAGATTGGCCCGATATTCATTTGGATAGCAAGCGATAAGTTTAGTTTTAAGATAAGTTCTAAATATCTTCTGAAAGAATTTGATCTGTCTTGTCTCATTAACGCTCAATTATGTGGTTTAGCTATGAGCACACAGATCACATCCTCCCTTGTTACACGTACAAGATCTCCCCAGAATCCTCCTAGGATTCTAATATATCACGATCATGATCTTACATCTCCATTTGTTCAATAATTAACGATAATGTCGTTTATTGTGATCTCGTCAATGAAACTCACACAGCAGAATTTTGTTTTTCTTCTGGCGAATCTGCCAGCAATAAGATACGGGCTAAGATCAGGATCTTATTCACGTGCATGGCATATGTTATTCCACAGGCTAAGAAGAACATAGCATAAACTTGTGGGGGCAATATGAGTGTATATGCATATAGGGTTAAAAGAGCTTGAAGTCGAGGAGACATGCAGACCATATATACAATAGGAGAAAGTTATAATTTGGCATAATTTTTGCTTCTGTGTTTTTTAAAAATAATTTTGGCTTAGAAGATATTGATTTTTTCTGATGACTTTAATGTGCTAATATTAAACATAAAAAAAAACTTAAAAAAATTATTTTGAAAAGAAATCTACACCACAATCTTAAAAACCTACCAATATATTCACTTTATTAGAAAAATATGAATCATCGCAAAACTCTTTGTATTTTCTTGATTTCATGACCCCTTTATAAATTAATTTAAAATTATTTTAAAAAACAATCTAAATCTAAAATATCTCTTGCTCTATCCACTTTACAAAAACGAAAAAGAAGAAAGATTAATCAGGCCACGTGAAGCTCTTTGTATTTTCTTGGTTTCATGGCCCCAAATGTACAAGCCAAGTGTGATCATGTCAGGCAAGCGATTAAGGTGTATTCTGATGTCAATTCCTAAGATTTGGGACGCTATGCTCTTCTAATCAGCTTCTTGAGTATTGACACACGCCATTCCCCTTTCTCTACGGTTATTAATATAGCTCAGGAGAACGAGAGACTCGATCTGTCAGCATATATACATGTATGTCATTCTGGCCGTGAATTTCGCTGGACGTATGAGTGGAAAATCAAGAGATGCTTTACATATAAAGGTACGGATCCATAACCTAAAATATCGAAAATCAAGAGTTTAAACCTTAAATTAACTAGATTGAAAGTGGTGTGCATTAATATGAATCCTTCCGTACAAAGCCCATGGAAGGCTCATGTAGATTCTTAAATGAAAATCTCCCTGCAAACCCAATTCTAAAGGGTGAAATCATTTGAATATTTAGCTTATTGATTTATTTATTTATATTCATTCTAAGCGTGTATTCTAAAATTAAATTCACCACTCTAATTTTTATTTTTATTATTTTATTATTCTAACTTGATTAAAATTACCAGCGATGTAGAAAATTAAAAAATCTTATCAGAACTACCATGAAAACAAACAATTAAATTCACAATTTAAGTAATATACTGGTAAACAATATTAATATAACCATTATCATAAACAATGGCAATATTATCAAAAAAAAACTATAATTATACCATTCTATTCATTCTTTTCTTCTCTTTTATCCTTTTTATCTCTTTTAAATTTTTTTCAATCCTTTTAATATGCAAGGCTTTCATTTACCTTTTCTATCACTAAATTGTCCATCTTGCTTACGGAAATATATTTTGGCTTCTCCCCAGGTTTCTATAATTAAAAGTGCCTATCCTTTTTCTCCTCCTTTTTTCCTTGAAAATACCATTCTTCATTGTCTTTAAATTAAGCTTTCTCATTGCAAGTGCAATTATTAAATGAGACCACTAAAGTTTCTCAAATATTTAACAATGAGCTCAACTTTATTATTATTGTTTTTAGTGTATGGATACATTTGTAGACATGCACGTATTTGTGGGAACTGGTATCATGCCACCCTCCAATAAAAAATGTTTTACTCAAATCTTAATACAACTAAAACTCAATTTCTTGAAACTTAGTTGTAATTTGAGTCATTTCATTATTTTCACTAAATCTGTTTTTTATTGCATTTATCCAATCTAAACATGTGTATCTTTTTATTCTAATTAATTATTTGTAGTACAAACTAAAATTAAATAAAAAATAAAACATTTCAAAAGAAGAAGAAGCAGGTATAAGATATCCTTTGATTTGATGCATATTCATTGGATTATTAAGATACTTGATTTTTGAAGAAAACAAATATACTCTAAATAAATTTAATCGTTAGATTTGATGCTTCTATGAAAGGACTTAATTGTTTACAACTTCACTGTAATTTTTTTTTTAAATGTTTAAATATTTTTTCCTTATCGCTTTTTTTTTTGTCATTTAGTTAACCCCAAAACACCAACTTTCATTATGTAAATGCCTTGCACTAATTACCATAAAAAAGAGTAAAACATCCATCTAACTAGCAATTAAAAAAAAAAGATATAGCTTGTGGAGTAACAACCACCGCAACCTTTTCTTTTCTATTTTTTAATTTAAGAAAAAATCTTTTTTTTTAATCTTATTACTGCTTATAGTGTATTTGTTTTTGTAATTACAAAGTGTTTTTGAAATATTTTTTATATGAAATTAATTTTTTTATAATTTGAAATCATTTTAATATACTAATATGAAAAATAAAAATTTAAAAACAACAAACTTATTCTTAATATATTTTCAAATAGAAAAAACTACAAAAATTCAAACCACCAGCTTAATCGGAACACAGAATGGTTTAATTTGATCGATAGTGGGAACACACACAAATACTATATATATTATTTCCTTGCAATATTGGCATATACTGCATTGAAAGGATGGTCACATGCCCTCGATCTGCAAGACAAACAAGGTGTTGGAATTTGGAAACAGATATTATTTCCAAGATCGGGCTGCCCCCTTCCCACAGTGACTTTGGAAATCATGCCTCTTTGTCTGATGCCTTCCTTAGGCGGTTTGTTCAAAGCCACACTAACCTTCTCTTTCCCTAACGTAAGCCTGCGGCCAAGGCCATGTTTGATTTCGTGGGAGCACTGTATTTTCCGAGATATGATGTTTTAAAAATATAAAAGATAAACTTTTAAGATAAAAAATATTATTTTAATATATTTCAAATAGCAATTATATATATATATATTTATATTTTTGAATTGTTTTAATATGCTGGTAATGTATAGAAAAAATATAAAAATAATATTGAATGATGCAGATTATATTGTTAGTAAAGGAAATAAATGAAATCAATACTTAGCAACAATAATGTAAAGTCGTTGAAAAAAAGATGAAAAGTTAATAAGAAAAGTTGTGAGATTCTTAGATTTAGAAATCATATAGTTAAATCATATGCTAATGTAATTGAAGGGAATACTGTGGGTCAATGTTGAAAGGTCTTTTTGTGGATACATGTGATAATAATATGGGTTTTTATGCATTAAAAGAAATGGAAAGAAAAAGCTTATTGGTAAAGGATAATAAATGAAAAAAATTGGTCAATGAATAAGTTAGGAACAATATTGGTATTGAATAAAAAATGTTATATGGATTAAATGGTGCCGAACCAAGTGACTCAAAGGGTTTAAAGTAGTATTGTAGTCAACGAGAAGTCATTATAGAGTAAATGAAACTATGAGAGTTTATAATTATAAAGAGATAATGAAATTAAGGGTATTGATTGAAAAGTGATACATATCATGTTAAAGAATATAATTATAGCGAAGAAATTATGTAAAATGGATACAAATAACATGAACATTGATGTATAAGTGTCTATGATTGATGGAGTCGGATATTTGATTATTGGAGTTCTGGGATTGGATTTGATATGCTAGAATTCTGGGACTGGGGAGATGAATTGATGGATTGAAATCTTGGTTTAATTTTTGGAATTGTTTGGTTCGATTTATTTGGACTAAATTGAATCAATTTGACAAAATTATTGGATTAAATTGGAACTAAATCAAATCAATTGAAAATAGTTGGAGTAAGCATGAATTCAATGGCATGTTTAACTCAATCAATTAGACTGAATTGATTGGAATGAAACAAATGGGACTGAGATGATGTTATATAAATAGTCAATTGGTCCTTGTAATATTTTCTCATTTCATTACAGTCCTTGACTTTTGATTTTTTTAATTTACTCAAATGGAGTCAAATCTTGAATGCTCTTTCAATTTAATCCCTTAAATTAATCCTTTCAATTTAGTCTCTTTTTAATCTAGTCTTTTTCTCTTTTTTTTTTTAAATTCATGCAATTCACTTATACCAGATTCCTATTTTCTTTTCAATTACATTCCTAATTGAATCAATTTAGACCTTGAAACTTAATCACTTGTTGCAAATTCATTCTTGATTTTCAAAATTATACAATTTTGACCAATCTAACTTTTAATTTTGATTTTCTTCTTCAATTAAGCCCTCAATTGATTTTTAAATTGATTATTTGTTTCAAACTTATCATTGAATTTTCAATCTCAGCCAAATTAAATCAAATTAAGCTATTTTCTCAATTTTATCTTCAATTCAAATCTTAATTATGACCTAAAAATTTATTTTTGCTTGTGATACTCAATTATTGATTAATTTCCACCCCCAATTATGTATTTTTTTTTTAATTTTCTTTACTTCTAGACTTTTGTATGATTTATTTTTTAACACACAAAAACTAATTAAAAATGAAAAAATACTACCAAAAAATTGGAAAAAAGCAATGAAAAATGCAACAAATTGAGATTAATCTTGAACTAAATATAAAATTGCGACAAATTAAGCACTGTCAACTATAATTCACCCAAAAATTTAAATTCTTGAGTTAATCTTGAACAACCTTGAGATTTCGTTGCATGGTAACATCCATTTCTAGATGAGATTCTCAAAAGGGAAAAAAAATAAAAAAAATCAGATTATCATGTATGGATATTGTATTATAACTTCTTTTTTTAATCTCACAATTTAATGGCTTGGTGTCATCATTGTTGAGCAGGATTCGAATGAAGTGTTGGACGTCAACACCACAGCTTGCCTCTTCAAACCGATAATTAAATCAGTCTAAATAATTAGGATGGTGAAAGTGAAAGGCTAAGAGAGCCGTAAAGGAAATGACAATAAAAAATTTAAAACCTATATAACATACACTAATCAAACTAGATTCTTTATGCTATGTGGGTTAAATTTATTTATTTTTTTGATATAAAAATATATTTAGATGTTATCAATGTTTTTTTAATAATTTTTTTATCTATATAAAAATTAACTTGATATGATCTAATTAACTTCACAAGTCTTAAAACAATTTGAATAAAAAAAAATCATGATTTGAAAAAAAAATTATTTTAATACATTTAATAGGCTAAATCAAGTATTAAAAAATTATTATTTTCATACTTGGTTTAGCTTATTAAATCTTTTATTTGGATATGAGATCTTGATAATCCTATAGAAAGTAAATATTTTTTTTTATTAAACTCAATTCTCAATTAACCTAATATTGAAGAATAAAATTAAAAAAATAAGTCGAGTCAACCTGAATTAACTTACTAAACCTAGATTATAAGAATAGAATAACCATGTAGAAAGTAAATTGAAATAAGTTATGAAACTCAATTATTAAATAATCAAATGATAAAATTAAAAATAAATAAAAAGAAATTATAAAAACCACTCAAGTTAACCTGAGACAACAAACCATATTCGTGACTTGGATTGTGAAATGAAGATAACTTTTGATAATATAAATCAAAATAAATTATAAAGTCTAATTTCCAATCGACCTAATGTTAAATGTTAAAATAAAAAAAACTTAATTTAACTAAGGTTAACTTCTCAAAATCATGTCAGGAGACTAGGATAACTTTATAAAAAATAAATAAAAGACTATAAAGTTTAATCCTCAATCAACATAATATTTAAGGATAAAATTAAAAAACAATATTCAATTAAAAAAAGAACAAAACAAATCCGTGTCAACTTGGCTAACTCACAAAACTTGCGACTTAATTCATAAGACCATGATAACCTCATAAAAAATAAATAAAAAAGCTTTAGACATTCTTATTTTATATGAAGGATGAAGTTGAGAAATAAATTAATTAAAAATAATCCAAATCAACATGGCTAACTTGTAAAACCCACAATCTAGGCCATGAGATTATGATAACTTCATAAAAAAAAAGTTATGAAATTGAAGAATAATAAATTTTAAAATTAAAAAAAAAGTTCTAAAATTTTTGCAGGTCTAAAGTGAAAAAAGCTTTGGATATTCTCATTTTATATGTCCTGTTTTTACACACTTATAATTTTGTATGTCCTTTCTCTTCTTTAATTTAGACTGAGCTTTGTTATTTTATCGATTTGTTCCCGAATTGTGTCTCTCATAATCCTGATTACTCCTCGCCACCAGCCTTTTGCCTAGTGAATTCTCATCACTAATTTTCTTTCTCATAATAAAGCTCAATAAGGCATTTATAACCTCTTTCAATACAAGAGTTTCTTTCTCCTGTATTAGACTTATTACTAAATTTTTATATGTAGGAGAAGTAGGTAGGACATGCAGTAACATCAATACCTTGTTTTTGTTGTTGGACATGTTGATATGTTGATTCATGTATATACCCTTTGACATCTTAAGACCAAATAGTTTCTTTTTAAAATAAATTTTTTTTGACAATAACTTAAACATATATTAACTTTCCAGTTTTGCCCAAACTATCATCGGTGACTACTAATCCATGACATGATACATCATGTCATCATCCAAAAAAGCATGATAGTTTCCATAGCCCTCGCTTTCAACTCATGTCAATCTTTATCATTCATGTCTTTTAGTTACATTTTGCATAATATTTTCACCTTGTCCTGCTACACCAACATATCTTTCACCCTCCTTAACCATAACGCAAAATTATTTGATCCATTAAACTTGATTATATCAAGTTTTTCAAAAGAAATATTTAACATTATAAACAGGTTATGATACCAATTGTTGTGAAAAACTTGTGACAATTATAAAGAATATTGCAATAGGTTAGAAACTAGAAAGAACATAAAATTTATATAGTTTCAAAATGTACCTAAATCAATATAAGTAAGGAACTTTTATTTTCAGTATATCCAAATAGGATTACATGGGATATATTTATAATAGATCCTAAACCATCAAAGGAATCCTAACCATCCTAGTTGTTTTTCTTTGCTTCGCTTAGGACACTTCTCTCTCCTCGCTGTACTCTACTCCAACATTTGCTTATGAGCCACAAACTACAACATTTCTCATCTTTCATGAAATATTTGCTATATAACTTGTTTTGTTTGAATTGATTTATTATTGAACAAATTTGCTTCACTTAGAGTCTTTATATGCATGGTTAAGAAAAATAATTTTTCATACAATTATACAAAAAAATGCTTTTGAAAACCATTTCACTAGCATTTGTTGTGTAAAATCTTTTAACAAAATATTTTTTATAAAGATTTTTTTTAATATTTAGTAAGTATTGACGTGAAAATATGATAATGATAAAGTGGTGGTGGCATCACATAGAATAATAATTGTGTTTGATAATGTTAGTGATTATATGAACTCATTATTTTTGTAAAATATTTTATGAAACTCCATGAATAGTAATATTTTTTTTTGAAAATAAAATGAAATTGGCTGGTTAACTAAAATATACTTTAGGTTAATTATGTTTATATAAAATATATAGTGTTAAAGAAACATAAAACAAATATTTTCTTGAAAACTATTCTAAGCAAAACAAACACTACATTTATCATGTAATCATTATACAATAAACTAAAGAAGCTCAATATTTTAGTATAGCTTATTTATTGTTCATCTCTATATATTTTTAGTATTTATATCATTGTTCAAGGGTTTTTTTTCCTTTTAGGTCCTTTAAATTTTTTTATTCTTTGCTCCTGAATTATTAACTCTATTTTTTTATTTGATCTTTAAAAGTTATGATGTTATGGTGTATTGTCCATGTTCATGCATATCAGAGACTATTCTTACATTTTATTAAAGATTGCTATTACAAAATAGAATTTTGAGTTATAGTGAAAAAAATAAATTAAAAGAAGAAAAATTCAGTTTGATCCATCAAGTTTTCGAGGTTATATTACTTGATTTCTATTTTTAGGTTTTTATATTTTAATCCTAAACTTTATTTTTGCTACATTTTTGTTTTTGGATATTGAGAGAGTAGAGATAAATTTAACAAAAAAAAAAGATAGGGTAGAAAGGATTTGATTGACCATATTTTGGCCATAAAAAAATGCTAATATTGGTGTCAATGAGCTTGTCTTAGAAAGAAGAGTTCGATGAAGCAAAGAAAGTATAGTTTTTTTTTTCATTTTCATTGTTTAAAGGGTTAAAACAAATTCAATCTGGTTTCTTAAGTTCTCAAGTTTGCATTATTTATTACCTATTCTTTTATAGTTTGGTTCTATGATTTATTTTTGTTACATTTTTGTTCTTGGATATTAAAAGTAGAGAGAAATTCAAAAGGTAGAGGAGGATTAGTAATGTATTTTTTATTTGGTTCCACTTTCAAATTTCTAATTGATTAGAGAATGTTTTAGGGTTGAAAGTAGGTTTATGGAGGTTTCTAAGATGTTTTTGAAATTTTTTGAGATAAAAACAAGTTGAAATTAAGTTTTGAGATCCAAAAACTCAAACCCAATTTTTTTGGATGATGTAGGAGACCAACCTTTTTTTTTAAATAAATTTTTGATTAATTTTTTTCTTAATTTGATTTTAATTAATATCTTCTCTTTTATTTTTTTTAAATTATTTAGCTTATCTATTATTCAAAAAAAAATTTTATGGTTCCTATAATTTCATAATACATAAAAGAAATTATTGTAGTTTATCTTTTTTATATTAAATTTGAGATAAATCAATTGTATTTGAATGACTCATTTATAAGAACAAAATTCTTATGTGCTCATCATCCTGGATAGACCTCCAAGATAAATAAAATAAAATATATAGAATGAAAAAGGATAGCTAAAGTAAAATACTTATGGGTGCATTAATATTTTATTTATTACTAGAAAGATCAACCTTTTATTATAATCTATAGATATTGTTCACTATTTTTTTAGCTAAAATAAAATATTTATGGGTGCATTAATATTTTATTTATTAATAGAAAGATCAGCCTTTTTTTCTAATCTTTAATTGTTGTTCACAAATTTTTTTCTATGATTTATAATTCATTGTTTTAAACATAAACATTTCTATTTCTAAATTAACCACTTTTATGATGCTAATATGAAATCTCTAACACTAGCTTCTTCTTTTTTATTAACAATTAACTTAAAATTCTACTCACAACTAAGAATGGCAATGAGTACCCACGGTTGGAATTTCTTGAGAGTCATGCTGTATCTATTATCAACTTCATTAAAACTTTAGATATTTATAAATTATCTATCAAGTTTCAAGTATTTATTAATCAATAAAAAAATAAAACATCTTATAGTAATATTAAAGTATGCATATTATTACAAAAAACTATATATTCTACAAATATATTTATGTAATATATATCATCTATATATTCAAAAAACTATCCACCGAGCTAGGTCGAGTCATATCAACATCCGTAGAGTCTGGATTGGATTGTCTCTTTTACTGGTGTCAACTAGAGGCTAATTATAGAGAACGAAGGTTTTTGTAATTTCAATGCATTTTTAATAATTTTATTGCCCGTCTTATTGAATAAAAAAAATATCTACGTAAGTTGGCATGGGGAACACGCAATTTGAAGCAGTAGAAGAGACAAGGAAGAGGCAGTGCATGGTGATTTTAGTTTTGTTTTCAGTGCCTCAAAGTTAAGAGTACAAGTTCAGTTGATCTTGATCTTGAGGGGGGATTCAAGGGCGACCACTCGTCTCAGTTGCTGGCTCCTTGACAACCTTCCAAATCTTTAAATTTCATCCTTTCCGGTGCTGACGGCCTCCTTGGCCTTTCCCTTAATTCACACTCCTCTCCTTCTTTCGTTTTCTACCTTTTTTTCCTTGGCTAGGAATCCATGTTCATTTGATGCTCCCACACTGTTTATTTATTTCATCGAGGGCCCACGGATTTGATTTTATAAATTTAGTGGTATCTCTCCTGCTAGCTACAGGAGGTCAAGATTTCGAGCAAGCTAGAAAACGAAGCTGTCATATATATGCCAAGATAGGGTGAATGGATCGGGGATAATGCAGCTCTGTTGTGTGTTTATGTGGGCCTTCTTGCGATGAACAACAAATATATAATAATATAGTCTTCAAACTCTTTCATTTCTTTCTTTCTTGTCGCCATGTGTTGTGTTCTGTATATTATTTTTTTAATTATTTCATTTAAGGGATGTTTGAGAGTATGTTAGTGATTTTTTTAAGATATTTTTTACTTATAAATTTATTAAAATAATATATATATATTAAAAATTATTTTTAATATTAATATATTAAAATGATGTGAAAATATAAAAATATATTAATTTGAAGAAAAAAAATAAAAAAATATTAATTTCTAAAAAAATATTTTTAAAAAACAAAAATAATCAAACCCTAAAGCATATATCTAACTAGACAAAAACAAAAACAATATTATGTCGATGACTTGCACTACTTACCAATATCAATTTTAAATTTTTCTAAAAATCAACTTAAATTTAAAGATTGGTATCTAATTTATAATTTTATATATTAAGAGTATTTGTATACTTATCTTCCATAAGAAATATATGTTCTAACAGTTATAAACATCAAATTCTTGTAAACCATGAAAAAAAAAATGAGAAATTCAAATTAGGGTATTACTCAAGCCTCAATTAAATTATAATTTATCTGGTTCTTGTATTTGGATTTTTTAAAAAAGGAATAAAGAACCATTCCAATTTAAATACATTGCCTTAAATAAAAGCTTTTGATCAAAGAATGACTTACCACTTTATATCTTATATTAATTTTAATTTTAATTAAAAAATAAATTGAAGATTGTAAATTGAAACTTGTAATTATTTAATTTATTGCATGGGATTTTAGAAATAATTTTATATTACTTTCTAATATATATATATATAAGTAATTAAAGTTTTTAACTTTAAAACTTGTATAAATCCGTTGTTAATTATAAAAGCGATTGAGATAAGTAGGACTTGAACTTCCCATTATTTAGCTAAAAAACCTATAATATCATGTCATGTTAAAAAATATCTTAAGATAAAATCTCAAAAGTGAGATGAGCTGTGGTTTGATGTTAACACTCTTAACATCTAGCCACTGTGCAACTCTGCTTTTCTATATGAAATTCTATAAATTGCTTCTCTGAGACACCGGCTCTCATCAGTGTCTCTCCTAATGGACTCAACCTCTTCAAGTCTTCTCCTGTCTCCTCCTCCATTTCACCGCAAAGATGAAACTGATGCTCCTGTTCTTTACTCATCTTTCTTGCAAAAACAAGCCAACATGCCCACGGAGTTCATTTGGCCCAATGGAGACTTAGTTCACAACCAAGATGAGCTTAAAGAGCCATTGATAGACTTGGATGGATTCTTGAAAGGTGATGAGCGAGCAACTGCTGATGCGGCTGAACTTGTTAGGACTGCCTGCTTGAACCACGGCTTCTTTCAAGTCATTAACCATGGTGTTGATATAGGTCTCATTCATGCTGCTCACGAAGAGATTGACAAAATTTTTAAGCTGCCTCTTGACAAGAAACTCAGTACTCGTAGGAAGCCAGGCGATGTTAGTGGATATTCTGGTGCTCATGCACATCGATATTCATCCAAGTTGCCATGGAAGGAGACATTTTCTTTTGGCTACCATGGTGATGATGATTCTGAGCCACTTGTTGTTGATTACTTCAAATCTGTCTTAGGAGAAAACTTTGAGCACACAGGGTAAGCCAGCTAAGTCTTACGATCTTGTCTCTTTAATAGTAATACTCTTGGAAGTGATTTTCTTTCTTTTGTTAATTATTTGAAAAGTCCATCTGGCCTGCTATGGCTGAGTTTGTCTTCTCCCGCTCCAATTCCAATATTTTCATTCTAAAATATATTTACAAGTTTTGATTATCAACTTTGATCGGAGTTTTACCAGCTGGAACATATGTTAGAGAGTCACCGGTTGACCATCCAAATTTAAGGTTTAAATGCCCTCATCAATCATCATTAAACAAACGATGCCTCCTACTAGTTGATGTGATGACAAATTAATAAAATAAAATTCCATCTTTCTCCGAAAAGTAATTCCACCCTTAAAGTAGAGAAACCCTAATTCCTCATGTTGGTTATCTTTAGTACGTTTTCTCTTAAAATCATGGATAATGTCGAACATAACATTGCTTTCTGAAGGTGGGTTTACCAAAGATATTGCGAAGCAATGAAGAAAGTATCTCTAGTTATTTTTGAGCTGTTGGGCATCAGCTTGGGAGTTGATCGCTTACACTATCGGAAATTCTTTGAAGATGGAAGCTCAATAATGAGGTGCAACAACTATCCACCTTGCAATAATTCTAGCCTCACTCTTGGCACTGGTCCTCATTGCGACCCAACTTCCTTAACAATACTTCATCAAGACCAAGTTGGTGGTCTTGAAGTCTTTGCAAACAACAAATGGCAAGCAATCCGACCTCGTCCAGATGCCCTAGTTGTAAACATTGGTGATACTTTCACAGTAAGTTAATTTCGTCTCATTTTAATTGCAACATATATAGTATATTTTATTTTCAGCAGCAGTAGTTCATAATTATTCTGCAATATCAGCTTTATGTTCTTAAATTGCAAGAATAAGACCCGGAATATATTCTTAGAACAATGAGTTTGATTCATGATTGTTAGATTAATATAAAATCATATTTTAAGAATGTTTAAGATTTTGTTATTTATTAAATTTGATTAACTACATGGATACTTGCTCTAAACTCTATCATTTTTCTTCTCTCAAATTATTAAATCAGATTTAACCATGAAACAATTATTGATCTTAGGAATAGCTATTAAAGAACAATACAAAATTATAATCTCAAACCCTATAAGATTGAAATGATTATTAAAAATGCTGTCGCTCAATTAATTAGCAATGGATGATTACGATTGGTCTAGGTAGTTACAACATTGATGCGAAAGGAAATTTCACGTTGTCAAAGTCATGTCTTCATCAATTATTTCTCTTTTAGATTAAGACATTTGATTTTAGACAAATACAGCATCACCCAAAATTTTGAAAATAAATTTGAAACGACATGATT
Source organism: Populus ilicifolia (assembly GCA_015708895.1). Classification (NCBI taxonomy): domain Eukaryota; kingdom Viridiplantae; phylum Streptophyta; class Magnoliopsida; order Malpighiales; family Salicaceae; genus Populus; species Populus ilicifolia. Next base: position 2,026,214 of record SRLM01000046.1, read on the forward strand.
TTTTTTAATGTAGTAATATCTTTTGGACTGTGGCTGTTTCTATAAGCTTGTCAACTCAAAATGAATGGCATCGAGACCCACCCACACAAATCCAATGGCCATCAACCCTCTTGGAGGTCAAAACGAATAGTACGAATTAATTTATACGTGCCCAGCTTATTAGACAACACTTGTGGGATGCAAATGTTGATGTCCTAATTAAGGCATGTATACGTCATTCGCTTCTTTGATATGTAGGCATTATCCAATGGGAGGTACCAGAGCTGCCTTCACAGAGCAGTGGTGAATAGGGAGAGAGAGAGGAAATCATTGGTTTTCTTTGTGAGTCCAAAAGAGGAAAAGGTAGTCAGACCCCCACAAGATCTTGTTTGCAGAGAAGGGCCGAGGAAGTACCCGGATTTCACATGGTCAGATTTGTTGGAGTTCACGCAAAAACACTACAGAGCTGATGTCGCTACACTCCAGAGCTTCATTCAATGGCTTTTATCGGCTAAACCATAAAGCATCAACCTTGTAGTTGATTTGGATGCTTTTGATGAGTGGTTGCCTTTATGTATCCTGTGTACTGGCTAGGCTAGCTATGTTCTCTCTATATTTTCTCAGGTTGGTACAGTTCCCACCAGCTTTTGTGTAGCTTTCTGAATTTTATTGGAAGAAAGAAAAACTAAGACCTTGCTAGTGTTCTACCCTTCGAGCATTCAGATAATTCTTGGGTTAACCCAATTCTAATGTCCATTCCCTTGTCTTCCCAAGTTTATAGTTCTGGAAAAATGATCGGTTACTCAAGTTTTAGTAGGTTTTTTAAAAAAGCGCAAATTAACGATCATACAATAGACAAAACCTGAAGCGGACTTTAATGAACTTTTTGCCCTGATTATTAGGCTTTGAAAATTCGATAAAAAGAGCTTGGTCAGTAGTTTAGGAACTCCCACAAAACAAATCTGTTTGAACCAGAGAAATGTTGCCTTGAGAAGAGACTTTTTATGGTTTTTTTTTTTAACAGAAGTAGTCAAGGAAGATGATAGATGCATGAGATGTGCAAAAATATATGTCTATACATATTCAAAGAAAAACCACCCTTTTACCTGCTATTTCAGGTTTTTATACCTCATCAAACATATGAAGTTGCAAAAGGAGAGGCATAAATAGTAAAGTGTTGTCTAATCTAACTTAAGAGCAATTATATATGGGAAAATAGCCTCTAATGGGTAATGAAATTATATGGGATAAATGCATGATTAGGCATCCTTTATCACTAATTAACAATACACATATAAATACACACAGATACACATATATAAAAAGATGATTTTATATTTGAGTTACATTTAGGGAATGCGTGCGGGAATACTTGATAGTTTAGAGTTGCAAGAGATCTCTAAGGTCTATTAAATTTTGTATATTAATTAAAACATCTTATTATATATATTATCCCATGTTTCCCAATAGTTTAATATAAAAAAATTAAATATAAAAAAATATAAAAAATATTTTAAATATCTTGAATCTGACAAATAAGTAATTTATGTCTTTTTTTTTGTCGAACTCAGGTAAACATGAGTATAATGTGATTTTTTGAATTTGAAAATAATAAAATCAATGTCAAACCCAAAAGCTTGGACATAATTGTCAGGTCCAAGTCGCACAGGTTTGACATAGTTGCTAGATCCAAGCGTGTGTATCATGTCAGATATAGATATTGAGTTAAAAAAATATAATTAAAAAAAAGATATAATTTTAATTAAATAAATAAAAAATTCATAAATATAAAAAATGAATTATTTTAATGGGAAGATATCATTTGAATTTTAGATCTAAAATGCTAAATTAGATCTTTTTCAATTATTTTTTGTTTATAAATAATTTCATATGTTAGGATACTAAATATTTTTTATATAAAAAAATTATATTTCTTAGGGAATTTAACATTTATTCCCTCTATTATTTTTATACCATGAGAAGGATAATAAAACTTATATTCTTTAAAGTTCACTACATAACCAGTAAAATATCCAATAGTTGTTATTAAATCTTTGCCTCAACAAGGCAATCTTATATAATTTAATTTGAGTTTCCATTCATTTTATAATTCAAAAGGTATCTTACTTAAAACAACTATGGATGAGATCTAGTTTAAAATATACACAATAGTCTACTTCATTGTATAAAGATAATGACATATTATAATTACCAATTATGTTCTTTACTTTGTTCATAAGTGTATAATTTCTTCTTTCAACTACATCATTTTATTGTGGAGTGTTAGGCGTTATATATTATGCAATAATACGTTCTCTTTCAAGGAACTTTGTAAATAGACTTGACATTTATATTTTTATATATATATACTTAACATAATACTCTCCATCTTTATCTATACTTATAATATTTATGATATTTTTCTTTTGTTTCTTTACCTTAACCTTATAGGTTTTGAAAATGTCATATGCTTCAGTTTTATATTGTAAAATAATACTGTTTCATTGAATGAACATGACATTTTTTTTGTATCTACTATAATATTCTCCACCTTTATCTAACCTTATAATACTTGTGATCTTTTCCTTTTGTTTCTTTATCTCAACTTTATAGGTCTTAAAAACATTAATGTTTCCACCTTATTGAATAAGAGATAGAGATATATAAATTTAAAATGATCGTAAATGAATGAGATAAAATATCTTTGGCCATTCAAATATAAATTATTAAATTGTCCATAAATATCAGTATGTATTATTTCAAAAATTTATGAGCTCCTCGTGGCACTTTCAATGGTCTTGCTAGTTTATTTTCTCTTTATGCAATCTAAACAAATATCAAAATTAATAAAATCAAGAGTGTTTAAAACTTTATTATTTACTAATCTTTCTATGAAAATGTAACCTAATCTCCTGAGTCATAATATGAAGGATTTTTTCATTAATTTTTTTCTTTTTAAAACCACAATCAACATGCATTGATAAACAATTGAGCTCAAAAATAAAGTCTAAATTAGTTATATATAAACCATCAATTAATGTTTCATAACCAATTAAAAATTTATTTTTTAAATACTAAAAATAAATTTAGATTTTAAAATTAATCTAAAAGTCCATAACTAACATTATAAAGTCTAGAAACTGGAATCAAATTTCTAGAAAATAATGGAACATAATATAAATTTTCCTAATCCAAAATAAATATAGGTTTTAAAATTAATCTAAAAGCCTTTATAACTTCAATTTTAGAGTGCATCCAAATTCCCAAATAGGTTCCTCTTTCATTTTTTTCAACTTTATTATACTTAAAAAGCTGCGCATGGTTTTAACAATATGAATTATAGAACTAGAATCAATCCATCATGTATTACTAATAGCTTTAATGAATAAATATTCATGACATATTAAATAGATGACTTCACCTTTTATTATGAGTCATTTCTTATACTTACAATAATTTTTCTTCACATATCTCTTTTTTTTTCCAGAAGAAACATTAATTAATTTTTTCATATTGCTTTATTGATATATTTCTATGTTTCTTCACTTTAAAGGTCATTATACCCTTTTTGACATTTCTCTTGGCTTAAGAAATCAAATGATCACTTTCAAGTTTCTTAAGTTTCAATCTTTTTTTTATTAAACACTCATGGTTAATTGTTTATTAATTAACTATTTTTTTTATATGTATTATAAAAAATCTTAAACGAACCATATTCCATCGGAAGAGAGTTCAAAATAAAATGAGTCAAGAATGACTTAAAAATCTTAACCTCCACATACTTTAATGTAGGAATGTCTTTTATTTTTATAAGATGTTTGCCCACATCCTTAAAATAGTCAAATGACATATTCGAAAACCTCTTCATTAAAGTGTTAGTCAATGCCTTATTAAAATGAACAAATTGTTCATCTATAATCTTCAAAAAAATCTTTTATCTTAAAGCATCAAAGAATGGAATTCCTAATGCTTTTACTTATTTGAGACTTTATAAGTATTAAACTTTAGCATTTAGGTCACTCCCACCCTCGTAATCAATCTTTATCCTAAGCATTACTTGATTCAGCGGAGAATCTTTATTGGTTCATCCATATATAAGGTCAAATCTAAATTCACATGTCCCAATACAAAGTGAATACTTTCCTTTATAAACAAAATTATCACCATATAATATATGAATATTATATGTATCAATAAACACAAAATAGTAGGAAAAGCTCCAATAACCAAGAAAATACTTTAATGCTATGAAACAAATATTCTATCTAAATTAATAGTAGTAAATTTGAATATTCTTGTGGGTAGAGGTTGCATCATGTATATAGAACTTATTGATTTTTTAATAACAAGACTAATAAATAAAATACCAAGAATAAAACTTATTCATACTTGAGGGTCTAGAATAAAATTCATCCTTAATATCTATTTGTTATCTTATTTTAATTAAATCACAAAAATAACAGCTTTTTTAATAACCAAGGCATTATTTTTGTAAAAGAATTTCAATTAAGTTATGTACCTTAGGAGCATATTTATTTTGTAAATCTCGATCAATGTAGTCATCAAAATAACTTAAAATGCTTTAGCTACTCCTAAGTTAATTAACATTACAACCTCATCATAGATTGCTTAATTAATTATCACCTAAAAACGTTAAGTTGATATACCCTTTAATCATGTAAACTGTATCATGAAAATTAAGTAAGAAACCCTATGTGTGGCACACTGCTCATATGTCTTCTGCTGACAATATTGTAAATTAGTATATATATCAAGAATAGGTTTCGGAAGTCGGTCTTTGATATGTGTAACAATTAGAAATCGACCTAATTATCGTAAAAAAGAAATAATCGATTTATCGATCTTGGTGCTCTTAGCTGCTCAAGCTGTTCATTTTAGTATTTATCATGATATTGACCCATAAATTATAAAAAGACAAAAGAAAAGAAACTCGTCCTTTAATGAGTTCACGTCTCCAAGATCCAATGAGCCTTTAAATAAATTAAAAAAACTTCCCATAAGCTCTATAATGCACGGACAAAATGTTAATAAAATGCATGATCTAATTACAGAAACATTTTTTAAGTAATTGCCAGAACTAGCACTGAACAATTATCTGTAATTAATTATGCTTGATTGCGTGTCTTAGTTGCATAATTTTCATCAGCTATATATTTCAGCTGTTCATATTATTTACATAGATAAACTACCTCATTTATGGCGGCAGTAGGCAATAAGCTAATTTCTCCAATACGTATAAATTATATCAGAATATCTTTTCAGTTATGTGTAACAAAACAAAAATTCAATGATTTCAATTACTATATATAGTTTCTTTCCCTTACCAATGCTCGACAGGATCGACTTTGTCTTGGTGCTGCAAATGTTTCTGGATGGAATTAGGAGAGAAAGGCAAGGGATATGGTTTATGATCAGCTACCATGAAAGATGGTGGCTGAGACATAAGAGCTGAGGAAGAATATATACTAGTGTAAGGTGGTATCACATTTTGTTCTTGTTCTAGTTGATGATGCTGTTGTGAACTTTGTTGTTCCATTCTTTGCTGCTTTGGAACATTAAGCTTCTCTCCTTCGATCTCTCTATATTTGTTGAGATACAGCTTAAGTGGAGCAACGTAGTCTTCAAACCCTAGGGTTGTGATGGCCCAAATAATGTCATCACCATTAATAGTCTTTCTCTTCTCTCTTTGACATTTATCAGATGCTTCTCCAGTAACAAAGCTGATGAACTCAGACACGCATTCTTGAACTGTTTCTTTCGCATCTTTCGAGATTTTCCCATTTCCTGGAATCTCCTTTTTCATAATTCTGCCAACATTTGCTATAGGAAGGAAGTGATCCTGCTCCTTACTATTGTTGTGATTGTTGCTGCTGCTGCTGCAACTCTTTAAACATGGGCTTTCTGGGCTTTCTCCACTGTAACCATCTGTTCCATTTTTATGGTTTTCATCTTCCATTTCTCTCTTCTGCACACACTCTCACCAAAGTGTAAGAGATTGGTCTTGACTTTGATAATGTTAGGGGTTGTTTTACGGACTAAATAAATAGAAAGAAGAGCAGGAAAATAGGCTTGTGAAGAGGGGAACAGAAAAGACTTGGCTGATGTTTTTAACAGATAAGCTAATTTTGTGGAGAAGGCAGTTAACTGTCATGACCTAATCTAACTTCTGTTCAAAATATAGATTAGTTAACTGCCTCCATAATTAGAATATTTTCATGACTGAATAAAACTTAGATTTAGTTGTTGGAAAATGAAACTTCTACAAACGTTGTTTCTTCCCAACCTCTCCTGGCCAATGAATTTTGGAAGTCAATTATGTTGTATATCTTACGTTGTAATAGATCGAATCGAATCGGATTTAATTGATAATGATCTATTATGATTTTTATATTTGGAATAAAATACTGAACTATAAAATTGAATTAAATTTTATTATTTGAAATACTTCTAAATGAATTTAATTAAGAATTTTTATTATTTTATTATTAATTTGAAATACTAAACTATAAGTTTTATTTTATTTTGTTATAAGGACCCTTATTTTATTTAAAATGAAATAAAATTAATATATACATTACCTGAGAGGAATTCTTTGTAAGGAAGAAACATGCTTTTTTAGGACCAAATATCTAACAAGTCACTAAATTCCTAAATTTAACCATTTAATATTAAATGAAGTATAATATCACTTATATTTTAATTCAAAAGCCTCAAGCATGCCAAGTCTACAGCAATTTAAATAAACTTTTACACAGTTCCAGATTGGAAACCATGCAAGATATATCTAGAGCAGTTAAATTAAGCATTCTAATTACTGCAATTAGGCACTAGCACAGATTTGAGGCCCGTGTATTTATATAATTGTTGGCCATTAACTCTAACCCATTTTTTTAGAATTAGCTTGGCTCAGGTCTTGGCTTTATATATATGATCACCTCATTTGTTTTTTTTTTTTTTTTATCTTTCTCTTCACCTACAGCTTCTTCTTCCTTTTTTTATTTTTGCAACTTTCTCCAAAACCCTAAACCAGCTATTAACCATATAATCTTTATATTTTGAATAAACTCACATTAATTTTTTAAATTTATAATTAAGATTAACTTTTTGAATTCATAATTAAGATTATTAGACTAAAAATACCATAAATGAAAAAACTTTAACAAAAAAATTAGTGATAAAAATTAAAAATTAAAAGAATAAAAATTGAAGTTGAGATAGGATTGAAGTTGAGATATAAATAATAAAGAAGATCAATCTGTATTTTCCAGATTAAAAGAGAGAATAAGAAAAAAAAGATTGAATGGCGACAATCCACCCTACCATCAATAACACATGTTGCATCAAAAAGAAAGGGTCACAACGACTTATCCAACAATATGATATAAAAGTATTATAGGTTATTAAAAACACTAGTCATGCCACTTAAAGGATGCGAGAACCTCCTTCACACTAGCACGAATGCCTTCTAGGCTAGGGCGTGTACTGTATATGTCAATAATTTTTAGAATAAATTAATATTTAATTGATATTAAAAAATAAATTTCCTTGATTACCATGATAATTACAAAAGAAAAACAAAAACAAATAAAGAAAACGACCAAAAGGCCTCTAAAGTGATGATTTGAAGTTTTTAAATCCAATGATATGCTTATTAATTTACTGTGAAAAGATAATTATGCCCGCTTTCTTTAATTTTATTAATATTTTATAATTATATCATTTTATTATACTTAAAAAATAAAACATATAATTACATCCCTAAATAATTCTCTAATGACCAATAGGTGATATAAAAAGACAGGCCCCCGGAACAAAAGGAAATGGCTTTTTTGGAAAAGATGAAACAGTCATTTTATTTATAATGAATAGTAAAATAAGTCTTTCTACACGGTGTTTTTACCTTCCCCTGTTAGATTTTTATTATTATTATTATGATTATTACGTGCCACTCGCACCATTTACCTCTGATTGTTATTGCAACTCCATGCAGAACGAATACATCAAATTACAGCTGAAATAAATGTTGGATTGATCTCTAGACAATGGGCGCATGGAGTAAGTAAACTTGAGCCAGCAAACATCAATTATGTTCATCATAAATGCAAAAATTGAATCTCCTTCGTATGAACTATCAATAGAATTATCGTACTCTTTTTCACCATGCATCCATGCTTGAGCTCCGCACAAAGGTGTAGATGATTGTGCAAAGTCAAACTTTTCTTTCATGGGAATACAATAGAAACAAATTCAGCGTTACATGTTTCGATATGATTGATATTCCAAAACTTTGATTTTCGTCCAAACTTCTAACAATTGGACTTTACACTTAAAGAATGTATCGTCCTTTAATAACAATATTACAACGAAAACTGTGACAGAACTTTTGGGACAGAAATCATAAAACCAAGAGATTAAGTGAAAATGTCGGATGGTGACGAGCCTAATTATCATGGTACATCAGCTAACATGGAGAGACAGACAGTTACAAGAATTGGATTTAGCAACCGAAGCAAAATGAATACCTAAGCTCACTGGCAATAGTAATACCAAGAATGGAAGTGCCGACAACTGGGCTGGAAGCATGCTTAAGCAATAGCATAATTGATCGTCTCTGACTCTTTGGGCCGCCACATGGATTTCTGAACACACAGCAATCCTTCCTTGTCCTTAGAGAAGGTCATACTAACCTCCCACTGCATAGACCTTGCCATTTTCTCCAGCTCGTTAATGATCTCCACCATGTCCCGGACAATGAGCTTCCCTTCTGGCCTAAGAATTCTATCAACTTCAGCAAATACAGCCGCCAGATTGCACCTGTAAGATCCACAAAACATTGCAAAATCAGACGGCAGAAAATAGAGAAACAGTGAGGTTTATCAAAGGCAACTTCCAGCAGCACGAAAAGAGCATTCAATTATTGTTACATACCTCTTTTTAACCTTGGAGAAGAGATGGTCTGCATGGAGAAGATCATAAGATCTTGGATAAGTGTTAAATGATTCACACCAATCATGATAAATTCCAAAAAGCCCACGTTCAAAAATTATAGGGAGAGTATCTGGTGAATCTGCTGTGACCACATTCATGACCCACACATTCAGCTCCTTCAGAGCTGCAGCAAAACTGCCAACCCAACAAGAATATCAAACCAAGGGAAAGAGAAAATATTTTCATTTTGTTTTTTGATTTCGCAAAAGAACCAAACCCTGCTCAGAGGTATAGAAGGAGAAGTAGATTATTGTCCATGCCAGCAAAACAAAGGTATACATTACAAAGAAGTGTGGCAAGAAAGATTAAAAAAAAAAAAAAAACACAAGTTAACTATGTATTTCCCATTGAAATAAAAAGGAGAGTTAATCATTAAACACTTTCTACAAGAAACAACAAAAGCCATGCTTACCCTCCATAAACAGATCTCATGTCCATGGCATTCCTCACAGATGACCAGTTTAATCCAATTCCATTTAGATATGAATTGGAGACCACCCGCTTCCAGTGCTCATAATCTGCAGTGAAATCTTCTGGTGCGGGTTTACCATAAACTCCAACTTGGGAACTCAACATCCAATAAGGTGTTTTATCCAACCTTGCGGGCCATTGCTCTGGCCATTGAGACCCACGTTCCAGTGAACCTACAGGCACCTTATGCATACATGCTTGCAATGGCACATTCCTAAGCACAGGAATAAAATAAAGTTATAGAAGTCATGCACCTTGTAATGCATGCTTGCTATTTCTAATAATGGAAATTTGATCTAAGAAAAATCACAGCACCTTCTTTCAAATTCAGTGATGTTCCATTTTCCAAATTCACATGCAACTTCTCTTCTTTTTTAGTGGATGCACAAAAATGTAAAAGAACATAGATTTCATAAGATACACATGCATGGTCCAATTTTTAAAAAGGCACATATCCATAGGGAGTTTTTAGCAGTGAGACATGGATTATTACTTAAAAATGTCAGCTGGCTTAAGAGTAAAATTACCAGGCTGCATTAGGATCATCAGATGCCTCACAAAGTGGAGGCTCTTGTTTTGATCTTTTCTCATAGCATTCATTGGAAGTAGGCTTCCTGTACGTAGCTACACCAACTCCATTAAGTTTATCCTTGTTAATAGACACAAGTTCCCAGCACATAGCTTTTGTTAGTTCAGTCATGGCTGCAAATAATTCCATGAAAAACACAATTTGTTAGAATCAATGAACTCCCTAAAAAATTAGTGCATATTTGGTTAAAAAATCACCCACCTTGCCAAATTTCAACATCATCAGCTAGTTTCTGATAAACAGGAGTGGCCGACCACACAAAGAAACCACCAGGTCGCAGCACACGATTCAGCTCCAGAAGAAGTTTACCACCTGCATATGTCAATTGCTAAGACAAAACAAATTTATATTCTATATACTGCTTTCTTTATTTTGTTAATTAAAACCAAGAAATCTCAATTAAGATTGTTTCAACAGGCACTGAATCTTTTCATTAGTCACCATATAGCAAGCAAACATTTGCAATTGGATGCTATGATGTTTTGAACATCAGAAAGAGATTGGCAGATGGAGCCAATCAGAAAATGTAGCCAACAAAAATCAAAAGTTTGGATGAGCTTAAACCTATCTGAAGAAATACAAATTATGTGCATACCTTCAATATGCCAAGGTACTCTACAGCGTGCACAATGGACAGCATCAAAAACTCTGCCTGGGTAGGGAAGCCTCTTTGTTCCCATCACGGCAGATATAGCGGGGATTCCTCTTTCAAGAGCAAATTGTATTTGAGCTTCATGCTCATCTTTAGGGGCAAATGACATTGCTAGGACATCTCTGTCGAAAAGATATCCTCCAAAGCTAGCAACTCCACATCCAACATCCAAAATCACACGGGTTCGTTTTCCCCATGCAATGCCAGGCACAGACTGCAGCATATACATCTCAACATTCACAATTATCTCACAAGAGAATGACACACAAAATTAAGGAATAAACCACCAAAAGCTTATGCATGTTGTTGTCAAAATGCAAAACGTAAAAGCAATTGAGAATAAGCTTTTCTATATGAAAATGCTACTTTCTGAATTTGGAAAAGTTGGAAGGATGCTGTATTATCAAATACTTTTATTTGGAAAAGTTGAAGGGTGTTGTATTATCAAAGAATTGGCACAGTGTATGTGTATAGATAATCATTCAATCACACATGAGACTAAAGGAAATGCTAACTTTAAGTTGAGTATTCCCCCCCTGCATCAATCTATGCTAGCCCACACAAATCCAGCAGTTTCAAAGTCAGCTCCCACACTGCAGCTCTATCCATCTTTCTTCCCTAAAAATAACCTCAGCATTTCCCTTCGAATTATTTACCTGTATTTCAAGTTTTTCAAACCACAACCCAAAGCCTCCAATACTATGATGATATGATGATTACTAATGAATTTGGAAATACAACGCGTATTCAATTTTATATCCAAGATACTGATCCATCAAGTGCTGGAGTAACCCACATCTAGTCAAACTAGAACTCTATTTCTTAGAATAACCACCAAAATCACTGAAGTTGGATTTGAATTCAAGTTACTAATTTGTGAGGCCAAGATCTCAAGAGTTCTTACCTCAACCAACACCTTTGGAGTAGACTAACAAAAACAAATAACTTACAAAACTAAACATAATGATATCTCTAATAATAATACAAAGCCAGGACGCACAATCATAATATTAACTCCAGAAAAATTGCAACCCAGAGTGAGGAGAGGCAAACAGCAACCATACATTCATAAAACACCAAAAAAAAAAAAGGCTTTAAAAATAGCATAGAACTGGGCTCACCTCATTTAAGAAGTCGATGTAATGGAGAGCCCCGTGCTGAAACTGGGTTCCACCACCAGGGAAAGTGAGGAATTCACCTGTAACTTTCACCCAGTTTTGATGCCCCTTATATTGTGCAAGCTGGGTGTGGGGAACATTGTGGTACCATATCTGCAGCAAAGCAGTCGATTAATCCATACTTGCAATAAGAATGGCAGACCGTCAATGAACTTGCATGAACTTATTGTTCGTACCTTTTCCCTGCTTGTAGGCCACTCAATTGGCCGTTTATATCCTTCAGGAAGCAGAACAAGACAGGTTGGAGGTTCTTCAGGACAGTGCCTCTCTCGATGTTCATAGTGCTTTGTAGATTGAAGACTCCTGATTGCTTGCAAATTGTCAAGACATGGGATGAAATCGGGCCCAGCAGTGACATTGCACAGTTTCCAATTGTACCCCTTTTGCGGGTTAGAAGACTGTTGAGATTCCTTCTCATTCTTTGACTCTGCCGCCTGAGTTGACCACGACCCACTCTGAGTGGAGGTCTCATTCGAAAGCTCTGACTGAGCCCCTGAAGGAAGTAGCTCGCCTGAACTCTGGTTGTTGGCCTGTCCATCAGAACTTTTATCGGAGTCCTTGTCATCTTTCTGATCCACCTTCTCATCTAGCTGATCATTCCCTGTTTCCCTATCCTTATCTTCACCAGCATTCTCATCGGATTTTGTTTCGGTCTCATCAGTATCAGGTTTCTTCTCTGTTGAATTCTCCTCGGAATCTCCTTGTCCAGCTGCGTTACCTTCACTATCATCTGCCTTTGTCCCTCCATCTTCTTTGTTTGTTTCTCCATCGTTGGTTTTAGCATCCACATCTTCTGTATTGTTGACTCCATTTTGTGTCTCGGTAACTGAACCATCATCCGACTTTGTCTCTTCATTAGATTTTTCCTCGGTTTTCTCTCCTGGCTTCTCCTCTGGCTTCCCCTCGGGCTTCTCCTCGGGCTTCTCTTCTGGCTTCTCCTCGGGCATACTGTTGTCACCTTTTGTTGCATCTGGCTTCTCCTCTGGCTTCTCTTCGGGCATACTGGTGTCACCTTTTGTTGCATCCTCAGGCAAATCACCTGGGTTATCTTCAAATTGCTTAGTGTTGATTTCATTGCTCTCAGTAGTGTTGATTTCATTGCTCTCAGTCACTTGTTGTTTCACCTCATTCTTGTTTTCCTGAGCAGGAACGTCTACATTTTGACCAGGAACCACAGATGACGATGTCATCATCCATGCCCCAACCAAGCAGAGACCCACAAACACCACAATCGCGACCGTTGAGCAGTAACTTGAATTATGTCTTCTATTGTCTACCCTACTATATTTGCCTAACGCCATGCTTTACTATAGCCAATCAATTCTCAAAACTTTTAACACCTGCAGATCAAAGTTGAAACTCAAAAAAATCCCATCGCAACACAGCCTAAAAAGCATGCATTTTGACACATTGGTCAAAAACTTCAAAAAACATTTCATCAATATTTAACACACACGAAGTTGAATAGCTCCCCAAATAGACAACAACATATCCAGATTCAAAAAATCGTCGAAATAATAGAAAAAAGATACAATCTTCTGAACTTATGAAATGAAATTGGCATCGAACACCCTTTAAAAAAAGTTGACGAAATTTCAGCATACATAATACCAATCTTCGGGGAAAAAACACACTACTACCACACCAAATGCTTGGCTTTCGAAAGGCTTCCAACTTACTAATATAAAGAAGTTTGAAAACGCCATTACAAATAACCACAAAACACAACATTACAGGCAAAACCAATAAAGATGAAACAAGAAAAACAATTAAACAATGCACATCTATATAATCAAGCCATTACAATGACATTCCTTTCGCTGAAAAAAAATATTTACCACGTTTAACTCCAGAAGGAACCCCATTAAAATCGCATAAGATCCATTACACCTTAATCATGTCTCACATGTTTTGCAAAAAAGAAAAGAAACCCAGATAAACACGTAAAAGACAGTCACAAATGTACCAACAAAATCAAGATCCAATGATAAATGAGCTGAAGATTATAAGCGAGTGAGAAATCACATTTAACAAACCTTGAGTTGATAAAATGAAGAGAAGCAGATCTGGGCGGTAAAAGATGCAAGCTTGTATATATAGCCTTATTTATCCATATTGATCCAAAACTACTACTTGAAAGGAGAAAGAAAGACAGGTGGATATATGAGGAGCTTGGTTAAATATATAAAAAAAAGAAGAAGAAATCAGTTTGGTTTCGTTTTGTTAGTACAGAACACCTATAAACTATGTGCCCGGGAGCGGAAAATGGACGGTCGAACAAGACACGGAAAGTGAAGACCACAAGAACAGCCGTGAAATCAGCAACCTGCGATGGATTCTACTCCTACTTATATTAGAGTGGAAGAGAGTTTATCATAAACTTAGTCCCTACAGTTTCAAGAAACAATCAGTTAGTCCTTGTATTTTAAACATTGTTTTTGCTAAATTAATGTGTTTCTAAATCTGTTTACAATTATTTTCTTCCGTGATTTTTTTTATTTTTTGGAAAATATAAAAAGGTAGATAAGATGGGGAGGTTTGGTTAAAAGACATGGCATTAATTTAAAACAAATTAACTAAAAACCAAAGATAGTTATTGTGGACTAAGACATTTAACACAATAATCATGATAATTATTGTAGATAATTACATTTGACCATAGACAATTATTCTCGAGCCTTGAGTTTTTTGTATTTAGGGGGTCCAAGGTTATGATTTTGTTGATGTTAATTACACTTAAACTAAGTATTTTAGATCACAATTTCTTGGCATAGGTTTATTGTAAATTGTTCGAAAGTTTATGATAAGAGCTCATTTATTTATTGTCCAGTTACTTATTATTTTTTTAATCAAGCTTCTTTTCTTAATAAAAGCACAGGATTAAAAAAGCAATTAAAAATCTAAATTCGAAGTGCCTCACGAAAATAAATTACACCATATAGTTTAATAAATTATTAAGTTTTGATTTTAGTTATTGTATAGAAGTTTTATGAGTTCAATTTTAATTAATAAAAAAAATAGAAATTAATACGAAGTTGGGAAAAATAAAATGCTATAAAACTACACAGAACTTAGGATAAACATTTTCATGAGTAAAAGATATGTTGATAATTCTATTCAAATAAATGTATTTATAACGACTACGATACAATCAAGAATATGATAATATAGTTAAATTATTAAGTAATTATAATTATAATATCACCACAACAATAGCCAGTTAAACCAGCTAATTTCTACTAAGTAACGACGTCGCTGCGTTTAAGATTTCTTGTTCCTGTCTGAGATGCAAGTTTTCTAATCATTTGTGCAGATCCATATGCTCTCATTCTTATCATTTAACAAATTATTTAATTGCAAGTGAGGTTCTAGCCTAGCGGTGGAAGGGGCTTGTCTCCTTCCTCTGCATCAGAAGTTCGAACCTCACCATGAAACTTTTAATAATTAATTACATAAATATGATGCTAGACTTCGATCGACCTTTGCTACTCGAAGAAGAATGGAGAATCTCTTCTTCTTCTTTTTCTAACAATATTCGAGGTATTTTTGGGCTAATTTTTGTTTATCAGACCACATATTTCTTTGTGTTAGGTTTTAACGTGACAATCAGGAGGTTTTAATTAGTTCACACTTCAATAGAATTATTCAGATCGTGAATGATAATTGGTAACACACACACACACATACACACACACATACCATTTTATCTCCCCCATCTAGCCACTGCAACTGGAGATGTGAATTCGAAACCTCGTATTGAACATAAAATATATAAATATTTTGTAACACAACATAACAACACTGTAGGAATCAAATAAACTATAAGTTCGTATAGAACTGACTACTCCTGGAGCCCATCACCCTTTTCTTTCGTAATAAAATCGATGCCCATATTTTACTTTTCCACCTTACAAAATAATGACTTGTTACCCGTTGAAAGAGCCTTGGAAACTTACCGAAGAAAAGAGTGGTGACAATATATAGGAGTACTGGTCAGTGGCTAGGATCGGCAAAGCCACTGGTACCTCGCAGGCAGCACTCTGCATGACTTCTAATATTACTAAATATATATGTAATTGATTAACAAATTGATCATATATAAAATTAAATAGATCATGAGTGATCATTGCGTTAATCACTAGACTATAAAAACAATGGTTGATTTCTCTTTCTTTAATTAACATATTCAATATTATAGATTAGTATCACGCAACATGGCATAATTAATTATCTTAACTTCTCCTGGAATGAATGGATTACCACAACAACTTTCCAGATACTTAAATTACTAATATCTCCTATTGTCCTTATGATTTTTCTTTTATGTCCCAAAAAAAATACCAATCAAAGCAATTGACAAGCATAAGATATAATAAACATTTGCGAACCTACAATAAGACAAGTACTTGTGTTTTGATATTAAAATATTAATTAAATTACTTATCAATTAAATTTATAATAATATTTGATTAAATGAGCTAATAATCATTCTTTCATGAGTAATTCAAACACTTTTTATATGTAATAAACGGTCATATTAATCATGATAATGTGATGTATTTAATTTGTTATTAAATAATGATGATTATAGTAAATTAAATATGATATTTTTTTATTTGTAAATAATGATGATTATAGTATTTGATGATGATATAATAAGGATGAGCCTAATAAATGCTCATGAAAAATAAATTAACTATATTTGTAAACATTTATAAAACTAATAATGGTAGTCATGTTAATAATAGAATTAATATTAATAACAACAATGAAAATAAAAAAATAAAAAATAATGATGAAGAAATAATTAATAAAATGATAGTTATTGCAATGATAATCATGATGAATATATTTATTTATTTTGATAACTCAAGATACTTAAATTAATTTATATGTATCATAATTAAGTTTTAAATTCATTGAATATCTTAAAAGTTTAATATTTAAATAAAAAATCATGAAATAATAAACATATAAAAAATTAAATGAACTTGAATATAATAATAAAAAAATAAATCAAATAAATTTTATGCCCTGCGAGCCCATGACTTCAAGTAAATATGGTACTGATTTGTGATATTAGTGGTGGGATGGTAGTTGTCACAATCTTATTTTATTTTGTTTTGTTATTTTTAAAAATAAAATAAAAATAAAAAACTATACTGAAAGGAAATTACCTAATCATGTGCTGAAATCAGGGTAACCCTAATTTTTTAAAGTAAAATAAAACCTCAGGAGAATAAAAATAAAATCAATATAATTAAATCGAAGTCTTTACAACTAAATTGACTTTAGAATGAATCTAGCCGCTACCCTAACACCTTCCAAACCTAATAAAGAATCCCATTTAAGGAAATTACTAATCGTGGATGAAGAAATGCAGGCCTCCTCGTGCACAGCAAAGGAGCACGACTTTCCTCTCCAAACTGTTTGTTCCTCGAGAATACCGCTGTGTGCCTAGAGATCAACCCCCCGCTGAGCAGACGCAAAGCCCGTCCATGACTTCCTCGAATTCCACTCCAATATGCACATGCAGCTCGACTCTGACAGGCACGTCTGATATATTCACCGCCGAGAAAAGACGGCCCTGGGTCCTGCCTGGTCCCACTCGATCGTTCACGAATGAGCTTAGAATGTTCTGAAACATGGTCAAGTGAAGAGAACCCAGGAAGAACCCCAACGTGCTAGCCACTTGGCTCGCTGCCTTGCCTTGGAGGGTTTTAGTTCTAGCAAATATAATAAGGGGAGCCAGCTCCCTGTTGCTACAACTTCACATGCTGTCGCGGGATCGATTGTGCAGTGGCGTGGCGTAAGGAAGAACCATGATGTTTCTGCTTTGGCTACTGCGAGCTTTTATGTTTAGGATGAAGCATAAGCAACTCGTTGTTTTTTTATTTTAAATTAATATTTTTATATTATTTAATATATTAATACTAAAAATAATTTTTTAAAAAATAAAAAATTATTTTAATATATTTCCAAGTAAAAAAATACTTTGAAAAACAACTACAAACACACTTCCAAATACAACTAATAAAATATTTTAAACATGTTTTTTTTCTATACATAAACTTTTAACCAACATGTACACAGCTTATTATACTTTTTTAAAATTACAACAACAAAAATTACCTAAAAAAATAAACACAGTCTAAGCAAACTGTATCTAGGCTAAAAGATGCTGTGGGACTGTACATTGAAATGGATCTCTATAAATGAGACTCCATAGAACAAAAGGCAGAGCCCATCGATCCTTGCACACTCGTGCTTTTAGCCCATAAGGGATCCAACCCATTTTGATTTTACATGTCGACTGAGAAGGACATGAATGCCGGTTAAGTTATCCAAGCCCATGTTGCTATTACATGTCAAATATTTTAGCAACAAAAGAAGGTCATCAAGGTACAATCCTTGCCCATTGTCCCTCTATTTTGAATGTTAGAGATGGATGGATGAATGATCACACAGAAAGGAACATTTACTTGCACGATAGTATTTTCTAGTCTAAAGAGAATGATCATGTAAAATTGGTTGAGTGGCTGGACATTGCAGGCATCTAGGATGACAGTAACTGATTTTGAAATCAACACATAAAAGGTTTCTTTGAATGCGTGATAATGATACTCAAGCAGCTAGATTGTTTTTGCAGTTAAAATTATGTTTAGATGAGTTTTAAAAGTATATTTAGTATGAAAAACATCAAATTAATGTTTTGTTTTTGTTGATTTTAATATGTTAATGTCAAAAACAAATAAAAATCAGAAAAAAATTATTTAGATGTTTTTTTTTTAAAAATCGCTTTTAAAAAAACATTCAATGCCATGATACAAAGAAAACAAGACATGAGCTTGATTGACATAAAAAAATCACCCCTTAAAATAAAAATAAATAAATAAAAAATATGCTAGTAGAAGTTCTTTATGTAGCTCATAAGTCAACAACTCTTTCGTTAAAATACATTGCATTCTAGGACTTGGCCTAGCGGTGGAAGGGGCTTGTCTCTTTCCACTGCACCTGGATTCGAGCCCTGGCGTGCACGCCTGTCACCCCCGCGGTGCCTTACATGCCTATTGGGTTTGCAGGGTATTCAGTGGGCCGTGGGGATTAGTCGTGGTGCGCGCAAGCTGGCCCGGACACCCCACGTAAATAAAAAAAAAGAAAGAAATAAAACCCCAAAAAACATAAAATGAAATATACTAGTAAATATGTGTTTCATAATGTGGTGTGGAGTGTTTTTGCATGAATATTTTTTAATTAAAAATCTATCAAATTAATGAATTTTTTTTCCTCAACATATTAAAACTATAGAAAAGTAATTAAAATATTTTATTTATTTACTTCGTACTTGATGTTTTTTTGAGATAAGAAACAATTTAAAACACAGATTTAACCACATTATCAAATAGACATTTACCCAACATGAAATTGTTCTCCTAATTTTTATCTCAATATATTTTCAAACATCAGTCTTATCTTGTACATAGAAGAGGATGGATTTTGTCACAAGGTGTGTCTATCTTCTTAAACAGCACGGCAAGCACATTTTTTTAAAAAGAAAGAAAGAAAGCAGAACCTTTAAATTATCCTCCTTCTCTTTTAGCCTATTTAAGCATACAGGAGTATGAGTTAAGCTCTCTAGATTTTTCTTGCTCACATTGCCATAACAAAGGCTAGAGCACTACTTCCAGAGCTTATGATGAATTCTTGCCGAATATGTTCAGATTTGTTGAAATGGTTCGAGGAGTTGTATTTATGTGTAGAGTATATATGCTAATTAAAATATTTATGCAAAGATTAGAAAAAAAATAATATTATGGTTGCTAGAGGGAAAGGCATCAATCTTGTTGTTGCTTTTTTTAGATCAATATAGATATCAAACTAATTTATATATACCTCAATTAATTGTATAAACCTTGAAGTTAATTATTACATAAATTTTTTATAATTTTAATTGTATAAACCTTGAAGTTAATTATTACATAAATTTTTTATAATTTTAAGTTTGTAAGACTTAAAATGATAATTAAAAAAAAATAAATTTAAAATCTAACTAGTTAAATTATATTTATTATATTATTTTTATTCTCCTCGTGCTTGCATCCATCGATGCTTTGAACAATAAAAAAACAAGCTATTGTTTTATTTTTGTATGTAAAGAATTTTATAAGATTTTTTTTTCAAATATATTTTTTAATCTAAATTATTATTTTGCCATAAAATAAAATAAAATAAAATAATTAATTTAACCTAGTGAATCTTATACTTGATGAGTCAAAGTTTTTTAATTTTAAATTATTGTATCTAATTTAATAATAATGCTAAACATTTTTATATAATATATATATTATTTTTATATATTTCAAACAAACACTTGTAATCAAAGTTGCAACGATAATATGGCTTATAACCCGGTAAAAATAACTAAAAAGACATAAAGTTATTTATATTAACAATGAATAAGGCTGATGTTTATTAATTTAATTTTTTATATTTTTAATTTTTGTATAAAATAAGTTGATTTTTTTTATTATATGATAAAATAAAAAATTCAAGTTAATTTAGTGGGGTCCTAAGTTTGATGGGCTAATTAATATTAATATAATTATTTTTTCTTAGATATTTTTAATTTGATCTGTTTAGCTGATAATATATTAATTTCTGTATGGTTTAATTTAATAGGAAAAATTAAATAATTATTTTTTTAAATTTAATTCATATTTAATTATAATGCCTCTAAATTTTTAATAATATAAATATTTTTTTAATATATATCCTAAAAAAATTAATCCTTACAATCATGATGAAGTCAAGGTGGGATCCAGCTCACCATGACATCAAAGTCTTCCTGTCGGTCGGTGGGTCCTGTCCTTTTTTATTTATTCTTGGAAGCCATTTCTCGAGTGCATTCCAACCTCCACAAAACACGACACGCGCAGACAAAGCCACAGCCCAAAACTTAGTTTTCTTTTCCTGAATAATAATAAAATACAATCTGGAATTTTTGCCAAATGTTAACCTAAGCGGATTTGTTAATGTTAACCTCTGGTTAAAATGTTGTTTGTTTAAAATTTAATTTATTTTTATATTTTCAAATTATTATAAAATATGTTTTAAAAAATAAAAAAAATATTATTTTAATATTTAGAAACTTTCAAATATGCATTTTACTATGCACATCTGAGTGGACCAGCAAATAAAATAAAAGACTCCAAGTCAGTAACTGAAGAAATAGACCGTTTTGGTCCGAGATACTATAATTAAGTCTTGCTAATGACGTCCTACCCTCCGTCTCTATTCATTCATGTCCTCCGTCCGTCTCTCTCTGTCTCACCTTGAAGCCAAAAAACACACAGGAGACTCTCCGCGCTTCCCAGAACGATCCACATGGGGGCAGGAGCGGGTGTTTGAAGTATAAACTTGATGTGTTTTTTAATTTGTATTTGTGAATATATTAAAATAATATTTTTTTTATTTCTTAAAAAATTTAATTTTAACGTTTTCATATTAAAACAATCTAAACCTATAAAAGAGTTAATTTTTTATAATATTTTTTTTTCTACTTTCTGTTTAGAATACAATTCCTGGCTAGCAGTCTCTACCTTACCGCAGCACACAAGTGTCAAAACATAGTTAGGCCAAAAACAAGTTCTCTGTTCTCTCTTCTTTCTTTTCGGCTGGTTGGGGGCCTTTCTCTCCTCCTTGTGTTCCATATTAATTTCTTTGCGATTTGCAGTTGATCTTTGTAACGAAAAGAGAGAGGTTCAGTTTAGCAGATCTGTGGATCATAAAAAAAGTTTGCCATTTTAGAGGAAGGAATAAATTGGAGGAAAGAAGAGAACTGAAGAGAGGAGGAGGCTCTAAAATGCTAATGGGTGTGTCCTCCATCATATGAGGCTCTTGTTTTTCGTTTTATTTTGTTATTTTTTGTTTCCTGTTCTTCACATTTTTATTGTTATTGTACAAATTCTCCTTAAAGTTTAATAGGGTTTGTTTCTTTTCACCAATAGAATCCTGGGCAGTTCCTTTTTTAGTGGTTACACACGTTAAAGTTTGTTTTTTTTTTTTTAAAAAATAAATAAATTGTATTGATAGTAATAATGCCTGTTTAATGGAGTTGTGGAACTTGATTTAAGACCCTTATTTTTTAGAATTCATGGGCTAATTAAAGTTAATTATTTGGAAATAATTTTTTTTTAAATACTGGTAGGTTCATCTTATGACTTCTTGATGTTTTTGCTTCTTGCAGAAAGTCTACATTTTGTGTGATTTTTGAACTTCTAGGATTTGTAGAATTGGAAATTTTGTAACATGACAGTTTCTACATGTGATATTGCACTCTCTGCTTCTCTCTCTCTCTCTATGTTTTTTCCCTAGTTTGCTATGATGGCCATGAAATTTTTCTGGGGGCAATAATGTTTTAGTCTTGAAGGGGGTGATTGATATGTGGAAATTGCATATATATGCAATTTTAAGGGCTTGTAATTGATGTGAATGGTAGTTGTTCATCAAGGAGACAATGGAATGTAATAGCTCAACTTCTTTTTATTAATGAGTGTTGTTCGGAAGCTCATATACGGAAAAACTCCTTAGATCTTGAGATGGCTGTATCTGAAACGTCGAACGTAGAAGCATGAATAACCACATGTAAATGATCCTTTTCCTTTCTTTGCTTGCCTTGCAGCTGAAGCCTGCTGTAGGACAAATGGACGACCTGTGGCAACATAAAGTGGATTTTTCCTGAACATTTTCAACATTTCTGATTTTAAACTATCACTTGGAATGCTTAGAATACATTGAAATCTGCAGGATTTTTTCCCTTTGCTGTGTAATAGAGATGAAGGGAAACTTTTATAGATTGAAGGGGAGGCACGTTTCTGTTACTCTGCTTGTCCTTACTCTTACAACCATATTTCTCTGGGCGTGGGAAAAGAATCCTTTTGTTACTAATTTGCAGTCAGCGCAAGAGCAGTTCAATTTTCACACTTCAGGTTTGCTTCTCATTTCACTGTTCATATGGATATATACACATTATATTTGTGTGTTTGCGGGTGAGTATAGAAGAGAGCATAAATTACTGATGATATAGCTTGGCAACATGATTGCTTGATTACTGTATTTTTCACTTTCTGAAATATAGGAACTCTATAATGAATATGAAGTATCAGAGATCGTCTAGGTGGGTGTAGATATGTCCTTATCTTTTTGCAAAACTTCGGTACATGGTTGGTAGCTATAAAGCTTACCTTGATCTTATTTGTCTAGTCGTGTTTGGCCCCTGTCTTGAATTTCACATTTTTCTGAAGTGCCCATACAACTGAAGATACCACATAACAATGAGGGTATAGATCTTGATATAAGTTTTTGCTTCAACATCTGAGAGAAGTTCCTCGCTGAATGCAATTTTGTAAGGTTCATTTCTGCATTTTCTTCTAGGAAAACTGCCAAATCCGTGATAAAATTTGTTTCTAGAAAATGCCAAGTGCCTTTTCTTTGACATTGAGATGCACCAGTAGAATGAATATGTTCTCTTAGGGGGGCTAGCCAATTTCCTTTGTTAATGTTTTCTGATTCATCTTTCACTAACCCCAGATCCCTAATTTTTCCTTTGGGTAATTACATCTAAAAAGCTAAGGTAACCTCTTATGGTTAAATATGTTAATTGGATTTTAGCTGTTAGCTAGACTGAAACATGACTTATTGTGAGTTAGTAGGTGTCATAGGACCTTATCACCTAGCATTTGCATTTCGTACCACAATAGTGGGAGATAGAGTCATTTCTACAGTTTTCAATAATTTGGTATATGTTGTAGATGGTCCCACATATGCTGGAGGAAGTGTCATTAATTTATTTAGGAGAGGGAGGGATGGTGTGGAGGTGTGTTTTTTGGAGCAGAGAACCAGATCTTTTGAAGGATCATTCTACTGAGGCAATCGTCATGGTTCAACATTTTTCCAGTTCTTATTGGGTGATGCTTAACGGGATTTTTACTATAAAGAGGAAGTCTCCTTAGCCAACATTCAGTGTGTTGCTAGGTCTGTTGCCATAATTTTTTTTCTTGCTGTATTTAGGCGGACGGAATAGTGTAGGACTATTCTATTGATATTTGTGTATAGTGTTGGGATTGAACTAGATAATGGACCTGACAATAAGATTTGTTTTGGGCATAAGAAGAATGACTTGTAAACCAGGTTTGGTTTGTTTATGTTGTATATCTTGCTGGTTGAGTTAGTTTTCATTTTTGGCTAGTGATGAGTGTTATTGAAATCTTCTGCACTCCTTATAAAATCATGACGTTGCTTAACTTTATTTCATGGTTATTGGCTGATTTACTCTACCCTTCTGTCTCAGAGTTTGTTGTTGATGCTCCCAAAGGCTCTTCTTTTGATTCTTTGACCCCAAATGAGCATGTTCAGGAGAAAGATTCTCATCCTACAAGATTAGAAGAATCTCAAATACCAGAAAAAGAATTTGATGCCTCAAATTTTACCAGCTCAGTTGTTCCTGAAACAGAGGATGGTGATGCAGATAGGAAACCGTCTTCTAAGATAAAAGGTAGAATCCTTTTCATTTACACCCATAAAAGATCATTTTTAATAAATCTAACAACTTTGGTCATTCCATTCTATAATCACACGGTACTTGTATACTTTCATACTACAATATAAAATCATAATATTTCTTAACTGTATTTCATGGTTATTGTCTGACTTCCTCTTTTCCCCCTCGTTCTGTCTCAGAGTTTGTTGTTGATACTCCCAAAGGCTCTTCTTTTGATTCTCTGACCCCAAATGAGCATGTTCAGGAAACAGATTCTGATCCTACAAGATCAGAAGATTCTAAAATACCAGAAAAAGAATTTGATGCCTCAAATTTTACCAACTCAGTTGTTCCTGAAATGAATGATGGTGATGCAGACAGGGAACCATCTTCTAAGATAAAAGGTAGAATCCTTTTTGTCTATACCTGCAAAGTATCATTTATAATAAGTCTAGTAACTCTGGTCTTTCCATTCTATAATCACACTGCTGTACTTGTATACTTTGGCACTTGTTAGATGATTGAAATGCTTGTTTAAATTACTTTCTCGGCACAGTTAGAATAAGAAATATATACAATTTTTTTCTGGGGATCATCTAAACCGTTGGCTAATATTACATTTCAATATTGTTTTGGGTGCTTTCTTATTTTAGTTTTTTGAGGGAACAATTTTTGTTTCTGTTCTGCAGTGAACTCATTATTACTGCAGCCCTTTTTAGTGGAATGATTTATTTCTGATTTTTGTTACACTAACCTTAGAGATGCATATTGTTGTCGTACCATCTTGCCTTTCATTAACACTACTTGTCAAGAACTTGTGGCATTCTTTTCATGTTAAACATCAAAAATATTTAATTCAGTCTTCATGACCTGTAAGAGTACATGAAAATGTATAAGATGACTTACTTTGTCGGTAATAACTTTGCTATCAGGATTTCTTGTAATTATCACTTGCCATTTACAACTATGGTTTTGCATTTGAGCTTTACTGGTTGATGGTCAAGCTATGATCAACTTACATCAGCAATTATATAGAACATGGGAACCTTATAGGAGCACAAGATATATATAGGTTGGTGGAACATTGGGGTTTTAACCAGAGACCAGATGGGTTTGCAGCATGCTAAAGATAGAAGGATCTTGGAATCCAAGCAGAATGCTTGGGTTTTATGATTTTTCATGTCACTCATTTTACATTTTATTCTTTTGTTATTCTAGCGTGACAATCATATGTTCTCTTTTTGATATAGTGCTGGCCCAGGCCATCCCATTATTTGCCATATAGCTTTCTAAGATAATTTTTGCAGTTAGATGGGATGTTCGGCAATAGAAATAAAAGTGGAAAGAATGGAAAAAAAGGATCAACCACACTGATTATCCTTGTGAGTGATTTATAGATTTGTACTATGGTGTAAATCATGGCTTACTGTATAACTACTTAGTAGGGTAATTTAGTATGAGATTGAAACTAGGAGACTTCTCTTTATTTCATTAAAATGCAAAGAAGGAAGGTCCTTGTAATACTGCAGTTAGTTTAAAAATCGAAAGCATTGCAATGAAAAATAGTTATGAGATTGAGAAGCTTCAGTAGGGGTGATGATAATATTTAGGGGTTCTGGATGGTGTGAGTTATTTAGTTAGCTTGTTCTCCTATGATAACAGAATAATGTATGATAACTTGAAAATTAAAAAAAGACCTGTGGAATAGTGTAACTACACATTGAAGTTGTAACTCTCCTGTATGTTTATGAATTTGTCGTGAATCTTTGGTGCACCAGCTAGAGTTATGCATGCTTCAAAGTCTTATGGTTGATTGAATTCTAAGTGTGTCCTCATCTTTTCAGACTGCAATTATTCCAAGGGTAGATGGGTTGCAGATAGCAGGCGACCTTTGTATTCTGGTTTTGAATGTAAACAATGGTTATCAGAAATGTGGGCATGTAGACTAACCCAACGGACAGATTTTTCCTTCGAGGGATATCGATGGCAGCCAGAAAACTGCAAAATGCTGGAGTTTGAGAGATCTGCATTCTTGAGAAGGTGGGTTCTGTTTTTTGTGTTTGATTTGTGAAAGAACATGTGTTGTCTTGTTCTCTGACCCATCAAACAAAGATGTCATATGTTCAGTTCCCTGATTGTTACTGCATTCCAGGATGCAGGACAGAACAATTGCATTTATAGGAGATTCACTGGGCAGGCAACAATTCCAATCTTTGATGTGCATGGCATCTGGTGGGGAATGGAGGGAAGATATTGAAAATGTGGGAAAAGAATATGGTCTTGTTAAAGCTCGTGGAGCCATTCGTCCTGATGGTTGGGCTTATCGGTTTTCAAACACCAATACCACCATTTTGTATTACTGGTCAGCAAGCCTTGCTGACTTAGAGCCTTTGAACGTCACTGACAAAGCCACTGATATTGCTATGCATCTGGACCATGCACCAGCCTTCATGAGACGATTTCTCCATCGGTTTGATGTGTTAGTTCTTAATACAGGACATCATTGGAACAGAGGGAAGATAACAGGGAACCGTTGGGTGATGTATGTCAATGGGAAGCCCCTTAAAGATAGAAAACTCTTGGAAATTGGGAATGCCAAGAATTTTACAGTGCATAGTGTTGCCAGGTGGCTTGATTCTCAACTTCCTTCTCATCCCCGACTCAAGGCTTTCTTCAGGACCATCTCACCAAGGCATTTTCGTAATGGGGACTGGAACACTGGAGGTAATTGTGATAATACCACTCCTTTGACTGGAGGGAGCGAAATCTCACAGGATGAATCGAGTGATCCAGTTATTGCGGCTGCTGTTAAAGGAACAAATATCACACTTTTGGATGTCACTGCTCTCTCTGAGCTAAGAGATGAAGGTCACATCTCAAGGTACAGTGTTAAGGCAACAACAGGTGTAAATGACTGCTTGCATTGGTGCCTTCCTGGCATTCCAGACACTTGGAATGAACTTCTTATTGCACAGGTATAGAGTCAACCACACCAATTAAGATCAAGATGGACAAATGCAGAGAGCTAGAAACCAACAAGGGAAACTTTTATCATCAACTTTTTTTGTTTGATACACGTCGTTTTTTGTTAGAAGAGAACAGTGAAGCATTTGGCCAGTTCTGCCCTTTTCTCATATCCATACAGGAATTGATTTCGCGAATTGTAGTTTGAAACCACCATGTCGTAGTTGCCAGATAAATCTGGCAAAGCTCGAAGAAATAGTTTCCATTCTGGATTTGGACATTTTTCTGAGGAATGATGTTTGTAATCCACGATTGTCTCAATACAAAGAAAAGATTTACTCAGCTTCCTAATTCGTGTTGAACCATTTAGCTGTTGTAGTCATGCGCAAGTCATCAAGCGGACCTGCTAGGCTGCTAGATGTTTTGTAAATTGAACTTGTTTATCCGTTTAGTCTATTTTTCAATCTGAAATCTTTGAAGCTCTAGCTGTAGCGCATGCTTCCTATGTTAAAAACCAACTTTCCCCACTTGGCGAGTCTATGCCATGGTTTTCAACAATATCAATCCTAGCCTGACATGTCTACCCGGTAACCCGCTGACTTAGAAAATTAACATGGTCAAATCCGGATGACTTGGTACAACTTATAAGCAGGTTGATTTAATCAAAGACTGAATGATACTTGGTTGGGCAAACTTCAGTGATTTAACTCGACCCAAGGCTCAGGTCACTGGTTTTTTTCAGATTATGAGGTTACTCGAGTTTTTTTTATAAATCAAAATAATTATTTTTATTCTTGAAGGGCAAATTCAGTCAACTTGGTTTTAGGGATAGAAGGGTTTCTTTCTACAGAACCCATTAATCGTTACAAAATTTAATGGAGTTATTTCGTCACTTCACATTTTTATTGCACAATTAATTGCTAAATCTCCCTTAAAAACAAACATTTAACCTAGGTTAATGAGCTTTCTGGACCTTTTGGATCTAGGTACAGTGACACTTTCATTATTTTATTTTGCCTTTTCTATAATTCTGATGTGAAATCAAGGTCATTATATCTTTTAATATATATAAAAAGTTACTTGGCGCATGCAGTGTTATAAAACCTCTGATCACCTTTGTCCAGAACGCATTTGATGCGTTTCGCCACTGTCTTCATTGTGGTGAGTATGTGCGCGTGTCACCATATAAACGGTGATTGATGAACTCCGGCGAAATATTTTCTTTTTCTGTCACTTTTCTCTCTTCGCTCACCGAAAAACATATTGGGCATTAAACAAAAAATTTGGTTATTTATTTATTAAATTAAATTAAGTTTTTATTTTTTTATTATAATATATTTGATCTCAAATCCTTCTTGCATCCTAGCATAAGAGGGTCTCTTACCGTACAACTTCTTTGGCAGGTACTTGTCATCTCCAGCATTACGAGGTTTGACAATTCATCGTCAACATGTCAATGCCATCCACCGCCCTTTCAAAAGATCGTAAATCATTTGGAGTTTTCTTCAGACCTTGACAGAACCCTTTCACGACCACGTGGGATGAGAATAATTCTAAAAGAATAATATTGATGAATAAAAATTGAAATGAAAATACATATGCTGTGAAACTCAAAAAAAGAAATAACATAGCTTTAGTTTTGTGCCCTAAAAACACTAACGATAACTGAGGAGGGGAAATCACTTTTACACTCCTCGCATGTTACTGTTCATTACTACAGTAACATGTTTTGTTTTCCTTTATTTTTTTCTTTCTCTTCCTTTTTTCCCCCCATTTTTATATCTTAACCCTTGGGGAGAATTGAACTTTTATATATATATATTTTGAGTTTGTTTATATAAAGTTATCATTATTTTAAAAAAGTATTCTAGTATTGGGTTGATAGTTAATTTTATAATTATTTACGTTTTCTTATCATGTTATTTAATAAAACAAATTGTTTATCATATTATTAAATAAAAAATAATTCAAAAAAATATATTTATCATAATTTGAACTTCATACTTTATTTTTTTATAAGGCTATTACAATATTAGAAAAACATATTGGTACCACGTGGGTGCTTGGTTTTTTTAACATTATTTAAGAAAAAAACATAATTATTAAGAATTAAATTTTATAATTTATTTTAATTTATATTTTATTAGGACGTTATCATCATCTTAAAAAACCATTTTGTTATTGAAGTAGTATTCAGTTTTATAAGCATCTATTTTTATTATATAATTAATTATATAAAAATAGTTTTTTTTTAAAAATTATTAAATGTAATGGTGTTCATAAACCAAGGCATGAGTTTAGCAAGTAACCCAAATTGACCCGCGTTGATTCCATATGTCAATGTCTCAATATTTTTTTTTAAAAAAAATGTCATATTTAAAATATTTTTAAAGTTAAACCATATGTTTACTAGTTATCTAATTTTTCTTAAACCCTTCAAGTTAATTGGGTAACGTCAGAACAACTCTAACACAATTTAATTTGAAGCTCAAATTAGACAAGGAATATAATAGAGAAATTTTAGGTTTGACAAGTTGAGTTGGGTTTAATAACATTGTTAATTTTTTTTATTCGAGTATTATTATTTTACATGTAAAACAATTTTGGACCTACCATGACTTAGCGCGAGGAATTATCTAGTACAATGTAAATATTTAAGTGTTTAGTATTGTGATGCATGATTTTTTTAAATTATCTTTTATCTAAAAATAAATCAAAATGTTTTTGTTTTTGTTTTTAACATTAACACCTTAAAATCATAAAAAAAAACACTAAAAAAATCAAATTAATTTTTTTAAGGTAAACAAACTTTTAAAAACTACTTCCAGTCAAAAGCACGCACTCCCATTGAATAAATTTGTTTTTGGAAAATTAAATCTTTATGGTGTGAACTTCAAAAATTGTCAAACCTTTCAAGTCCATCTTCACACTGACCATGCAATTTCTCGGTCTGTTTCTCTTTGATAATTTCTTCTTACATGTTATTTCCATCTCAAGCCGTGAATCTTCACTACTTTTCAATGTCTTTACATTTAGAGTTTTTTGGTCTCGCAATCCCCCCTCTATATACAGAGCAATTAAACCCTAGTGCATGAAACATAAGCGACAAAAAGAAACTCGACACTTGCCTTTGATATCCAAGCCCTCCTCCCTACTTTAGCTACGTACGTAGCTAGCTCTCTTGCCCTTTCTTGAGGTCAAGTGATCGATGGATAAGCTGATGGTTGCGCCAACTCTAGGATCAAGCGAGCTTGAAGTAGAGGTGGCTAAGAAAGGAAGCGGCAGCGAGAAAATGATTCCACCAGTTAGAGGGCAAGTCAAGCGGCATATTTTTGCTTGTTCGATGAAAAAGATGAAACATTGGACACAAAACAGCCTCAAGTTTCTCTTCTGCAATTCTAATGATCCCTCCTAGTTGTCATCCTCTTTCTCTTGCTCTTTATGTGTCTCTCTCCCTCAATATAGTAAATCATGTAAGAAATATTGAATAGCAGAAGTGTTAATGTTCTGTTAGCTTACCTTACTGTATGTGCTGTGCACAGAACTAGCCACCATCTCGTCACTCGAGGCACTGTAAAATAACTCTTTCAGTGGAGATGAATAAAACTCAGGTTTTTTTTTTTTTTTTTGACGGCTCCTAGGATTGGGACGCTAATTAACATTTGGTAGGGTGGGGAGTCACCCATGCACTGCATGAATAGCGTATTGACATCTCTGATCTCCGTCTGGTCCATAGCCTACTGAAACTTTTGATCTCCATTTTTGGGAAAAAGGAGAAGAAAGATTATAGTTGAAACATGCTAATCAGTGTCAGGTCAGTAGTAGTGGTAGCAGCCGTGTGGGACCTCATGCCCTGTGTTTTTTTTCGTTAATCCAACTTAGTTATTGAATCTGGATGATGAGATAGATGTTGGTGGGAGAAACCACCTGTGATGGTTTTAAAATACTCTGATGGTTTTAAAATACTCAGATGGGATAAAACATTCTTTTATTTCAAGAACAAAGCTTACAATTACATAAACAAAAGCTTACAACAACCTCTCTTTTTTTCTCTCTTTCTCTCTAGTGTTTCTCTCAATCTCTCCACACAGAATTGTATAAACTTAGCTATTTATTTATACACAAAATCAAAATAAGAAAATTCAACTTTCAAGTGTGAAGGCGGTTTGTGACCGACGGTGTGAAAGCGGCCGGCGGCTGGTCGGTTGGTGGCTGGGCGGTGACAGCTGATGGCTGTCTTCCTTGACCTTCTGGTGGATTGAGTTTACTTCAACAAATCTCCCCTTTAAACTCAATCGAGGGATGTTATTCCAAGCATGAATTTCAATATGATAAATACTTCTCTCTTCAATGGCTTGGTAAAAATATCTGCAACTTGATCATCTGTCTTGCAGGATATCAGCTCGACTTCTTTGTTCTTTACATGCTCTCGGATAAAATGATGACGTGTATCAATATGTTTACTTCTTTCATGATACACCGGGTTCTTTGCCAATGCAATCGCTGATCGATTATCGATATAAATCTCTGTAGGATTTTCTTGAGGAAATCCCAAAAACTTCAGTAAATTCCTTAACCATATTAAATGGCATACAGCTGAGTTGGCAGCAACATACTCAACTTCACAGCTTGATAACGTGACAATTGATTGCTTCTTGGATGACCATGTGAAAGATGTATCTCCCACGAAAAATACAAACCCTGTTGTACTTTTTCTTTCATCCAGATCTCTACCCCAATCACTATCCGAGTAGCCAGTAAGATTGAAATTTGTACTTGAGGTATAAAACATACCTTCATTTATTGTGCCTTTGATGTAGCGAAGAATTCTCTTAGCTGCATTCAAATGAGACTGGTCTGGCTTCTCCATATATCTGCTGATCAGTCCGACTCCGTAGAGTATATCTGGTCTCGTTCATGTCAAGTACCTTAAGCTTCCTACTAAGCTTTTGAAGTAAGTTGGATCAACATTTCCAACTTTACTTTTCCTCAATTCCACTCCATTCTCAACTGGAGTTGATACCGGATTGCAACTTTCCATCTTGAACCTTTCAAGAATATCTTTGGCATAACTTCTTTGGGATACGAAAATCCCTTCTTCTTTCTGCACCACTTCCAAGCCAAGAAAATGTGCCATCAGACCAATGTCTGTCATCTCAAACTCTTGTACCATGCTTTTCTTGAAGTCTTCGAACATGGTAGGATTGTTGCCGGTGAATATCAAGTCATCAACTTATAGGCACACAAATAATATGCTGCCATCTGCTTCTTTCTTCATATAAATTGCGTGTTCATATAGACATTTTTCAAATCCATTATCTTGAAAATACCTGTCAATTCTGGTATTCCAAGCACGCGGAGCTTG
>SRLM01000046.1:2060313-2182969 GCA_015708895.1 Populus ilicifolia
TTATCTCCATTTCTTTTTACAATCTTCTGCTCATGAGCTTGCAAAGAACTCATAAGTTCATCCACTGTTAACTTGTCCACTTCTTTGGATTCTTCAATAGCAACAACAACAAAATCAAATTTTGGATCTAGGGATCTCAAAATTTTCTCTGTAATTCGAGCATCTGAAAGGGCTTCTCCATTTCTTCTCATCTGATTGACTATCACCATAATTCTTGTGTGATAATCAGAAATGGATTCTGAGGACTTCATTTGTAACAATTCAAATTCACCTCGCAAAGATTGGGGACGAATCTTCTTTATTATGTCAGCACCTTTGTATTTTTGTTAAAGAGCCTCCCATATTTCTTTTGATGTTTCTGCGGAAGCAATGATTTCAAATGTCGTTTCATCAAGACCTTGATAAATGATGGTCTTTGCTTTGTTGTCTTTCTTTCTATTGGCTTTGTTGAACCGGGAATATTCCAAGGAATATTCTTTTTTTGACTTTGATTTTAGAATATGGCTCGGAGCTTGGCTTGGCTCCGGAATATGGCTTGGAGCTCGGCTCGACTTCAAATATGGCTCGCGGCTTGGCTTGAGGCTCGGCTCGGCGCGGCTCAAATATGGCGCGCGTGTGGCTCACTCGTCTTCTTCCTCGAGGCGCGTGGGCTATAGTGCTGAAACTTTAGACGAAGAGTGTGGTCCACCCCATGCTCCGATTGACCTGATTTTTGCACCGTTGAGTTCGTATGGATGAGCTCTACACTTTGGAATGATCAAAACTTGTTTTTGACAACTTTGAAAATTCGGATATTTCCCAAAAATACCTCTGTTTTCTGACGAACAGGGCTCTGATACCAATTGTTGGTGGGAGAAACCACTTGTGGTGGCTTTGAAACACTCAGATGGAATAAAACACACTCTTTTATTTCAAGAACAAAGCTTACAATTACATAAACAAAAGCTTACAACAACCTCTCTATTTTTCTCTCTTTCTCTCTAGTGTTTCTCTCAATCTCTCCACACAGAATTGTATAAACTTAGCTATTTATTTATACACAAAATCAAAATAAGAAAATTCAACTTTCAAGTGTGAAGGCGGTTTGTGACCGACGGTGTGAAAGCGGCCGGCGGCTGGTGGCTGCCTCCCTTGATCTTCTGGTGGATTGAGTTTACTTCAACAATAGATTGATCTGACAAAAAAAAAAACTATAAGGTTTTCTCACTCTTTTCTGAAAGGTTTTTCTCTCTTTAAATTTGGGTATTCAATGATGTGGCGTGTGTAAGAGTAAGATCATATTTTTCTAATTTTCTTTTTTATTAATGTTGATGTTGAATCAGTTTGTACATGATTAATCTTATAATTTTTGAAGTTAATGATTGTCTAGCTCTTCAGTTACCTGAAATTTATGAAAGTCTCCAGTTGAGTTACACCCAGATGTTAGTCTTTTCTTTTTCTTGGCTAAGGTGGGAGGGGGCTGCTCCTGGAAAATACAATCCATGTCCTTCTTCTAACTTTCTGCCATTTTTCTCTCATTTCCTTTTCATTTCTTGCACCTAAGATCACTTCTTTAGTCCAACTCCTTTTTTTTTTCAGATCAAAAGGACAGAAGAAAGAAGAGATGAGGAAGCACCAGATGGCTAGATGATTATATCATGATCGTTGCTACGATGGCTCAGGTCGATACAAGTTCATCCCTTGAGAGCCATCAGATTATCCTCTAGTATTGGTTACTATTACTTATTGGAAAGCTATAACTTTCAGTTTTCTTTTTCTAAATAATAAGGGATATGTCTTCTTGTTTATCCAGGTACAGTGCAATTATATCCATGCTCTTGAAAACTTGCTGCAATTACCTTCTATGAGAGATTGACAAAGAATTAAGGGTTCATATATTCAAAAAGATTCAGATGGGTTTTATGTGGTTTGCTATGAATTGAAATGGGTATGTGTTGGATTTTCAAATCATCAAATGTTGATAGAGGATTTTCTTGCAGAAGCTAGGGATTTAGGAGAAGACGGGTATGAAAAAGTGTTGAGCTAAGAAATTATTATAAATGCTTTAGCATTTTTTTGCTTGATTGATTGCTAAGAAAAATTAAGGAAAGGGAAGCTAAAACTTGGTTCCTTCGATGTAAAATACTGTGCTACCTTGTTTCAACGGTGGTTTCGTGTCAGTAATGGAGGTGTGCTGATGGTGAATGTGCTACACTCGATAGGATTGTAGCAATGCTATTGGTTTGCCAATATTGCCACCACCATGTTGATGGGCAGGATTTGATGACTTTTGCTGGTGGTGTATGATAATTTGACGAAATTGATGAGGTGGTCATGTTGAACATGCATTCCTACAATTTTCTTACTAGTTCACACAGGCACTACTAGCTCTTGTAATTGTTGACTATCCTTTCCTTGTAAATGCAGACCATTCCAACAATTAATCCCCGATCTATTACCTATATATCAATTGAATCCCAACCTATTTTTATATTAATTTGGTAACTATCCCATCACAAATACTTAATCTGGAGCTTCAATAAGAAAAAAGAATTCTTTTTCCATCTAATTGCATATATGATATTGGGATTTTGGATGGAAAATATTAACAAATTCAGATAGAAAGATTTAATTGAAAATTTCTGCTTTGTTGGGACCCAAATTAATGATAAACAATATGTGGATAACCACCGAAAGATTCCGCTGTATTAATTGGATCCTTGAAAAAGTTTATCTCGAAAGAAGTAATTGAGTTCCCTTTCTTTTTCTATTTTTCGTTCCAAATAGTGGGAATCTTTCATAATCAAATTCATTACTCAAATACAGGCACAACCATCAAATCGAGTTCATGAATCATGTCGTCTTCCACCGATGGAGAGTCCCTTTCACTTCAACAGCGTCAAATCTTAGATACCATTGATAAGAAGCGAGTAAAAGTAAAACACCAAGCCTCAAATCTCAACTCTTCCCAGAGAGGCATTTGCATGCTTGACCTCTCTGCCAATGCCAAGGCTTTTGAATCCCTCCAGAGCCATCTCGTATAGGTATTCTCTTCAAGCAAGACTGCTTCAGTACTGATGTTGTCTTGGCCACCAATCCCGAGTGTGGCATCACATGGCTTAAAGCTCTTATTTTTGCCATCATGAATCACCGAGCTAGCTACTTGTAACTTTTCCAGCCAGCCTTTGCTCATAGCTAATCCACATGACCTTGTTCCCTTCTTGGAAGGTTATTTGTAGAAACAAGAATCCATTTCTGGTCTTGAAGCACTCTCCCCCAGCCTCGCATCTTAATTTGCTACTCACTGTCCTTATTCTCTGTTGCCGAACTCCATGATTAGTACTTCTGGCTGCCGTTTTGTGTATGTTCGTCGTAACCCAAATGATGATGTTGTTTCCCTTTGGCACTTCCTCAACAAATTGTCGCTAAGAATAACACCTAGCCCATCACTAAAAGAGACATTTGAGAAATTTTCTAGAGGAGAGTTCTACACTGCTGTCCTTTTTGGGACCTTGTGTTAGGCTGATGGAAAGCGAGCTTAGAATGGCCGCAGAAAATATTGCTTCTCAAGTATGAAGATTTGAAGAGGTATCCCTTAATTAACGTCAAGAGGTTAGCTGAATTTTTGGATCAACCCTTCACACAAAACGAAGAAAGTGATGGGGTGGTGCAAGAAATAACAAATTAAGCAATGCAGTTTCTAGAATTTGAGAAATTTGGAGATCAACAAAAGTAACTATTCTCGATTCATGTCCAAGAAATATGATTTCTTCAGAAAAGATTGATGATTGGAAGAACTATCTTACAACAGAAATGGCAGCAGTTTTAGATCAAACTAGATAAGGGTTGTGTTACGCCCGTGACGTCCAGCCCAAAATTTTTCCAACATAAAAAAAATGTAAGACGATATAAATATTAATAAAAAAACAAAAATGTATAAGATTAGAGTCATTGACTTGACTGGTTTTGACAAGCCTAACTAATTTAAATATTATGAATAAAAATTGAAATGATAATAAATAAATTTTTTAAAAATAATAATATAAAAAAATAGTCAAATATGAGATTTAGTTGTGATATCGAGATAACCCTGTCGAAAATAAACTCAATAAAATTATAAGACTCAAGTATCAAATAATTTAATATTAAAAAGTAAAATTAAAAAAACTAATAATTAAAAAATATAAAAAAATATGAGTTAACTCAAGTTAATTAATTTTGAAATAATTTCATAGAAAAAAATTTAAAAAAGAAACACGAAGAGAAATTTAAAATAAATTAAATATTAGAGGATGAAAATGAATTTTTTTTTGAAAAAAATCAATGTCAACTTGTGTTAACTTTTGAAACTCGTGACTATGATCATAATCTCGGGACTACTCATATAAAAGAAAAATCTCAAAAAATAACGAAGCAAAATTCTAAATTAATAAAATATTGAGGGATAAAATAGATAAATAAATTTTTTTAAAAAATAACAATTCAAAAAATAGGAATGAATTTGAAATAAAAAATAATTTGAAATCAAATATTGAGAGATGAAATTAAAAATAAAATTTAATTAGAAAAAAAATTAAAAAGATTAAAAAGATTGATAACAAAATCTAATATAAAAATTAAATGAAATGAGGGATGAAATTAAAGAAAAAATCAATAAAATAATAATAAAAATACCAATACAACAAACAAGAACTAAATTAAATATAAAAAACAAATAAAATGATATTTTTATATTTTGACTAGGAAAACAAAGAAAAAAAAAAGGAATAACCTAATCACAACATCATCATACGTGCACACCACACAATTAAAAAAAGAGCAATAGAACGTTTCTAATGCTACTACAAGAAGCAGTATTTAAAGGCAAGATGACGCATCACTCAACAATGAAGGAAATGAAGGATATAGACTCTGTTTACTTTTTATTTTTAAAATTATATATATTAAAAGATCTAATCACCCTAAGTTAACTTAATAGTAAGTAAAATATTTATTTTAATTAACAAAAAAAACCTCTAAATGACAATTCAAGAAAGAAAAAAATTTGCTTTCGATGATAATTTAGTTATTTTACTTTAAAAATTAAATTATTTCTAATTAATGTTTTGAAATATTTTGCTTTCAAGAGTGGTAAAACTTTTACATTATATATTTAAAATGTTAAAAGAAAAAATTATTCCCACTCAATTTTATAATGGCTAATAAACTATATAAAAAAGGCTGTTTTGCTCAATAGCAAGTTAATCAATTTTTATTGGAAGAGCAAAATAATAATTACAATATTAAATAGATAGTAATATATGTCTAAAAACACATTGAAATCTTATAGTCACAAGTAATCTCATGATAAGTGCAATGTGCACTTGCTTAATTATTTGAAGATCATGCTGAAGTTTTACAATAACATGGGTAATTATCACTACCATAGCTATTTTAGATTAAATAAAAAATTAGATTGGATTTTATAATAAATATTTGATTTAAGATAAAAGTTATTTCTAATCAAATATATTTATGATTTTTTAAATAGTCAAATGTTAAAAAATAACTTCGAACAATTTATAAAAATTATATTAAACATGGAATGTTAATATCCCATGAATCATCTTGTTTTAATATTTTATGATCGCTGAGAAACTCTCATCAAATTTTCATGTTTAGTAAATTATTTGCCTTGCTGGAACAAAGCTATATTTAGGTGTATAGATGTATTTATTTTTTAAAATATTTTTTATTTATAAAATATTAAAATAATAATTTTCTTATTTTAAAAATAATTTTTGATATTAATTTATTAAAATAATTTAAAAACAATAAAAAATTATTAATTTAAAATTAAAAAAATAATTTTTTAAAAAATACTTTTTAAATTTAAAAACAAATAGAAAACTAAACACCAACGAGAATCATGATTTAATTCAGGATTTATTTGGGCCATAACAGATCAATAAAATTGATTTGGGCCATACCGAATATTAAAATATAAATCGGTTTTCTAAATTTCGGCCTAATTTTCAATCTACTTAATAAAAGGAAAAAGAAAGGAGTTCCGCTTGCACAAGTACAGGGAGCTTTCTTTGGCAGGAGAAGAATAGCAGAAGCTTGTTTGGTTACCGAGAAAATAAAGAAAGTCTCGTTCTTTCTGTCTCAAATTACTCTCAGGTAAATTTCTCATCCTTTCCTCCCAAGTTCAAACTATACAAATTTGTTTGGTTTCCAAGAAAATTTTAAAAAAGAAAAGAACTTAACTTTAAACTCTCTCTCTGTTTTTTTTTTTTTAATCACAGAAGTAAAAGATGGAGGGTTTTCAAGAATTTGAGCCCATTTTTAATGAACCCAGAATTGGATGGGCAAAGAATTCAAACCCGGGTTCGGGTTTGATGGATCAATTCTTGATGCATATATTTGCTCCTGATGACAATCACCTTAAAATTCAAGTAACTGATTATCATTCCAATACTTTTGAGGCTGTTAAATCAGTTATGCAGCTTGATGACATGGTTAGTTCTTGGATTATAATCATGGATTTTTGAGCTCATGCAATTTGGGTTTTAACGTTTGTAACTCTCCTTTTGTTTTAATGCGGTAATGCAGAGGGATTGTATTGGCATTGGAGGATCTTGGACTGAGTTTGTTGAGTACCTGGTTGCTTCTTTTAAAGCTGACGATGTAAAGCTTGTCCTTGAGAAACTTTCGGATTCGGATGGTGATTAATTTTATTGAATTTTGTTGCATTTTTTTTTTTATAATTTATAAATACTTAATGAAGATATAGGGTGAAATGAAGTGAAGTGATCTTTATGCAAATCATTTCTTACATGTTGTAAAGCGTTGTGTTTTTTTCTTCCTTTGTTATGGTTTGCTTGCTCCCTTGGGATATCTGAAGGTAGTTCTAGTCAGACTTGATTAGATGCTAAGTAAAGCAATTACGAGTTTGACTCATGTTAACTACGTTGCTTATAAGATTCAAAAAAGGAAAAAGAGATTTTTATTATTTGTGGAATTGAATTAATGGGGATGATGGCTCAAAAGTCTTTTATATATCCAAATTTGATGACCAAACATGTATGCATTTAAATTGCGCTAGTTCCTGTTTTATGTGTTTCAGGTGTGGCATATGCAAAATTAGTGGCTCAAAAATCGAAAGGAATGCCACTAATTTCCATTTCCCTCACAAAACTTCCGGACAATGCAGCTAGGGATGCCATGGCAAACATGTCTTTTGGGCTATTCAAGGCATTCAAATGCATGGAGAATTTGGTTGTACAAGGTCACCTTCTCGTCTTCATATATTGATATATAGTTTTGACTTATTTATCTAATATATGAGGTCTTTTATTTGAAGCTTTTGATTGTTTTTTTCAGTATATTGAAGTCACTGTGTTTGAAAAATATTTTAATTGTCTGGTTAGCTCACTGGCTAGCAGATGATTTCCAAATGAAAAATTTACTTGGTTTTGTTCTATTCTGCAACTGCTAATAATAGTATTGGTTTCAAAATACATCAAGATGGAGATGTGCCCTTTTTAGATTTGTGATAACATTTAGAACTAAATGACAATTTATTTTAAAAAGAAAGACAGCTAATTGTCCGATGATAGTTTGAGTTACTTTTCAAGAAACAATCATTTCCACGATTTTCATATCTGAGGAAATTTGATTTATTGATGTATTCTGCCGCTTTAACATGTGATAGAATTGTGTAGTATCCAGACTTGTATATGCTAAAAAAGTGGACTTTCTTTCCAGTGTATTGCATGATTGTACACTAAGCCAAATGATACATCCTGATAAATTAAAAGATTTATCCTGTCTATGATTGTTCTTATGTGAGCTTTCATGTTCTTATAATATGGTCATATGTCTTCAACACCTTTTCATTTTTAATGCATTATGCATTGTAAGTGTCTACCTGCTTTACATTTTTCTTTGTCTTTTATCTTCTTTCTTATCATATTCTCTTTAACAGCAACATGTTGGGGCGAAATGAGCAATTCTGCAATTAATTGTCACATTCTTTGATTGCACTCGCAGAGAAAGAGCACTCTTTGCAGTTGACAAAAGTTATATCAGCTGAAAAGGTATGTTGCTTAGTATAGACAGACAATATTATGGTTTTACTATTATGATTTTTAACTTTTTTTTTTGTGTAAAGATGTATGCCCTTTTTTAATGATGTGCAACCCCCATTTTCTGCAAAGCTTCCTGAACTGACTGACCTGGTCTAATGTCTTAGTGTCTTCCTGATTAAATGGTATCAACAACATGCTACTTGTAGTTGTCATTTTGCATTATAAAGTAACGTTAGATGTAGATGCTTGTGGATACCATATGTTCTTATAAAAAGATTTAGATTTTTGGACAGTTAATATTGAGTCATTGAGATCCTATAGACTCACCTTGGATTTTTCTGCATTTAAATTGTAAATATGCTGTTGTTGCAAAAAATTTCTTCTTCAAGGTTGCTTTTCTTTCATTCAACTATCCTTGGTTAGTTTTTGCTTCATTAGAAAAACCAAATTTGTGAAAACTTTATATCTCTAGTAGGACTCCATTTCATTATTCATCCAAGTATGCAACAATTCTTATTCTTGAAACTTTCTTTGCCATCTGGAGATCTCCTTTTCTCCTATGACTATCCATCAACCATCCCGATGAAAAAGAAACAGTAATTTACTTCTTCATACAAAATATGACAAGTCATGACACTAATCTCTCTCTCTCTCTCTCTCTCTCTAACTCCAAACACCACTCAATCTTTTCCTATCAAAAGTAAATAGTTCAAATGTAATTTGTCACTTCAAGTTTTTGTGCGGCTCAACCATGCTTGGGAAGTCCAGTTTTTGTAGCATTGGATACTTTATGCATACTAGTCCTGGTCGTGGTTTCTATGTAAAATCTAATCAACAGGGTGCTAGCATCATTGTTGAATTGATGAGTTTTTTCAAGAGGGTGTGTGTAAAAGACGTGAAGCAATTATGCCTATGATGGCTTATTGAATTGTTGTGCTGAATTTCTCCTTTCTTTTTTCAGAAGAGGAGTGAAAATATCCAGAGTCAATTGGGAAAGAGACAGAAGTTAGAAAAGATGAATTCTTCAGACAGACTAGATGTTTCTGGTCCTCCAGCCAGTAATGGAGCACAAAATTCTCCAGGTTTACATCTTTTTTATTTTTGCTTTGATCTACTTGCAATATCTTCTAGGATGTGTGCTTAGCCTTGGAGGTTTTCAGATTATCTGTATACTGAGTGCTTCTATATATATATATATATGTCACTGAATGTGATGATACTGTATCTTCTGTAAACAAAATATTTCTGAACCAGATAATAGATGCTGGTACGCCACAATTTGATTTTGATTCTGTGTTAGGCCTGCTTGCAAGTGACGTATGTAAATGAAATCTGATAAAATTCATTTACTGTAAAAAGGATTGACTGGAAAACATATCATGGTCAATATGCTAGGGGTAGATAGCACATGATAATTATATTGAAACAATATACAGAATTTACAGTTATTATTTTGTTTTTTAATGAAGTTGACAATGATTTCTTGTGTGCATAGTATATTATTATTATTTCGTTGGATTCTTTTAGAATGTTGACCTTTTAAACTATTGGGACTGATTAAAATAATTTGTCTCTTCTATTCAATTAGTCCTTTTTATTTGGATAATTTAATCCGTTCAGTAGATGCTGATAATTGAAATTTAGTTTAGAAACTAAGACTGCCTTCTCCTGCTTTAAATCAGACAAACTAGCAGGCCGATATCCTGCCTCAACAAAAGTTACCAAACGTGTTGTACCTGCATTTCGCAGGTATATCAGCATCTCCTATTTAGTTCTCCATATGAACCTGCATTTGCAATATCTAATTTTCATATTGTTTGAGCAGGGCAAAAGTGAGGGGTGCCTTACTTCAGGATAAAGAAGATGACAAAGAGAACTAGAAGCCAATCTGACAGTTCGTTTCAATATGTACTGCAATTAAAGATTTGAGATTAGGATTGTGATTGACATATAATATACCAAGAGGAGGAGACAGTTTAAGGACAAGGAGTAATATCTTAGCCTTACTCATTAGGCAACAAATGTATATCAGATTTGTAACTAAGTAGGAAATGAAGTGCTAAATCAAATTTGTATTTT
Source organism: Populus ilicifolia (assembly GCA_015708895.1). Classification (NCBI taxonomy): domain Eukaryota; kingdom Viridiplantae; phylum Streptophyta; class Magnoliopsida; order Malpighiales; family Salicaceae; genus Populus; species Populus ilicifolia. The sequence continues at coordinate 2,070,444 of SRLM01000046.1, forward strand.
ACTATTTGGGATTTTGTGGACATGAATGGATATTCTTGTAACCTCTTGTTTATACAAAATGGTGATTGAGCTGACGTGACCTTAAACATCAGCAATATGGCCTTTTCTGTAAGCAAGTTGCTATTCTTGTTACTTTTGGGTCAGAAACACAACTGTCAAAATCTGGTGAAATATCAAAAAGTATCCAAATTCTAAAGAACAACTGTTAAAATCAGGTGAGCTATCAAAAAGCATCAAAGAACAACAAGGTGGCAATACATGATAATCCAGAAGGGCAACCTTCCTGAGTATAATCTAGGGTAGGGATTTTATATAAAAGGGCGGTACATATCTACGAGACTAGAGAGTAATTTGTAAGAGATAAGTTGATGTCTGCTTGTGCTGTTGCTTACTATCTGCAAACACGTCTTAGTGAATTCAATCTTCTGGCAGTGAAACCCCTTGACTCTTTAAAAATTATGTTCTGATGTGTTCTTTGAAGAACAATCTCACTATCTCAGAATAATTTATCTTATTCTGAGGCTAATACGGACACCATTACAAAAATCATCGCATTGCATCCCCAGTTTAGAAGATGTGTCCTTCGAGTCTTGTCTTTCTGGTTTTCTTAGTGCGGAAAAAAGGCCAGCAACTTGGCAAGGCCTCCATATTGTCATACCTGCATAATCTCAGCAAGAAACCCAAAATCCGTTAGCACTCTGATTTAACAGTCTGACGGATCAAAAGTTATCTAGATTGAGCCATCAAATGCCCTGTGGTAAAAGAGAAAGAAGATGGGATTCTCAATATATGGAAATAGATTCTGCTAGGGTGGATTTTCCATTGCAAATCGGTCAAATGTTAAGAGAACCCAAGAAATACCTGCTTTTGCTGCTATCGCTGCTACTAGTGCGTGTGCTGCTATCACTGCTGCTACTAGTTCTTGTGCTGCTGCTCTTTTCACTGTTCTTACATTTGATCCACCGCTTCTTATCTCCACGGTTATCGGTTAGTTCCATCGATGACCTTGGAAGAACTTTTGAGCCATTTCTTTTGTTGTCTCTGATCTTGAAACTGAGAGATGTTGGAATGAACGTCTTGATCAAGAAATTTTCCTTTTCCATGCTTCTACTTCTTGAAATATTACCCGACTTGCTGAAACTCTTTGTTTTCTTCGTCTTCTGTTTCTTGATGATTTGAGCCTCGGACTTGAAATCAGAAGTCGTCCTTTGCTTCGGCATCTCGTCCTGTGCCCCTTCAGAAATCTGCTGCTCATCAACAATATCCTTTAAAGACAGTTCATAACTAGATTCTGGCATGCTATGAATAATCTCCATGAGCTTCCTCCTACCTTCTGCCATCACTTGTAGCCGAGAGCTCGGCGAAATATTACTGTAATGATGGCCACGGGGAAGTAAGGGAGAGGATTCATTTCTAACGTTTCTTGACATATCTGTTTTCCATAAGGGTAGTGAGTAATCAACAAAGTCTTCCTCAACCAGTGCTTGAAACTCTACTTCACTAGCACCTCTATCATTACTGCAATATTGGGTTTCAGTTGCACCCCAGAAATCAAACTCTACATCTACCTTCCCATCAAAACTGGTGTGCATTTTTACACAGGATTCAAAGAAGAGATGTGGTTGCTGTGATCAAGCTTGGTTTGGAGGTGTAACGGTGAGAGAAGATCAAGCGATGTTCATTTATACGGGAAGGACAAAAGTCTTATTCTCTACACACTGTTAATTGAGAGGCTTAAAGTCATTGCCGTCTCACATGGGGCGAGGAGTGAATGGTTTAATATACCTCGTTTTCTCCATGTCTTGTTCAAAAGTTTTCTAGAGAAAATTTTCAATAAATAAACATCTATCTTGAATTTCTAGTGGCTATCCCTTGTTGAAAGCACCATTTTTCTGAGTAATATAGGTATATGTAACTGTTTTGAGGAATTTCTTGCATTGTTTTCAAGATCATTTAATTAAGAGTAGAGTTATTATTAAGCCCCTGTTGGATTTTCTTATCTATAAATTCAACATATGCGTGTACTAAGGGCTGATCGAAACATCATGACCCTGGAATCAAGGTTTGAAATTTTTTGCATGGAAGACAGAATTTCCATGAACCACGTTATCTTTTTCCTTGTCGAGTGTTCTTTCAAAGAGAACTTGTTTTGACTTTGTTTTTTTTGTTGTCCATGTGGTAAATTTTCGAAAATAAGCATAATTATTGACGCCTTGGATTATATAGTAGGTGAGTTTATTTTTATTTTATCTTTTTAGATATTATTTTTTTTTAAAAAAATTATATATAAATACGTTAATCCTACTCGTGACGCGTGAAAATGACATTGACAGTACGTGTATTGAATAATAAAGGTTGAATTAATTAGTTTCCAAGCAAAAGAAGATTATACGTGCATCAAGAGTTTGTCTGTCATTAAGAAGATATTTCTCAATTTAAAAGAAAATATCTAATTGTAATGCATTTATTATGAAATAATATAATTAATTAAGAACATGGAGGTATATCATCAGAAATGGTGGTCAAATCAAGACCCCTTCAACTTCAAATATCAAATGACCTTTTTCTTTGAGGACTTCACTTTTATGTGCTGTAAATTTCTGTCCCAGAAGAATTAGAACAGTTCTGTCAAGGAAAGAACAATTTTATTGGAAACAGCAAGTCAAGGATTCTAGAATTAGATGGAAAAAAATTGCTTTTGTGGATGCAAACTCAAGAGAGCTTTCAGTCAAATCTGCTCTGTGCCGATGAAACCGCTCAGGCCAATATGCCACAAGACAGAAGGAAAGGGTCGTTGTAGTTGAAGTCCTGAAGGATCAACAGAAGGGAAGCAGAGGCGTGGCCAAAAACACAAGCAATATGGCCGGTGGCTGTTTAACTCCAATTTCCAAATAAATCCTCCATTCTTGACAAAAAGAGAGATCAAGGCTACTGCTGTTACAGGAACTATAAAGAACCATGTTCTAAAATTCTTCAAGCAGACTAGTAAAGCGCAAATCACATCTGTATAATATATATAGATGAGCAAATCCTTGTAAAGCCAGTAGGGTTCAGTGATTTTGTTGGGGCCAAATTGATGCGTCCTTGCTCCATTTGGGCATTATGCCCGAATTGCTTGTTCGCGGCTTCCCTGTTGCCTACGGGAAAACTGGACTTCATTGTAGGGATGAGGTGTCTACTTGTCTAAATCATTTACTTTTTAATTAAGAGATCATGAATATATATCTAAACTAAATTATTTTAAAAATTATTGTCATTAATCAAGCAAAATATTTAATATAACATGCGTTAATTCCTAGGAGTCTCAGAACCCACAAGTTTGCTATACAATGGTGACCATAAAATCTCAACCGATTCATATAATAAAAGAAATCCAGATTGAAGGATAAAGATTCTTATGTATCAATTAATCCGAGAGTGAATAGAGCAACATGTTAATGAAGATAAATTTGGAATCAGAACGAAAATTGACTTTGTATTAACAGTAATCGATGACAAAAATTACGTTGGAAGGAGGATTAGAAGATTAAAAACAGCACTGTAAAGCCAAAAAATAAAATAAAATTAAGAACTACAAGAGAAGATTGAGAAGAATATTTTATTAAGTGTTTTTTTTAAATACTCTTAATTATTCTCTCTCTTGTGCTGCTTCATAATGTTACATTATAATTTTTTTTTATAGATATGAAATTCTAGATAATTAAAAAAATTAAATTAATATAATTTTTTTAATTTAAACATGTATTGAATTGCATTACTGACCTGATTCATCCATTTAATTTATTCTATCCAATCTATTAGTTCTAAACCAGTAAACTAGTTACCCAATTATTTTTTTATTGAAAATCTTATTTACTCCAGCAAATTAATATTATAATCTCATAGTTCTCTCCATAGTTCCTAACGGATTTGTTGGCGTGTAGTAACAAGAAGGTTAAACTTGCTGACAGTAAATTAACATCCCAATGATGAGCACCGAGGCTTGTAGTTCAATGATGTTGGTAGAGTTTCTCTCTCTATGCATTCTGGATTTAAATCTCAGCGTACAGGATGTTCATTAGGTTTAAAAATTAGTTATAACATAGGTAAGTTAACCCGGACACCCCAAATTATTAAAAAAGAAAACATCCCAGGGATGAGTTTTTAGTGCACGATGGCGGGGAATATATGCACGAGGACAATATGTGCCTCCTGCTGCTAATGATGATTGAAAGCTTAAAGTATCTTACAAGGAGACCTTGGTGGGTGTGTTTCCATGACAAAGATGGAGCAAGTTGATGATTTGGTCTCTGAGGGTGATTCAGATTCGGAAGATGAAGATGATTGTTCAACGATTTGTCTTTCGGCTCTAGGTAAACGTAGGCTCGGAAAACCTTGGGTGAAAATCCTAATAGTTAAAGTCCTAGCACATAAAGTGGGTTATCGCTCTTTAGTGGGCAGTCATTGAAATTGAAGGAAGGGTTTGTGATAGCAGATTCTGGAATGAGTTTTATCTTCCCAAATTCTACACTGAAGATGATGATCGTTCTGTTCTGCTTGGTGGTCCTTGGATTGTTGCTGATCAACATACTAGTTGTTCAAGAATTAAGGTCAAATTTTGATCCTGATGAAGTCAAACTTGACAAAGCGGTGGTCTAGATAAGAGTTCTCAAGCTGTTTTTGGAATACTGCAACAAAGACATTCTCACGCGTATAGGTAAAGAGTTCCCAAGACATTCTCACATTGGGCGTCCTGTTCGTGTCTATTCAATTGTCTGCTATACTAGAGCAAAATTTTCTCGTATAAGTGTGAAAACTGGCTTCCCAAAGCCTCTCGTCTCTAAATTTCTTATGTGAAGAAGGATTTGGAGGTTGGAATACGAAGGTCTCCATTTAGTTTTCTTCAAATGTGGCCAGCATGGTCAGAGGTCTGAAGCGTGTTCAGATGTTCTAGAGATATTCATGTTGACTGAGTTAGTTTGGCAAACGAAAGCTCTCCCCAGCTTATGTATTCCGATGACTGATCATGTCATTCCTCCAGAGGTGGTGGAGCTGTATGGCTCTAGGATGTTTGAGAAGAAATCTAGGAGGAGAAAGGAGAAGCAATCATAATCTTCAACGATAACAGTAGCACAAAAGGAAGTTTGCATGGAGAAAAATAGTGGTATTATATGAAGGAGAGAAATTAGCCGAGGGATTGGAATCTAGATTTGAAAATCTTACTGTTAGAATTCAAGGAGTTACGATTTAGAATTTTTAAGAATTCTAATATTGATATAACTCTACAATTATTATCTATTAGAGTTTTATTATTGATAGAAATTAACTACTTACTTAGATAACGATAAAACTTTTAGTCTAAGTAAGACTCGAAGGATTATATATAGCCTTAAACATTCATAATCATGTATAAAAAATTAAGTACAAGAAAATAATAAAAAGAAAGAGTTACTTGCTGTGTTTTTCTCATAGAAAAACCGTGATGATTTACTAAATTCAAGCATGATTTGTGTTATGGAAGGTAAGAATTTTAAATATCATAGCTATGATGTTTCACATAGAAAGAATTGTTTAGTTAACTCAGTAATATTTACTTTTCACACCCAACCCGCATATAATTATGTTTCAAATTTTAATTTTATAAAACCTAAAATAACTTGTTTTTAGTTATGGAAATCCATTTTCTATTTATTTTATATGCAAAAATTTATCTCACCACAATTTTAACTAAATATTTTTTTTTCAAACTACAACTAAAAATATTTTTATTAAAATTATTTATTTAAATGACAACAACAAAACTTCCATAATTTCAAATTTCAAATATGTAATAGCACTTTGAATCACCCACCACCCCAAAAAAATATATCTATAATAGCAAGCCAAGATAGATTAGGTTCTTGTTGTTATATCTCATGTTATTAAGGTTGGTGTGTCTATATTTATGGCTGTTTGTATCAATAATAGTGATTATTTTTTAAAATATTTTAATTGAAAATAATATTTATTTATTTTTTATATTAATACATCAAAATAATCTAAAATAATCAATAATAATAATTAATTTGAAACAAATAAAAATTTCAATCTTTTTTGAAAACTTTGATTAAAATGTTATCCCAAACACCCTTTTAGTCATCCTAATGGTTGTTGATAATGAAACCTTATGTTTATTACAAGTGCATTCACATGTCATTGTCCTCTTCTTCTATTTTACTCCCATGTTTTTATTTTAAGGTAACTTTTGGTTAGTATCCTGGGATTAAAAGAAAAAAGCAAAGATAAAGAAAAAAATAAGGAAAAAAAGGAGATAAAATTATATTTGGTGGTGATGTATAAAATAAAATGATTGTCTCTGTATCATATTTGATTATAATAGATAAGACATAATAAAATATAAAAAAATCTATTTTATCCTTGATATGTATTGTTCTCAAACTTACATATATATATATAAAATAATTAGATATTTTTTTAGTTTATATTGAATATTAAAATTAATAATATTATAATAACCATAGTTATATAACTAAAACTGGCTTAGCGAGTTGACTCTGGACCTAGACTAGTTCAAATTAAGAAAAAATAAAGAAATAATTGACTTGACCTGACCTGGAAAAAAATCCAAGTCAACCCAGGATAAAACACAAGTCAAAAACCTGTTTATTTTTTTTGAAAAAAATTGGTCAAAACAAGGTTGCTTTGATGATTTTTAATTTTTTTAGTTTAGTTGTTTAACTCTCCTGACTTGTGACATGAACCTTACATTGGATTGACTATTGAGTTTGGTTTTAAAACTATAATGATAACACTTTTATTTATAATTTGACTGAGGTCAATATGTTTTGACACTTCAAACTCATGATCAAGATCTTATCTTGGTTAACTCCTGAGTCAGGTTTTAAATTATAATAATGATAATTTTTATCATTATAATTAACTAGGTTAATCCAGGTTAACTCTCCTAATTCGTAACATGGGCCTTGCCCCGAGTTAACCTTTGAATTAAATTTTAAAACTGTTATAATAACCACTTTTATTTTATATTGACCCTCCTAATTTGTGACTTTAGTCTTACCTTAGGTCTATTATTGAATCGAGTTTTAAAACTATAATAATAATTATTTTTATCTTTATATTGACCTAGATAAATTGTCATCTCACTCATAACTCACGCCTTCTCTTGAGTCAACTCTCAAATCTAGTTTTAAAATTATAATAAGAAACACTTTTATTCTTACACTTAGTTAGTTTGGGTTAGCTCGACTCATGACTTGAGTTTTATCTCGGATTAGCACTTAAGATGAGTTTTAAAATTATATTAATAATTATTTTTATCATTATATGTCTTAATTTGAGAATTTTGGAATTGAAAATTTTTTACAATGATATTTTAAGAATAAAAAATAAAAAATATTATCTCATAAGACTTGTCCTCTTTGAATCTCCTATTTTAAAATTATAAAAATTCACTTCAAAATTTGTTAAGAAACATATTTATTTTTATATTTTTATCTCTATTTCTTTAATCAAATATATTTTTCTTTTTTTCTTTTTTTATCTCAGGACAATAGCCAAATACTACCTCAATCCCACTGGTTTATGGTTGCTCTATGTTTTGGGTGGATAATAAAAAATTTAGATGTAAAGAAAATGTTTAAATCATAAAAAATTATTTAGTATTATTATTATTAAATCTAGCTTAGTGGGTCAACATTAAAAACTCCCAACCCAACTCCTTGTCTATCCAAGATTTAAAATTAAATTGTATGAGAGTTACCTCGACACGAACCCATTAATTTTATGAGTCCAAAAAAAATAAAATTCAAACAACAAATAAAAGTGTGGTTTTTTTTTAAAAAAAAATTAAAGATGACATTGCACTAAATTTAAAATTTTTTTATTTAATTATAAATTAACAAAAGTAAATTCTTATAAAATTAAGCATAAATCAAATATCAAGATGTTTGTTAGAGGCTACAATGATTTCATAAAAAAAAATTGAAATAAATTTTAAAAATTAATTAAATATTAAAGAATAAAATAAAAAATAATTAAAAAAAACACAAAAATGAATTAAAAAAAGGGAAGAAATGAAAAAAAATATATAAAAGATATGGGATGTAGCTTCATTATTCAAGGAAGCAGCGACAGCCACCCAAATCTTTTAATTATTTTGTTAATTATTAATTATTCCCCCTCGTACATACATTCATACATAAATTGATTCTTTAAAGAATAAAGAATTTGAAGGCAGAGAAGATAGAGTTAGATGGCTTGGCTTCTAAGCACACACATTTTTTTTATGACAGGTAACTCTATCTGGCTCCACATCCTTCGGGAAAAAAAAAATTAAAAAGGGATGTAGCCTGCATGACTTGATTATTATCAATGGGACTCGTGGTCCCTACTGGCAACCTGCCAGGAGGGGGAGAGGAGCTTACTTTTGTAGTTGTGGAAGGGGGAGCTTGAACCCTCAGTACCCTTCCAATGCTGCTCGTTCTTCGGAAAAATAGTCATTTGCTTCAAACGATTTGCCATATGAAAAATTAAAAGCCCAGCTGCTTTTTCTTGTGAATATGATTGCTATTGTTCTCATAGAAATATGTTAGTAATGGTTCTCTAATGATTCTATATTGAAGATATGTATCAGCACATATGAACGTTAATCTTCAATGGAATATATATATATATATATATACCCGCGCGCGCGCGCGCGCAAGCACTCTCTCAAATGTTTGCACCGTGGAAAAAAAAGTCCGTGTTGCATCCGTCAAAGAAGAATGTCTACTGGTGGTCATTACAATGCAGTGTGATGTTAATCAATGAGCTTATGCATGTAGTTAACACTGTAATAATGGTTTCCCTTTTCTTTGTTTCTTAAATTTCTAAGGTCAGGTCGGTGGAGATTCCATGGTGTGAGACGTCTGACTGTGATTAGACGGAGTAAAATTGCACGTCTTCGCTTCTCAGCTTTCTGTAGATGAAAATGATGGACAGGGAATCAAGTATCCCGGTTTCCAATATGAACTTGAAACTAACTGCTCGTGTTTTGTTTGGGGAGGGAAGCAACAGAATGACTATGGTGGAGCTTAGATCCTGTCTGGTCTTCCGTAACTTGGAAATCATCTTCCTGTACTGTCATGCTGATTTTTGTGCATAACTGCAAATATCTCAGCTGGAGAAAATTTTGCTTTTGCAATTCTCCATCGGTGTGATTCTTAACTTTCTGTTGAATGATTACAAGTTTCACCATCAATTCGAGCGATAGTGGAGGGATAAATCCTATTTGGAAGATTTCAGGGCCAAAGATCAAGCGTGGCATTGGCAGTAGGATTTTCTTTTCTAGGAGTGAAGTAGCCGTTGCCATGTGGTGTTTTTGACGCAAGATTTTCATGTCTTTTTAAGAGGAAAACTTTGCAGTCTAAAATTAGCATATGAAAGTTCTGGTGATGAAGAACAAGAGATGGACAGCGTCACCAATCCATAACACTAACAGAAAAAATTAATATTGCACGTTTCTTAGTACAAACTATCATGATCTTTAAAGCGCTTTAGTACTACTGCAAAACAAAAGAGGCTAAAACTCCAGCTCGAGTCCTTTTCGAACAAGGGAGAATATACCACTAGTCTTCGAAGAATAAAAAAAAGAGAATTATCTATATGGTGCAAGAAGAAAAGATCTTCATTGGATGTCAAGACTCGTTAACATCTCAATAATGTTCTTGAGCACTTCAAAGCACCTGCTGAGCTTGTCAATGCCTCGACAGATTTGGCATCTCCAACCTTGAAGCTTTGCTCCATAGTGTAGTTAGGCCTCGCCATACCTCGGCGACCTGATTGGAAAAATAAAGCTCCATTTGTAAACAGATCCCCTGCAGAGTAGAAGTTCCAGGGTTTGCTTTTCTCATAGATGCCATTTCTCCAAGTTCCCTGTTATTCAAAAGATTCGATCATTGGTTATTTCTGGTCATTATTTTCGCCATCCTTCTCCTAATTTGCTAGATTTTGGAACAGGATGGAATTTGTAGACCATGACCAATATTTTAACAAATTACCTCGTTCTTTCCTGATTTTGGTGCAATAAAATAGTTGGATTCACTCTTAATGCTACGACTCATGCTTCCCCCGATTGCGTATCGTTCCCATCCTTGATACAGATTGTTGGTCACATGCGCATATCCATGGCGAACCCTGCATTATTTTCAGTGATTTATAAATCATCATAAAATCTTCAACACAAGATTCTTTGTTCATACATGTCGAGAATGTGGAATTTAATCAAGCAGGATTTACCTTGGCATTCTTTGGCTGCAATTAGGTCCGAAATGATTGAAGGCAACAGTGACCTTCATGCCCCTATCCCTTAAAAACCCATCATCATGCCCAAGAAGCATAACCTTGTCTTGGTCTCAACAATGTTGATGGGAGAAACTTGTCGGTGGTTTTAGAATACCCAGAGAGGACAAACCACACGGTTTTATTATAAAAACATGTTTACAAATTACAAAACTTACAATCTCAATACACACCTTTTCTTTTCTCTTTTATGTTTCTCTTTACACCTCACAACACACAATAACATAAACTTAACATCTTATTGATATATAAATTGAGAGACGGCAGATAGTGATAATTGATGATAAGTGGCAGGTAATGGTGATTGATAATAAATAACTGGCGGTGATAGTTGTTGGTTAATTAAGTTTATCACAACAAGCGAATTGTTTGAGACAGTAACAAAAGTCGATCCACGAGTGACATCTAGAAGACCATCCTGGCATGAAAATAATGTGTTGCGATCAATCCAAACTTTTGATGCACTGACCAGCCTTATTGCATCTCCATCCATCTGACCTAATTGCATTTGTTTCCCATCTTGTCCCATGACTGTGCTCGGTCCTTGTGCCTTGCAATGGCGAATCCTTAGGCCATGGATGATCACATCGGTTGCCTAAACAAGCAACATACGTATTGTAAATTCAAGTTATAGAGCATGCATTGGCTATACAATCAAGAATATTGACATCTAGAGAAAATCAATTTACGTACCTTGTACACCAAGATGCATCCGAAGCCTTCAATGCCAACACCAACACCTCCACCATCAATGGCAGTATAGCTGCTAATAAGAAGAGGTTTCTCAAGCTTGATATTCATTCTCCTTTCGAAAGTTATCCAAACTTTGCTTGTGATCATGGTGGCTCCATATCTTAACGTCCCTTGTTTGGGGCTCACAGGATCGTCACTTGGATCGGTAACCTTATTACAATATAACATCTCTTCCAACATTGTTAGTCATTTTCCCTGCAAATCCTACAGAACAAGTAGCCAGTTGCTGTCGGCTTCTTCGCCAATTCGTATTCAATTTCCAACATTGATCAATGGCATTCATTTCTGCAAGGCACGCATTAGGAATGAAGGAAAGGCTAACACAAGAAAGGACTACGACAAAGTGACTTAAGACAGTCATGATGATGTTTTAATTAAGTTATGGGAGAGAGTTAGAGATTTGCAATGCAAGAGTTAGGGCAACGGTGGGGGGTTTTATATAGGATCATAAGGAGCTAAGCAAAGGTATAGTCTGCTGTAGTTTTTTCTGGTTGTAGTAGAACACGACACAAATAACTAATTACATTATATTTGTAATTTTAATTATAAATTATGTATTTACTAAAAACAATAAGGTTAATAACATAATAAAATCTAATGTAATACAACGCTAAATAGATATTGTTTCCTAAAAATAAAGCTTAACTATAAAATCTCTCTATTCATAATTGATTAGTTTGTTTATCATCCAAATATTAGGGATCAGCCTTGTCTATTATTATCTAAACTCAACAATTTGCAGCTGATTGAATTTTTCAGTTACTAGAAGTATATTTCATACCACCTATATTATTATCTGCTATCTTGAAGGTATTTAAAAATATTATAATAATTATTTTTAAAATATTTTTATTTAAAAATATATTAAAATAATTTATTTTTATAGGAACAAATCAAAATAATCTTAAAATAAATAAATAAAAACTATTTTTTTTTTCCAATTTAGACAGCAACTCCAAACAGAATAACATTCCTCAATCCATTGTAAAATCACAACCCAATCCATGAAAAAAAAAAGTACATGCAAAAGTACCAACTCTCTATTTCATTCCGAAGCCTAAATTTGCCACTTGTGCCTGCATAATACACGGCATCATTAAACATGACCCAAACAAGGATGCCAGTTTTTAAACCGTGAGTGCAGCTAGCTAGCTAGTTATGCCTCCCGCTATAATCATTTAACTATCTTAATTACCTCTGCTGTAGTAGCACACAAACTTTATTCAAAGGCAGATTACAGCTAGACTCCATGAGTTGTCTTCATTAATTAAACACATCTCTTGGCGACCCTAAGCTTCAAACCATGCTTCATATGCAGCATGACAGACAGACCTGGTGAAACGGGATGACCTTCAACCACCTGAAGATGAAAATTCAAGAGCATGGCTGTTGCAATTGTCTTCATTTGAATGAAGGTTATTTCTTTACCCAAACAGCTCCTTGGTCCTGTATTAAACGCAATAAACTTGTAAGATGGAACGTGAATGATTCCCCCTCGCTCTGAAATCCATCTCTCTGGCTTGAATGCCAAACAGTCATGACCCCATATCTCTTCCATGCTTCCCATTGAATATAATGAGAACATCACCTTTGTGTTTGCTTTCACCAGATGTCCACTAGGAAGAGTGTCGGCCTCAACAGACACTCTATAGTTAAACGGTACAGCCGGGTAGAGCCGAAGAGTCTCGCATATGGCTCCATGGAGATAAACAAGCTTATTCAGCTCTTCCAGATTGAAAAACATCCCATTAATCGTATGATCTCCTTTCGATTTCATGTTGGCTCTGATCTCTTCTACGATTTTTTCTTCTACTTCATGGTGTGTAGCGACCAGCCAGAAGAACCAAGTTAGAGCTGCATTTACGGTGTCTTTCCCAGCTGCAATGAAGTTAAATCCGATGTCTCTTAGATATTTGTCATTCTTTTTGGAGGCATCCATCTGTTCCGCTGCTTCTGTTGAAGAAGTAAACTCAATCCACCAAAAGGTCAAGGAAGGCAGCCACCAGCTGTCACCGCCCAGCCACCAACCGACCAGCCGCCAGCTGCCAGCCACCAGCCACAAGCCGCCGGCCGCTTTCATACCGTCGGTCACAAACCGCCTTCACACTTGAAAGTTGAATTTTCTTGTTTTGATTTCGTGTATAAATAGATAGCTAAGTTTATACAATTCTGTGTGGAGAGATTGAGAGAAACACTAGAGAGAAAGAGAGAAAAAGAGAGAGGTTGTTTTAAGCTTTTGTTTATGTAATTGTAAACTTTGTTCTTGGAATAAAAGAGTGTGTTTTATCCCATCTGAGTGTTTCAAAGCCACCACAAGTGGTTTCTCCCACCAACAATTGATATCAGAGCCCTGTTCGTCAGAAAACAGAGGTATTTTTGGGAAATATCCGAATTTTCAAAGTTGTCAAAAATAAGTTTTGATCATTCCAAAGTGTAGAGCTCATCCATACGAACTCAACGGTGCAAAAATCAGGTCAATCGGAGCACGGGGTGGACCACACTCTCCGTCTGAAGTTTCAGCACTGTAGCCCACGCGCCCCGAGGAAGAAGACGAGTGAGCCACACGCGCGCCATATTTAAGCCAAGCCTCAAGCCGAGCCACGAGTCAAGCCGCGAGCCATATTTGAAGCCGAGCCGAGCTCCAAGCCATATTCAGGAGCCAAGTCAAGCTCCGAGCCATATTCTGAAGTCAAAGTCAAAAAAAGAATATTCCTTGGAATATTCCCGGTTCAACCCAGCAAACCATCCAAATTGGTTTTTGAACCGGTTCACCTCATTTTTGACCTGTTTTCTACAAAGTCAGACCGGTTCCCTATTATTTGGACCATTCCGGATCCATCTACGGTGTCGGTTTTGCCAAATTCAACTCCCAAAAAGGTGATATAGTCATTTAAAGAGCAAAATGACTACAGAAAATGCACAAACACTCATCCCGAAGCTAACCAAAGACAACTATGATAGTTGGTGCATCAGATTGAAGGCATTCCTTGGTTCACAAGAGTGTATAGACATTGTGCAATATGGTTATGATGAACCAGAGTCCAAAGAATCAGAAGATGCTTTACCAGAGGTACAGAAGCAAGTCCTCAAAGCCAATAGAAAGAAAGACAACAAAGCAAAGACCATCATTTATCAAGGTCTTGATGAAGCGACATTTGAAATCATTGCTTCCGCAGAAACATCAAAAGAAATATGGGAGGCTCTTCAACAAAAATACAAAGGTGCTGACAGAATAAAGAAGATTCGTCTCCAATCTTTGCGAGGTGAATTTGAATTGTTACAAATGAAGTCCTCAGAATCCATTTCTGATTATCACACAAGAATTATGGTGATAGTCAATCAGATGAGAAGAAATGGAGAAGCCCTTTCAGATGCTCGAATTACAGAGAAAATTTTGAGATCCCTAGATCCAAAATTTGATTTTGTTGTTGTTGCTATTGAAGAATCCAAAGAAGTGGACAAGTTAACAGTGGATGAACTTATGAGTTCTTTGCAAGCTCATGAGCAGAAGATTGTAAAAAGAAATGGAGATAAGGCAATTGAGCATGCCTTACAAGCAAAATTGTCTCTCAAAGACAAATATGAGCAAGGGAAGACTTCAACAAGTGGATACACCACTCGAGGAAGAAGTCAACAAACACGAGGAGGATTTCAGCAATTTCAAGGCAGAGGTTCTTGGAATACAGGTTTTAGAGGAAGAGGTGGTAGAAACACCACTAGAGGAGGTCGAGGACAACAAGCATTCACTCCTAGAGGAAGAGGAGGTGGTTACAATAACCATGACAAGAGGAATATTCAGTGTTATAATTGCAATCAATTTGGGCACTATAGCACTGAATGTCAAAAGAAAGCTCCACTGATACGTGAGCAAGTCAACTATGCAGAAGAGAATGTCAACAACAGAGGAGCAGCTGCATTATTTGTCCAACAAGGACTTGACAAGAATCAAGAGAATATTTGGTATCTTGATTCTGGAGCTAGCAATCACATGTGTGGCCAACGAGATTTATTTGGTGATCTAGATGAGACCATACAAGGTTTTGTCACCTTTGGAGATACGTCAAAAGTTCCATTCAAAGGTAAAGGCAACATCCCAATCAAGTTGAAGAATGGCGATCATAGCTACATCGCCGATGTCTACTATGTCCCAGCCATAAAGCAGAACTTGGTGAGCATAGGTCAACTTTTGGAGAGAGGCTATACACTTTACATGAAGAATTGTCATCTGACAATTACAGACTACAATGGGAGATTAATTGCCTATGTGAAAATGTCCAAGAATAGGATGTTTCCTTTAAACATCCAATATGATGCAGCAAAGTGTTTGAGTGCCATCACCAACAATGAAGAATGGCTTTGGCACCTGAGGCTTGGACATCTGAATTTCACAAGTCTGAAGATGCTAGCAAGCAAAAAGATGGTCAAAGGTATGCCCCACATTGATCATCCAGAAGAAGTCTGTGAAAGTTGTGTCCTCAGCAAACATCACAGATCCAGTTTTGCCAAAGAAGTCAATTGGAAAGCAAAGAAGCCACTGGAGTTAGTGCACACAGATGTGTGTGGTCCTATAAAGCCTATGTCAACTGGACAGAATAGGTACTTCCTCACTTTCATTGATGATTTTAGCAGAAAGACATGGGTATATTTTTTGAAGAGGAAATCAGAAGTGTTCGATTGTTTTAAAGATTTTAAAGCAATTGTTGAGAAGCAAAGTGGCTACAAGATCAGAACCGTAAGATCTGATCAAGGTGGAGAATATACAGCAAATGACTTTGAAGCCTTTTGTACACAACAAGGCATCAGACATCAGACAACACCGGCTTATACACCACAGCTGAATGGTGTAGCTGAGAGGAAGAATCGAACAATTCTTGATATGGCAAGAAGTCTACTCAAAGCAAAGAAGCTGCCCAAGCAATACTGGGCTGAAGCTGTATCATGTGCAGTATATTTGCTGAACCGCTGCCCAACCAGAAGTTTGCAAGTTGTCACTCCACAAGAAGCATGGAGTGGTCACAAACCAAGTGTTACTCACCTTCGAGTCTTTGGTTGTGTGGCATATGCAAAGATCCCAGATGCAAGAAGGACTAAACTCGATGATAAAAGTGAGAAATGCATCTTTGTCGGATATGGTGAGAGAAGAATGGGATACAAGCTGTATAATCCCATCACCAAGAAGGTAATTATGAGTAGAGATGTTATCTTTGAAGAAGATAAAACTTGGCAATGGAATGATGACCAAGAAGCAGTTAAATGGATCAGCACTGATTTGATCCTTGAAGATGAAGAAGTACCAACAGTACTTGCAGAAGGTCCAATAGTACCAGAAGATGAGCCACAAAGTCCGGTACACAGATTTCCTGTATTCAACAGGAGAAACACGCCAGAATCATCATCAATACCATCATTACCAGAACCATCATCAGCATCCTCATCAGAAGGACCAAGAAGGATGAGAAATCTAGAAGAGCTGTATGACGCCACTCAAGTAATGGAAGATACAACTCTATTTTGTTTTTTTGCAGATAGTGACCCACTTAGCTTCAATGAAGCTATCACAGAAGAGAAGTGGATAAAAGCAATGGATGAAGAAATACATGCCATTGAGAAGAATGATACCTGGAAGCTGACTTATCTACCAGAAAACAAGAAAGCAATAGGTGTCAAATGGGTCTATAAGACAAAGAAGAATGCAAAAGGAGAAGTGCAAAGATACAAAGCAAGATTAGTGGCGAAAGGCTACAAACAGAGAGAAGGCATTGACTATGGAGAAGTGTTTGCTCCAGTAGCCCGGTTAGAGACAATCAGACTGATGATCTCATTAGCAGCACAACATAGATGGAAGATCTATCAACTTGATGTGAAGTCAGCATTTCTGAATGGCTTCCTAGAAGAAGAGATTTATGTTGAACAACCACTTGGATACATTGATGCTGAAAATGAAGGCAAAGTATACAAGTTGAAGAAAGCCCTCTACGGTTTGAAGCAAGCTCCGCGTGCTTGGAATACCAGAATTGACAGGTATTTTCAAGATAATGGATTTGAAAAATGTCCATATGAACACGCAATTTATGTGAAGAAAGAAGCAGATGGCAGCATATTATTTGTGTGCCTATATGTTGATGACTTGATATTCACCGGCAACAATCCTACCATGTTCGAAGACTTCAAGAAAAGCATGGTACAAGAGTTTGAGATGACAGACATTGGTCTGATGGCACATTTTCTTGGCTTGGAAGTGGTGCAGAAAGAAGAAGGGATTTTTGTATCCCAAAGAAGTTATGCCAAAGATATTCTTGAAAGGTTCAAGATGGAAAGTTGCAATCCGGTATCAACTCCAGTTGAGAATGGAGTGGAATTGAGGAAAAGTAAAGTTGGAAATGTTGATCCAGCTTACTTCAAAAGCTTAGTAAGAAGCTTAAGGTACTTGACATGTACCAGACCAGATATACTCTATAGAGTCGGACTGATCAGTAGATATATGGAGAAGCCAGACTAGTCTCATTTGAATGCAGCCAAGAGAATTCTTCGCTACATCAAAGACACAATAAATGAAGGTATGTTTTATACCTCAAGTACAAATTTCAATCTTACTGGCTACTCAGATAGTGATTGGGGTAGAGATCTGGATGAAAGAAAAGGTACAACAGGGTTTGTATTTTTCATGGGAGATACATCTTTCACATGGTCATCCAAGAAGCAATCAATTGTCACGTTATCAAGCTGTGAAGCTGAGTATGTTGCTGCCAACTCAGTTGTGTGCCATTTAATATGGTTAAGGAATTTGCTGAAGTTTTTGGGATTTCCTCAAGAAAATCCTACAAAGATTTATATCTATAATCGATCAGCGATTGCATTAGCAAAGAACCCGGTGTATCATGAAAGAAGTAAACATATTGATACACGTCATCATTTTATCCGAGAGCATGTAAAGAACAAAGAAGTCGAGCTGATATCCTGCAAGACAGATGATCAAGTTGCAGATATTTTTACCAAGCCATTGAAGAGAGAAGTATTTATCAGATTGAAATTCATGCTTGGAATAACATCCCTCGATTGAGTTTAAAGGGGAGATTTGTTGAAGTAAACTCAATCCACCAGAAGGTCAAGGAAGGCAGCCACCAGCTGTCACCGCCCAGCCACCAACTGACCAGCCGCTAGCCGCTTTCACACAGTCGGTCACAAACCGCCTTCACACTTGAAAGTTGAATTTTCTTGTTTTGATTTCGTGTATAAATAGATAGCTAAGTTTATACAATTCTGTGTGGAGAGATTGAGAGAAAGAGAGAAAAAGAGAGAGGTTGTTGTAAGCTTTTGTTTATGTAATTGTAAGCTTTGTTCTTAAAATAAAAGAGTGTGTTTTATCCCATCTGAGTGTTTCAAAGCCACCACAAGTGGTTTCTCCCACCAATAGCTTCTCCTTCTTCTTTTATGCAAGCGGTGATCAAGTCATAGTCGTCTTGATCATTATCCTCAACTTGCACCATATTTTGGGCTTTGCGTTGGCGAATTTCTTCTTTCTTTGATGAGATGCACTGCTCCGAGAAATTATCTATGGTGTCCATGGCTTGGCTTAGCTTCTTCTCTTCTCCAACGTTAAGCCATTTCTACAATTTCCAAATGCTTTCAGGCACAATATGTCGGTAAAACACAGCCTCCTCTACATCATCAAACGCTGTTTTATAAGCAATTTCTGGTAAATCAACAGAGAGGCTCTGTGGATCAAAGCCTAAAACCAGGAGGCAGATATTATCAAAGGTGAAACGCTGGAATACATCCTGCATGTCCAATTCTATTTCTTGTCTTGATACATGCTCTAGAACCGGGATTAGACCTTTGACTATCTTTTCTCGCAAAGATCTCTCGAGAAACACCTGGAACTTGTTATCCTTAATCATGGAATGAATCAATTTACGGAAGGATTTCCATGATTCAAAATCTGAATTAAGAACTCCATCTCCAAAAGGCTCAAAAATCTTCTTGTACTCGGGCCCCTTTGGGTAGTTGGCAAAGTTTTTGGTTGAAATATGGCGAACATTAAGAGGATCAGCAGTGAGAAAAATGTTCATGTTAGCAAACCAAGGACCTTTAAATTCGAAGGTACCTCCACTTTGTTTCAGAAGCTGGGTTGCGTATTCATGGATATTTTGTGCCTTGAAAAGAAGTCCTGGTAGCATTCCTACCACAGGCCAGTTAGTGACTGGGGATACAGTGTTCCGACACCAATGGCAGAAAAGAAGTATGCAAACAAGTGCTATAATGATGTGAAAGTATTCAAGAATTGCCATTGGAGCTGTAATGGTTTTTTGTTGTCGTCTAGCACTCGTAAGGTTTCCTTGTATTGCCAATATATATATATATATATATATATTGCAGGTGGCACCACGTACTGTTGTCCTTCGTGTTTTTTATTTTTTATTTTTCCCACTTGATTCTTTAAATTTAAAATAATTGAAGAAGAATTGTCAACTTGACCTAGCAGCCGGGCGTTAGCAGGTAAAACAACTGAAGATAGGTATCTCATCAATTCTTGAGCAATTGCTCAACCGCATGAGTTAGTCAAAAAGGTATTAAAAATATTCAATTTCTTCGAATAGTTTTTTCAACTCATAATCTTTTTCCCCCCCTTATAAAAATCAATGTATTACTGAATTCCTCATGATATTAAACAAATAGCCACGAGAAATGAAAGATTTTTGGTGAAAATATTATCAGTTAGTATATTATTTTTAAATGAAAGTTTTCGGTGAAGATATTTAATTATAAAAATAAGGGTAATAGAGATTAAGATTTATTTAAACTTAAAATTCCAATTTATTAAATGAGATTATAAAAATGATCTTATATTGTTTTTTAACATTTTTTTAAATAAAAATATTTTGAATTTAAAAGTAACACAAGTTTATTTTACTTAGTACTGAAATTTCTAGGCACGTTGTGTTTACTGTTTTGATGTTTTACAATTTTATTAAAAAGTTCAAGAATCAGAAAACACATTTTCTCAAGAAAACAATTTCCATTCTTACTTAATAAAATGTGTTTGCTTTAATTCTTTTGTTTCTGAACAGAATTTATGAAAAATTAAAACTATCCATCTTGAAGAAATCGAACTTATGATGTGCTGAAATTTATAACCTATAATTGTTCCGAGGATGGTAGTAATTGATCTTTAATGGTGGGTTATTAAATCTTTAATATTATATTAAAAAAATATTTTAATTTTAAAATTAAATTTATTGGATGAAGTCTTAAAAATGAGTTTATATCCCTCTTTAACGCGATTAAACCACAAAATCAGATACTTCAGTTTTTCCAAACAAAGCCATCTAGAATGCAATTATCCTTACTTGAACCATTTAAAGAGCCAATTAATTTTGAATTCAAGGTTTACCCTTGTCATTAAAAAACAAAAGTCGTAGAGCTTTCGTAAAGTTTGGAATTCATATTAATATTCCTTGCTATTCAATGAATTGTTTCGATTCACAATGTCGTCATCACTTTATACAAATCTCAACAAAACATTGCCCGGCATATGTGGTAGATATCCTGCTTGCTTGCAGGTTGACTTCGAGAGAGGGATGATCCAGACTTTTACTTATGAACAGGTAGATATATGGTAGATATGGTTAATGCTAACTGTACATATATAGTCCTTGAATCTCTGGAAGTCAAAACAAGAAAACTTAGCAACGTAGCATTATGATTTAATTAATTAGTACATGTTTTGATGCCCCAAATTTTGGTGTTTGCTAGTTTGCATGCGTATGCTGTGATGTTGGGGGTGATACAATTTTTAAAAAAAAGTAAAAATAATTTATAAATATGAAAGAATTCTTTGCATTATCATTAAACTTGGAAAAAACAATTGTTTTGAAAGAATAAATTCACTACACGTATGGATTTTTTATTTATTTTATTAAAAGCAATATTTTTAACTAGAAGCATTGTTTTTATTTTTTTAAGTATAATTGTTAAACCAAATTAACAAAAAAAAATAATCAAAATAGTATATTTATATTTTGGGTGATTCAAAACTTAAAACTTAATAAATGTGATGAAATTAGATTCCAAATCTAATTAAATTTTTTAATAATAAGCAATCCATTCCAATTTAATTTTCATAAATAATTTATTATTATATGCATAATAATTAGAAAAATAATTATTAAAATTCAAATATAAATTCATAATAATATTTAAAAATTATATCAAAACTGAAAAGTAAGTGAATTTAGTAGTAAAAAAATTTAAAAGTATTATCCTGCTTGCTTATGCATAGCAAGCCGGACCTGTGTGTTTTATTGTTTTTTTATTAAAAGAGTAAATAATAGATAATAAGCTTTTTATAATTCAAAAAATAAATGTCTCCTAAACTAGCTTGTCACGCGTATGACTGAAATTTGTTGAATATTAACTGCGAGCAAAGAATGCAATTGCTTAAATTCAAGTCAAAAGTTAAATGTAGACTTCATGGGGCTTCCGTATTCAACTGGCAATTGCCCGCCTACGTGCGACACAAAGGGGTATGATATCTTGAGACTCGGGTTATGAATTTATAGGTTGATTTTAATAATTTTTTATTTTATTTTTTATCAATAAATTGATTAAAAATTATTTTTTATAACTAAACATCCGAGAATCTTTAAATCCACCAAACTAGAACTATTTTATAGGCATTAGAATCTTAAATTAAGCTATCACTTTATAAAGTATACTTTATAGAAAAATGATCTAATTCTATGGACACTTGATTAAGCCCTTTCTCCGACCACCAAAAACCTCCTCCGATTTTTTAACATCATCATGGCGTTATTTATGAAAAATTAATCAAGAAATCATCAACTCTTTAGAACTTGTTTTTGATAAAAAAAAATTATTAATGATAATTTTAGCGAAACAGAGTACTTCTTTTATGAGTTAATTAATAAATTTATTATTGATTAAACAAGAGTATAAATATAGATAAAAAAAAATTCATCAATAAATTTAAAAATTCTTACAATGAACTTCCATAAATACTACTCACCGCATGATGTTTGATGAAAATCATCCTCGCACATTTGGCGAGACTCCATTGCACTTAAATGGAGGTGAAGCTATGCCGGTAGTTGTAATGTGTTGTAGATGCATGCCGTCCATTATGAACTTTGGGCTCATGAACAATTTCTTTTGAACAGTGAAAGTGTTCAGGAGACTTGGAAGAAAACGAGCAACGTATGAATGTTTCGGACATCTTGAGATGTAGCATATTATTTTGTCCATCATTTTTGCACGCGTGATCATTTGATCCTCATTCACTTTGATTAATCAACATCCATTGAACTAGATGACGTTAACGAATCAGAAGGGGTCGTGAACATTGACGAATCAGAAGGGGTTGTGAACATTAATCCCATGGGAGAGACAGATCAAGAAGCATGCAAGTTCTCCATGACAAGAACCTGATCGCTCTAGCTGGACAAGCAGACCTTTTTTACCAGTTCCTGATTTCTTGCTTTACAAAAAAGGGTGCATCTCTGTGATGGATGGTTTGTCCGTTGGCTAACTGCAATCGAGAGAACAGTTCGCCAGTTTAAGTTATAGTAATCTTACATGATTGATTATTTATCTTACTGAAAATAACCTCTGCAGCAATCCTCACCCTTTTTGGACTCGATTTTACCACACTTACAACAAGCAACAACTTCTCCATATGGTTTCCATCTTGAGATGTGTAACTGTTTAAACACCCCCCTCTTTTTTTTTCCACCGGATTCCGAAGCTCTCATATCACTGTGCTTAAAGAAAATCCAAAAGTGAAGGAAATAAGAGCAGAACAGAACAGAGAAGGCTCATGATTTATATGTATTGGGCTTAGTTCTTTATTATTTTGATATTAAATCTTTGGCTTCTATCTTAAGTAAATTCCAAAAACATGTGAACTATCTTGTTCACAATCGTGAGAGAGAGAGAGAGATTCAGCAGAATCATATATCAGACAAGTGTTCCCTTGAAACTGCTGATGCCAGGACAACATCTAAACCTAAGAATGACATAAGAAATGAACCTGTAAAGCAAGATGAAACACACCATGATCACCACATTTCTCCACTTTTCATCCTCTCTATATCCTTCTTCTCTAAGCAAATCTTCTGCATCAACCATGCATTTCCCAAACATGTATTCCAAGCATTTGCCTGAATTTGAGAACTCATTTATCAGAAACCCTTCAAATGGATACTTAAACAGCGATATATAGTGCATGAAGATCCAATAATTTGGTATTCCATGCTTCGATGTGAAGTAGCCAGAGAACAAGAAGAATGACCCCATCACCCCTGAAATAACTGAATTTCCAACGATGAAGTTAGGCACTAGAGCACTGAAACACACCACAACTGAATTCGCTGTGTAGAGAATCAACCAAATCAACAACAGGAAATGCATGAATGCAATGAAATTTGGATTGAGCCCCACTAGCCAATATAGTGGAATTGTGAATAATATTGCTAGGATGAGTAGAAATGGCAAGTAAACTAGTCCATTGGCTATGGCGTATGATGAGACTCTGTAGCTCCCACAAGATGTCTCCCTCATAAGAATCTCCCTTTCTTGCAAGAAGATTGGTAGAGCTTCCGTTGTGCAAGATAACAAGAAAGTCAATATAAAAGCAAATAGGCCTACCCTTTCTTCTGCTCCAATCAAATCATCTTCAACGTTGTAGAAGATAGAGCCCAAAACAAGTCCAGAAATCAGCATTTGAATTGTCCGGCATGCGAAAAGCTCCTTGGTTCTGAAAATGTTCTTGGAGAACCTATGAGTGAGGATCAAAGTTTCTTGCAACCTTGAATTAGCAAAACCAAGAGGAAAATCAAACTCAACATTGATAATTTCCTCATCAACTACTTTCGATTGCTGAAAGAGCTGTTGAAGAGTGAACTTGCCACTTCTACCCTCGCCAACTTCTTCTATTCTCTTCTGCTGTGGTTTTGTCGTTGATGATGTTAGCACTCGGGGTTGCATTTCTTTCTGCAAGACTTCTCTTTGCTGTTGAATGGTTTCAATGGACTCGATGGCAAATTCAACAACATTGACATGAATAGGAAGCTGCATTCCCATTGTCCTTAAATTAACACCAAGCTGATCCACCGTGCCATGATGCAAGACTGATCCATTAGCCATCATAAGTATTGAGTTGAACAACTTCACAATCCGAAATCCGGGTTGATGAATGCTCAGTATTATGGTTCGACCTCTTGTCTCTGCCATGACCTTGAGCATATCAATAATTTGTAAAGCAGAAGTGCTATCAAGACCAGAAGTTGGTTCATCAAGAATTAGCACTTCAGGATCATGAATGGCATCAACTCCTATCGACACACGACGCCTTTCTCCGCCTGATATTCCACGAATCCTATCGTCGCCAATTCGAGTCATGGCTACGTGATCCAGGCCTAACTCCTTCATCAGGGACTTAACATTAGAGCTCAGTTGTGCTTGAGGAAGCCTTAGACGCAGCTTGGCACTAAACATGAGTGTTTCTTCGACTGTAAGGAGGGGAAAGAGGGTGTCTTTTTGTGTGACATAGCCTGAAATCTTCTTGAACCGAGCTTTGTCAATAGGGTGTTGGTTGACAAAAATGGTACCATTTTGTGGGGTGAGTTTCCCAGCTAGGATTTCAAGCAAGGATGATTTTCCAGCTCCACTTGGACCAACAATGGCAAGGATTTCCCACGGCTTTGCTTTGCAAAAAACATCTTTCAAGACATGCTTGGCTCCAAGGCTTGCTTCTTCGAGATCCATCACTTGCTTTGGTTCTTCGTTTATTTCTTGCTTTTTGGTGAAGATTTTAAAAGGGTGCTCTCTTTTCTTGGTGGAGATTTTGTAGGAAATCCCTATTGCTTCAACCTCACAACCTTGCTTCTTCATTGCTATTTTTTGCTCAAATTTTTGGTTTGGTTTCTCAAGATTCAACCAGTTTATTGGCATCACTAGCTAATATGTACGGCTGTTCTTGGTTTTTTTTTTCTTTTTCTCCCAATGGGAACAAAAAGCAAGAAATAGTAGAACAATTACTGGATGGCTCAGAGGCCTTGGAGGGTAGTGACAATTTCAGCCTAGAAATGGTTACAAGAGCTTCACGTGAAATTGTTCTTGATATTTTTTTGGTATTTATTTTGTCATGGAAAATTGGATAGTTCACATGTTTTGCTACGTGTAATCTTATAGTTTCTCGTTGTAAGTTTGGTGTTTTCCACTCAATAATACTTTGTATTTTCATTTGAGAAACCAACATTCTTAAGAAAATCAAAATTAACAAATAAAAAGAAGGCTAAACCATGTTTTGGTCCCCCATGTTCTCAGCAAGTTATTGTCTTAGCCTTCGTGATTCAAATTTGGTCAATAACTATCATAAATCACATAATAAAAAAAGACCAAATTGCATTTTTTATAAAATGGGGACTGATTGAACATTCCAGCAACCATTATCTTCCTTATTCAACAAATTATAGCTGGTTGTAGGCGCTATCTATCTTGTTAAAAAATAAACGTAATTGCAGAAAATAATTAGCTAGGTTTCTGGTAGTGTATGATGTATGCTTCAAGTCTCCTCACTCGGAAAAATAAAATAAATTAATCAACCATTTTGGAAGCATATGCATGCAGGAAGCTACCTCCATATGAGTGAAAAGTTAAGCATGGGACCCATTAGGGGCTCAAATTTGTGGCTGAAATCACATTAAATTATAGTAGCTAGTAGCCTTTGAAATCTTTTCCATTAGTAGGATACAGCACCATTGTACATCGACCATGGCTGCTGATAATCGACCCATGGCAGTGACGGTTTTCTACGCTTCAATCTGTTTTTTTTTTCTTACAAAAAAATAAATCCAGGAGATCTAATTAATGTTAAACTTCTTAGAAATTGTAATAAGAAGTGTTGCAACATTAAAACATCAGTTTGATGTATTTCTAATCATGTTCTATAGGCATACAAAACTCATCGATATCATGAAAGTATAAAAAGTTTTTAACATTGTTTTTTTATTTTTTACTGTTGACTTAATTTCTTCGTTATGTCAATTCTTAGCATGATTACAAACTAATAGCAATTCAAAATATTTTCTAGTTCAAATATTTCAATTGATATATCTCAAAAGCAATCTTTCTTACCATGTTCAAGACTCATATTTATTTATTTGCTTGCAAGTATCATCAAATATATATCATTGGGAAAAAAATGGATTTAGGAGGAGATTGCTCCCTCCAGTTCCCAGCTCCTTCTGAGCTCCACAGCTAGCTAATCAGCAGAATCAAGTTTCCATACTGTAAAAAGATAAGACAAGGGGCAAAAGAATGGATGAGGCAAAATGATCATGGCAGGAGAAAGAATCATTTACGTGGCTGAGAATTAACTTGACAAGAGATCAAAGTTCTCCATGGTGGTTGCGGGGCCGAAGAGATTTGTAGTTTTACCTTTAAGTGGCACTTTTTTCAAACTTGTAGTACTGCTAGCTCTCCTCGAAATCAAAGAAAAAAAAGCCTCATGTGGTGATGATGCTGTCTAGAGATTTGTTCATGTTTACAAATGCACGTAGCAGTAAGAACCCGTGACTTGATCCCCTCCCTGAGCTGGCCATTTCTGTGGTCGCTCAGGCACTCTGTGGACTCCATCTTCTTGCCCCACCAATCATGCTATCTACTTTGGCTAACGAAATTACAGCCCACCCGTGAACCTTTTCCTCCTCCACCACCTTTCAATTATTCCACGTCGTTTTTCAGCAATTATTCAACACTGGAGGCGTATATGAATCATGATTGAATCATCCATTTATCTACATGTTTCTACCTGGTTGATGAATGATAAACATGATGCATTTCATAAGAATCACATTAATATAATATTATTGTGTAACTGGATCAGATTATAATGTAATCAGGACTCCCTGAAACATTTCGACCTCTCAATTAAATTATTCCAATCAATGTTTCGGAAAAGAAAATAATTGTTTCGAAAATGACATGATTTTTTTCTGGTGCTGAAAATCACAATATATCACTTCACAAAGGCCATGTAGAGATTGTCTTATTTGCTCGGTAGCGAATAGGAAATCTCCAACCCTTTTGGCCATTGACAACACTGGCAGCTAGCTAGCTCAAGCAGACAGAGGCAGCCATGACCTAGTAATAGTATTATATCAAGCTTTTAATGTCAATATAATTGGCTTCCTGTTTTTATAATGAGGGTATAACTCAAATCCCAAGTGTAATTAAACCCTTTTTTCTGTTTTATAAGACAGAAAATCTCCAGCCAGTAATCAAAATCAAGTTGCTTGGTTGACTTTGGGCAGCCTAGTTTTGCTTAGCTCCTCGGATTAAAACAAACTATAGATGGAATCTTCATTTATAATCCATCTCATTTTTGTTGTTTCCTCGAAGAAAAAAGATTGATCTCTAGAAACCATACACATATAGACAACTGCATGTACAATTGGTTACGACTAAAAAAGGATCAAATCCTTTATTTCGAACAACTGTAGCAATGGTTGTGTCAAGTAATTAGCTAGAGTACTGTTGTCATTAGTTAATGACAGACGGATGGTTTAGTTTTTTTTTTGTGAGAAACAGTCTATAGGGTTGATCAGACCTTGTCTTTATTTAGGTTTAGCTTGCTTAATCACTAGTATTTCTTCAAATCTGACGATCAAGACAGGATGCCAAGAAATGTATATAGTTTGCAGTCATGTAAGACCAAATTGATTAGTTGTAAGATATATGCCATGGAATAAATTATATTGAGATTATAATGGTCGGAATTATTTGGAATCTGAACCTCAAGTACCTGAAGGGTATATATATACTATGGAGGCATCCACTGATCATGATAAACAAGGGATTCCAGTCGAGTCTATCCAGAAAGAGTTCCATATTGTATTTATTACATTCACAAGATAATCATCCTCGCTTTTTTATTATAAAATATTTCTGCTAATAATAATAATAATAGTTGTTATTGTATTTTTTTATCTATTTGTTGCTTATATATTTATGTTTTTCTAAATATAAAAAATTATAGATTTGAATAGTATAAATATCATTTTATTATTGTAAAAAAAATTTGATTAAATTAGAGATTAGGAATAGAAATATTTTTTCATATGATACATTCATCATTAAAAAATCGATTCAAGACAAAATAGTCCGGATATTTTTTTTATTATAATATAATGATTATTTTACTTTTAAAAACCAAAAATAATAATCTTTAAACGAGGTGTTTTTTTATTTTTTTTAAAAAATAAATTGTCAACTTACAATCATATCCTTGGAGGACAAAAAAAATTCATGGACAGAAAAGCTTCTTTCTTTTTTAAAAAAAATAGTAAAATGATAAAACAATTAAAAAAACAAAAACTATTTATAAAGGTGTTTAAGTTATTTCTAACTACTGCTTTTNAAAAAAAAATTCATGGACAGAAAAGCTTCTTTCTTTTTTAAAAAAAAAATAGTAAAATGATAAAACAATTAAAAAAACAAAAACTATTTATAAAGGTGTTTAAGTTATTTCTAACTACTGCTTTTATTATTTGGGCCGCCCCCGTCTATCTGGTAGGCATCCAAACCTTAGCTGTTTTCACTTTTCATTGCAATAATACGAGTGAGAATATAGCGGGGCTTTTCTTTTCTGTACTTTCTTTGGTACGAAAAAAATAAAATAAAATAAAAATAAATAAATAAATAAATAAGGAATACAGGAGGCTGTTTCATGTCCCATTAGGAAGGGGGTTAATGTTGTGTGAGGCACTTATGCTCCTTTTTTTTTTCTTTGTCTTTATACCAATATTTTATATTAATTTTTTTTTTATCATGATTAGATCCTCAAATCAACATAGTTAAATGATGGCGTATAATACACGAGACGAAATATTTAATTTATGTCTAATTTGGTCTCAAACTTTTTAAAAGATTTTAGTTTTGTTCTTATATTTTATTCCTCTTACAAATAAGTCCTTAATTGAAGTGTTTTTGTTATTATAATTTATAATAAATGCAATCAGTTCCTTGATAATTTTCTTCAATTGAGTTCTTGCATGTCAAATCTTAAACTTGGTCAAACTCGTGAAATCAATATATAATATTATAGAAAAATAAAATTCTTAGTGTTCAGTGAGTATATTTATTTAGATCCTTTTAACTCTTATATTATCCATCAATCCATTTTAAATTGTATAAAAAAATATTTTTATAAAAAAATCATATATTTATGATAATATATATGAGAAAAGAATCAAAATTAAAGTAAAATCTCTTTAGTGACGTAGGAAATAATAATAATTCATAATTTAATAAGATTTTTTGTTTCTTATAATATCAAATAAAATATCATGAGAATATTTTTTTTCTTCTCTTGTATTTTTAAAATGTATTTCCTTGTATTTTGTCTCAATTTTTTTAAGTTGATAACTTTGAAATTTTAAGATTTTATTGCCTACAATGTCATATATATCTATTGTCATAATTTTGACCAAGTTTAAGATTTGACATGTAGCTAGACAACTAATTCAAAAAAACATATAGGAACTAAATTTCATTTAATCTAAAATACAAGTACCAAAAAAATAATTAAGAACTTATTTGTATGAAAAATAAAACTATAGGAA
Organism: Populus ilicifolia; assembly: GCA_015708895.1. NCBI lineage: Eukaryota > Viridiplantae > Streptophyta > Magnoliopsida > Malpighiales > Salicaceae > Populus > Populus ilicifolia. The sequence goes on from SRLM01000046.1 coordinate 2,100,176, forward strand.
ACAAAATTAAAGTTTTGATAAATCTTGAGGACCAATATATATATATATATATATATCAATTGACAGAATGACCTATCAATAACAAAAATCTCACATATAGAATTGATATAAAAACAAAATAATAATAATAATAATAATAATAAATACAGAGACGTGTGGCATTATTAACCTCAACAATATGTTTAGAGAATGCTCCATATATCACTATATCAGTTATAGGTATGGCATCAACCTAACCGATTAATTATGATAAGACTGCATGCACGCCTGTCACCCCCGCGGTGCCTTGCCTGTTCACTGGCCTTGCAGGATGTTCAGTGAACCGTGTGGATTAGTCGTGGTGCGCGTAAGCTGGCCCGGACACCCCACATAAAAAAAAATTATGATAAGAATGAATTCAAACATTGTGTGATGGGCAATGAACTTCTTAATTGTGTGTGTACCATTGTCGACAGCGTATAGCATATTTTTTTCACATCGACATCAACGTTGTTGGTCTCGTAATTTCGCATGTCAAGCATGTACCACCTTCAAAACTTCCCAGTATAAAAAAAAACAAAAAAACAATATTAAAAAATTATTGAATAAAAATAAAAATATTAATAGATAAAATGTATTAGTAAATAATAATGATTTTTATCGACAAAATGTTAACTTATATTTTTTATTGGTATTCACTGATAAAAATTATTCATATATTCAAAAACTATTCAACACATGACATGACATCATTTATATAATTGGTATTCATTGATAAAAATTATTCATATATCCAAAAACTATTCAAAACATGACATGACATCATTTATATAATGTAGTGGATAAGATCATGATACACCATTTCGATTGTAAAGTCTATAAACAATTTAATAGGATGCATCATTAATTTTTAATAAAATTATAAAATTTATATGTTAGGTTATGTACAGACTGATTCAATCTATTCAAATTATTTATTACAACATATTTTTTTGCACTAGTGATACTAATAGTTTAACACTTGTCGTCGAGAATGCATATGAAATCAAAGTTTATGTTTTTATTTACAGTCACTCCCGGTCTTAATAGTCCGAGTAGAAAAATAGATGTATGTCCTTGACATTTGATTGATAAGTTAACGAAGTTGTAGTCATCCAAAACTTTGATGTATAATATCTCAAGGAAATAAATTTTTCAAATGAAGGATTTTTTACGTGGACTATCAATGTTTTTCTTATGTATAAGATGATTTATGAATGGAACACGCATGAAAAATTAGGATCTTTATATTGTATAAAAAATAGTAAGGTTTTCACATTAACAAGCTGTGGTAAAATGTTTTTTTTTATTGCCAACAAAGATTCTTGTTAACCCATCACAAGTAATAAAAGAATAGAAATGATTTTTTTGTAGGTGGAGTTGAAAGGAATTTTGCATTGCCGGTACTGTCCGGTGAAGAATTGTCTGACGTGATCTCATAGTACATGGGCATAGTGTTTGGTTTTCAATTTGATGAGTAAAAGTTTTTTGATTTTGATATGATCCATAATTTGGCTTAACAAAGTATTTTTTAGGATCTACTTTATTAGAAGACTAATCTCCTCCACCATAAACGGGATGTTATGCATATAAAAAATAACATGTTTGAAAATATTTTTAACACGATAATGGACGTGAAAGGGAAGAAAAAGAATAATAAAAAGGCTATAATGGATATATTTTTATTTTATCATTATATAAATATAGAGTTAGTTTATGATGGGTCACAGGTCACAAAGTTGGTTGTCTTAGATAAAAATGTACAATTACCTATCTATCAATAGCTTAAAAGTTTGTATTTTTTTTATGGATATGCTTTGAACATATTTAAATTAGTGAATTTGAATAATGACAAATTATATGAAATAAAAAATCATAACTATCACGTATTATACAAAACACTCATTCTTCTTGCTTGTTGAGATTTAATGCCAAAAAAAAAATAAGATGCACTCATAAAGATTAATAACTTTTTTAGAAATATATGCTCTAACAAGTTCATACTCAACACATAACGAAGCTTAAAACAAACATCGTTCAGACAATCTATAAACTTAAAATGATATTTCCTCTATTTTTTCCCCACTCAATTAAGCATTTGTCAATACATCAATCATTCAAGGTAAAAAATGGAGGTCTTACCCAATGTAAATAGATATATTCATTTGAGAGGCTAAGGGTTATACATTCATCCTAATTAAATTTTTATTGTCTTTTTTAAAAAAATTTAAAACATTCATTTAAATTTATACAAAATTTGTTCACCCTAAAGAAAAAAGTTAAAAAAAAGACACATATTGAGGTTTTGATACGCGAGACTTATACTGTTGAAGATATCTCAATATTTATCTCATATTATTTTGAGCTTCACTTAATAACAAGAATCAATCACGTTCCAAGATACAATGATAATGAGGAAGTGCATTTAAGTGAGAATTTTTTGATATTTTTCCATTTTGGACGACATATATCAAAATACAATAAGAAAAATATACTTGACAAAAATCAAATTCAAACATGTATATAATTATATGCTATTTAACTATAATGAGTTGAGACTTTTTATTAAGTACAATAGTAACATGTTGTTGTTTTTAAATATTTTTTTCTTTTATACTATCATAAAGTGATAGATTGAAAAATTGCTAGTGAGAATATCATTATTTTATTGAGTTAAAAAAAAACTAGTCATTCTAATGCCAAAATAAAAGGAACTATCTTTTTATTTAATATTAAAAATACACCCTATATATAAGTTCATAATCCCGAATACTAACAGAATGTAAATTATTTTTTTCGGTGTTTTTGAATTTAATATTGAGAATATGTTTTATATATAAGTTTATAATCCCATGTTTAAAAAGGAATATATCTTTTTTTAATATTTTTGAAATATGGGCTAAGTTCTTATGAGTTCAGTAACCTAGTTATAAAAGTAATTCATAAAAACACCATTAGTGTAAAAGTAATATTAAAAACAATTTGTTTTGCTTTTTTTTTATCCTTTAAACAAATTTGTTTCTCTCTACCTCAGGTGGTTTCTTTCTCTATTGTTTGCTCCCACTATGAATTGCTATTGGCCTATTACTAAGAGTGTTTGGCGTTGTAATGTCATTGTTTGCGGGTGCTACTGGAGCTTATCTCAATGGTTAGTGGAGTTATGGTGGAAAAAAAAAAGACATGTTGGTTTTGAGTTTAGAAGATTAAGATAATGCTAGGTTGTTATCGATTGTGACTTGGTGGTTGATTTTGCTAGTGTTTGGGTGTTTATTTATTGGTGAGATTGTTGTGGACCTTAAAAGGAGATAATGAATTGATAACTAAGTTTAAGCTTTGTTAATGAAGATGCCAGCTAGTTTGGGTTACAGTAGATGGTAATAATGAGAATGAAGGATAACTTAAAGAAAGAGAGGAGATATTAATGGTATAATGGTTGGTCTGTGATGGGTAAAAGAAAATAAGAATAAGGCTCTATTAAGGGGGAATGGGTTTGTCTATTTTTTTTTGGTCTTGGTGAGCTAGTAGCTAGGTTTGTCAAGATGGGGTTATTTGAGTTTTTTGTGAAAAAGAGTGTTTTAATGAAAAGTGTGTAAGTTGGAGAGAAAAGGTGTAAGTTGGAGAGAAAAGGTGTGGAAAAATTGTTGTTTTAGTTTTTTTAGTTTTTGACTCACCTTTTTAAACTTGGTCATTAAGTAACCTAGAAACAAATTGGTCCCTCAACTTTTTTTTTAATATAATTAATCCTTTTGGTTATTTTGTTTTTATTATTTTTATGTTTTTATTTTTTTCAAAAAAGATAAACGCCAACTCAATAGGTAAAACCAATAATTTTGAAAATGACACGTTAAAGTTAAACACATTGAAAAAAATTAAAATTAAAATCTTTTTGGGACAATGCTGAAAATGCTAAAAATAACACAAATGCATCGATAATATATTTTTTATATTTTTTTGTTTGTTGAAAATATTAGAAAAAACATGGGATTAAAAATTGAGTTATAAAATAAGATTGAGATAACTCTATAGGAAAAAACAAAAAAAAAGTTATGGAATTAAATTTTTAATAAACTCAATGTTAAAAAATATAATAAAAAAAGAATTCAATTAAAAAAACTTGAGTCAATCTACTAACCCGTAAACTAGCTACCCAAATTATAAGACTATTATAATCATATAAAAAGTAAATAAATAAATATGAAGGCAAATTCTCGATACAATGTTAAAGGATGAATTAGAAAAAATAATGGATTAAAAAATAACTTAATTCAACTCAAATTAACTTATTAGATTCAAGTTATAAAACTGATTTAACTCTATAAAAAATAAATTATAAAATTTAATATTCATTAAAATTAATGATAAATAATAAAATTAAAAAAAAATCTTTCAGATCCCATTGTAAAAAGACTTCGCATTTTACTGTTAATTGTTATTGTGAAATTCCAATAAATTTTAATATATGTTATTAATAATAATAATTAATAATAGGAGGGTAAGCTTTGTCCAGGGGCCTCTATGTGTATCTTTAGCACCCCAAAAGTAAGACCCATTCACTCTCGTTGACAATAGAAATTAACGATATTTATGTACCTTGCTTTTTTCTCCTCGGTCGTGAGCTTTGCTATGCTATGCTGTTTCATTAATGAGTTCCTTTGGCTTATATTTAAAATAAAAATAAAAATAAAAATGATAATATTATTGCGATGACTGCCCTTTAGTCACAACCGTGACTTGCATGAGAATTGATGTGTTTTTTTTTTTAAAATATTTTTTAATTTTTGATATTATTAAATTAAAAATATTAAAAAATACTTAAAATAACATCAATTTCATATTATTTATCAAATAAAAAAATATTTAAAAAATAAAAATTACCATAATATAAATCAAGTACCTAAGATAAAAATATGATAAAGTTTAAGAGCATGTTTATTTTATTATTCCTACCAATTAATTTTCATCTTTTACCAAAAACATTTAAAAATAAAAAAAAAGACAGATTTTTTTTTTAAAAAAAGATAATTGGAAACCGTTTTCTTAAGACTATTATTTTATATTGCTTCAATTTTAAAAAAGTCATAAATTTTAAAAAAGTCATAAAATTATTTTTTTAATTATCTATTTCTTATTTTATTAAAATGAAAATAACAGCTATACGTGATTCATGTGTTTTTTCTTTATCTTCTGTTCTTTAATTAAATTACAGACAAACAATGTAAATCACGTAAATCAAACAATCTCTCGGGGTCAAAAATAAAATGCTATAAAATAATTATATATTTTTTTTAAAATATTTTATTTATTTATTTATTTTTCAATGTATTAATATTAAAAATAAAATTTAAAAAATAATAAAATTATTATTACCCTGAACAAGAAGCATTTTAAAAAATAAGAAACAACGGGCTATAGAAAGAAAAGAAGAATAAAAAAATACACACACAAAATATTACAGGTTTGAGCGCCACAAGCTCACTTATCCACCTCAATGGAGCTTCAAACTTTCCGCCTTCCATACTTGGCAGGTAACCCTTTCCCCTTTCTCAAATTTTATACTTAAATGGTAATTTAGTTGCTATTCAATGAAAGGAAGTATCTTTACAAGCAAAGGAAAGTGGACTGATGTTTGTTGGTGGCGGGTTGTGAATAATTAGCTGTATTTGGAAAATTATAATGTATAAATTCAACAATTTTGATTTTTTTTTCTGTTTTTGTGAATCTGGGTTTTTGTTATAATGTCTCTTTCAACTTGTTATAGTAAATTCTTAGAAAGTTGCAAAATTTGTTGTGATTGAACTGTTATCGTTGAAATACATAATTCTTTGGGATAAACAGATTAGGCTTGTTGGTTTGTTCATTTCTTGACATTTTTGTTGTTTTAATGGTTCCTGAAAGTAAATGTTTTTGTTGAGAAGAATGGTAAAATTGATCACTTAATATCATGTTATGTAATTCAATATTATGATTATTGCAAGATAAATATTTCGATAAGCTATTATTTGATTGGAGGTGCTTTAGTTATTCATGCCGGATTTTTGTGGCATTTGATGTTGTCATGTATGATATTTCTCAACAAGAAAGAAAAAGCTTGCTCTTTTTTTTTTCAAGGGAACATTTTATTTTTGGTGCGGGATCATCTGTACTAGTAGAAGAGCTATAAGAGGCTTGGTTTTGGTTCTCAATCTGCAGGGTGCAGATATTTTCAGAGGCGTTCGATTTTGCAAAGGCAGTTCTGCACAAAGCGCAGTGGATTTTGTATTTCTTGCTCATATAGTTTAGACAAGGATCCACTGATTGAAAAGTTAACTGATGCACGAGTAATTTATATTGTTGCGCCTGCCATGGGTCATAACCAGGTATCTTCAGCTGAGCTGTGCTTTCATATGTTGGATGTTCTAATGTGCTATGGAGTGTTTGCAACTGCGATGGTTTCATTTCTGGGACATGCCTGTCTTGTACTGGGAACAAGATACATCAAGTCTGGCTATGGCTTGTGTTATGAGCATGTCAACATTTAGAATCTTTTCTTTATTCTATCACAAAGCGAGCAAAATGAACCTGATTTGAAGGGGCTTTGTCCATCCTTTTTTTGTGCTTCTTTAGCATACTTGGTTTCTGAAACTTAAAAAACTTAAGCATACCTAGTCACATTAGGATTGGAAGATCTTGAAATTCAGTACAATTTATGAAACTGGAAGAAATGACAACTGCAAGTCCCATTACATAAAGTTGGAATACTGTACAGGGTCAAACAATTTGCAGCGTAGGGAGTAACTTCTTGATTTACCGTGGTGTTGCTTCTTTACAGTCAGAGCACGGGTTCTCTTTGTAGTTTTTTTTCCCTTTTTTACTTTGTTCATGGATTTTTCTCCATTTTTTTCACTAACAGGAGGCACATCCCGAATCCTATCTTAGAGTTCCTGCAATTGTGAGTGCTCTTGAAAAGGCAGAACTCACATCAAAGGTAGCAGTCGGACATTTTACTATTATATTTTTCCTTATATATATATATATAATTATAATGTGATGCTCTTATTTATGATTTTCAATCTATGCTCATTTTATCGTCTTATCTTGTTATTTTTTTCTTTTTCCCCTAATAGAGCTATAAAACTCGCCATTGTTGAAGTTTTTGTATTTTGTCACTGAAAGTTAACAAATGGCCTTGGAGCTTTCCTCTGATAACTATTCAATGATAAAAGAAGAGTGTTCTAGCCATGCTGATGTGTGTGCTCGCATGCATGTGCTCGTACATATAAGAAAATTTCTCCAAAACCATTGGTTTACTGTGAATAGAATTAAGGTTTCTTCTAGAATGACTTGTGTTATAAAATTAATGGAAGAAATCAGCCTGTGAATATGCTTACATTCTATTTAGTATGCAAAAATCATTCTATCTATATCATATATAAAGTTTTCCTTGCGTAATAAAAATTTGTTGGGTAGGATGTATATAAAAGCTTTTTCTTTGCAGATTTTATTTTCTATTTTCATGTTTCATGGATCATACTGCTTCCTCTTTTCTTAGCATTAAAACTGCTGTTCTTCTTTACTAGTTAACCATGTTAACTTTTACTTTCAGCAAAGCCCTGGTAGAGTGTCCATTTTGTGTTGCAAAGTAGAAATTTTTGGACTCCCAAGCACAATTTTGTTAGTGCAAGTCTTGAGAATGACCTACTCATGCAATCTGTGTAGATCTCTCTGAAAACCTTACATAACATACAGCAATGCTGGGTAAAATTGGTTTACAAACTGATGAAAAACTGAAATATACTAAAAGGATCATCTGTTTATAACAAATGAAAAATCATGGAGATTTTGAGAAGTTCAATCTCTCATTCTTTTTCAATGGTATGTATAAAGAATGGAACCATTTCTTACCTGGTTAAGTTTATTGAGTACTTTTTTTTTCTGTATTCAGTTTCGCGGTTCTGAGATCATTGAACTTCAAGATTTCAAGCCTGCTTCACCGGATGACATTGCAAATGTTCATGCCAAAGCTTATGTAGCAGGCCTTGAGAAAGTAGTTTTGCCTTGACCTTCTTATCTCTCTGCAGTTTTTTCCCTCCTCTGTTTTTTGTCTTGGCTATTCTTAGGATCATAGAAACATGAAAACATTTTGCAAAGGTGAAAGAACCTGTTTCATAGATAACCCCTTCTGTTTTATTGTTTATTTCCTTTTCAGGTTTCTATAGGTGGTTGCAATCCCCCCCCCCCCTTGTGTGTGTGTCTGTCTGTCTTTTAGGCTAAATACTGTCATTTCAATGACTAATTCTATTGTTCATTCTTACTTAGGCTATGGATCAAGCTTCAGAACAGGGCATTATTTATATCGATGGGTCTGGACCAACATATGCGACTGCCACTGTGAGTACATTTGTTCGAGTACATTTGTTCAGGTGTTTCTGCTTTTCTGTTTTTGGGCTTGTTAATTCTTGCTGACTTTAGAGTATAGATGCAATCTTTTTTTTCCTAATGGCTTTCCGTTTCTTATGATAATAATAGGATATGTGCTATTATATTATGTTACCTCTCTTGAAAAAAATATCAATGACTGGATATGTATTCTATCATTAGATTGTATAACCACATTCTATGAGGGAGAGTTTGGTGCTTCAATACGAGTTCTTTGTTTTAATTAATAATATGTGCTATTTGTCATCCTCTTTCATATCAAGACATTATGATGCAGACGTTCCAGGAGTCACTTGTGGCAGCTGGAGCAGGACTAACCTTGGTCGATTCAGTGGTGATGTCCCAACCTGGAATGTTAGTCTCTTTATGATAATCTTCTCTGTTCAATGTTTCATTTCACTCAATGAAATCCAGCTTTGTTGACCCTAATTTCTAAAACACTATTTATTCGTTGATATTTAAATTTGTTGTTTTTGAAGCAAGATGGTACTTGTAAAGATAAGAAAGTTCCTTTATTGATTATCAGGAAAAATCTTCTGTCATATGTCAGGTGGCAGCATCTAATTGCAGCCTGAATCCACCTACAGGATTTGCTTTGATCAGACCTCCTGGGCATCATGCTATTCCAAAAGGGCCTATGGGCTTTTGTGTTTTTGGCAATGTGGCCATTGCAGCTCGTCATGCTCAACTAGTGCATGGATTAAAACGAGTCTTTATCATTGATTTTGATGTTCACCATGGGAATGGAACAAATGATGCATTTTATGATGATCCAGATATATACTTCCTGTCCACTCACCAAGTAAGCTATAATTTATCTGGAGTTAATACATTTTTTTGTTGCTATTCACATGAATTTTATATTCAAACACTGATTTGGAATGTCTGATGTTGGAAAGAGAAAAAATCTAGTCAAGTGGATATCTCAAGCATATATTTGATTAGAATAAGTTTTTTTTTTCCTTGTTGAACTGTAGATAATCAAGTGATTATGAAAATAAATTGTGTACTTGTTTGTTCAACAAAAAACTTAACCTACCAGCTTTAGTAGGAATTTTAAACAGTGATGAGTGCATGTGTTGTTACCTCAAATGTTCAACACATCCCCTTTTCAAGATAAAAGGAGTCATAAAATCTTAGCTCACCAGGTGTGAAATGTCATTCTATGTCAGTGGTTAAAGATTGTTTAGGTTTGACATTTTTTCCCCTGGCTAAAAATTGAGGTTTGACGAAAAATGATGTGATATAAAAAGCATCTTTTCTTTTATTTATTTATGTTTTTCCTTTCACTTTCGGTAATTAGCTTTATGTTCGAGGTAGAAATTTTAAAACTTAAAATAATGAAAGCCGTCTTGTCTTTAGAGTATTTGTTTTAATATCTGCTGTGTACCAACTGATGTTGTCTTACTCCCTCCATTTATTTTGAGTTCTTTCTGTGTTCTCATTCTACTAAGGACTGTTTGGTTAAATTTTCAAATATTTTATTGTTAAAAGTGAAAGAGAAGATCAGGAGAAACATTTCGATTCCCAAAATGGTTAGATACACAAATGATATTAGGATAAGGGAGTACATATGCATATCAAAAGACATGCTAAATGGCAGAAAATATGTGATTAACTGATCAGTATACTTAGCCAACGCAGCAAGATTACTTGTAGCATGTTCTTGGAGTTTGCCTGCCCAATGCCATAATTCCAGCTGGATCTCTGCTGCTGTATATGAACATGGACTAACACAAAATGTGCCCACTAACCACTTGAATCCTATTTTTCTCTTAACGGGAATAGGATGGAAGCTATCCAGGTACTGGTAAAATTGACGAGATAGGTCATGGAGATGGTGAAGGTACAACTTTAAATCTGCCTCTACCAGGAGGCTCAGGTGACATTTCCATGAGGACTGTGTTTGATGAAGTCATCGTACCAAGTGCTCAAAGGTTCAAGCCAGATATTATTCTTGTTTCTGCTGGGTGAGTTGCCATCCTTGACTTTGCAACAGATTTCCTTGTTTCACTGAAAACTGTGTTTTCCAAAATGATGCGATGTAGCATGCATCTGGAAATTGCGTGTTTATTTTAGTTGCTTGATCCTTTTTTCATGGATAAAGTCATCTTTATGCTTTGCTGCAGTTTAAATGTCATGGAACATGCTTTTGTGCAGACCATGCATCTGCATCAGTTATTTGTTAATGATTCAAGTCTTTCATAAGCAATCTGATCAAATTCTAAATAGCAAATTTAGTTGAACTAAATATATATATGATGGCCTTAACGTCTCGTAATTGAGGTTTGGAACTGTGTTTCTACTATTAAAAATAATAACTGAACAAAGCATGTATTGCGAATTTTTTTCCAGGTATGATGCTCATGTTCTGGATCCACTGGGGAGTCTTCAATTTACAACGGGAACATACTACACGCTTGCCTCTAATATTAAGGAACTGGCAAAAGATCTATGTGGAGGCCGATGCGTGTTTTTCTTGGAGGGAGGATACAACCTGGATTCTCTTTCTTATTCAGTAACGGACTCCTTTCGAGCTTTCCTCGGTGAGAAGAGTTTGGCATCTGAGTTTGATAACCCTGCCATCTTGTACGAAGAACCATCAACAAAGGTGAAGCAAGCGATCCAGAGAGTTAAACACATACATTCCCTCTGAGGATCGATGTCTCATCATTACAAGAGTGTCTCGAAGTAGCCTTGCTGCTCACCAGTAAGCTATTTTCAGCATATTCTGTAATCACCGCAGTCTGAGAAAACCTGTTACTGTTCTTGTATAGTATCATCTTAACATGCATGTGCCTTCAGTGATAAGATTGTCGATTACTGACATTAGCTGGTAAAATTACATTGTTCTGAAAAAAGATTATGCTTCATATTTAGATGAATGCATTTTCCCATCTCTTTCAAGATATGGAAAGATCGGAAAATGTGATTATTGATTTTACCTTCATCCAATCCAACGAAAAAGAACACTCAATTCTTTCATTCCTTCATTCATGCTTTCTGCTTTGACCTTTCCCTTCCACCCCAAATACGGTTTGCACTAAAAAAAACAACACTAATTGAAAGGATAGCGATCTTTTTCTTACTTTTGACGTGAATTGATTGGTAAACCAGAACACAGTACAAAGCTAGCTACTGTGGTCTAATCACATGAATGGCATTGACAAGGACTGCAATTAGGAGCTATATTACCCTACTTTCTCAAAGTTGTTTCACCGACCCTAGCAAATTTATACTTTTGTAACAAGTCAACAGCCCTTGATCAAGGAATTACTGTTTTTCATTTTTATGCTTAATATTTTTGTGATTCAATGAATGGAAAGACTACCATTTACTTTGCTGGATATACTTTTTTCCTCGCGTTGTTGTTTAACAGAATTTTTAAAGATTTTATAGCAAGTTCACTATTTAACACAATCTCTAATTACAGTAACAGAAGGACCTAATTAAGGTAAGATAGATAGATGGGGGACTCAATCGAGAAAGGAAACGTACATGAGGACGAATATGAGGTACGCCCAAATAAGAAAAAAAGAAAAGAAGAAGTATATATCACCTCAGGACACCTCTTCAAATGGGTTAAAAAAACTCGGCGAAGTTAACATTTCAGTTGCTTGGAAAGGCCCGCTTTTCAAATCATTCTTGCAAGAACAGGGATGGAAATACACGAACAGGCGGGTGAAAAGGGCATCGATTTCATACGTCAAAGCTTGACACGATAAAAAGAAAACTTGAACAAATGTCACGTTAAAGAACTTTCAGACATCTAACAAGCAGCAAAATTCCCACTACTTTTCTATCTCTTTGAGCATTCATGGCTGAGAGATGAGCTTCAAGCTCCATGATCGTTAAGGCGTGTAGCATATGCCTAACTAGCAACTTCTTGTGCTACTTAGAAGTGACATGCCACCCTTTAGTAAGTTGCAATCATGGGTTTGTGGTAAAGATTGTAAAGCCATGAAATGATGCTCAATTTGTTGAGTGGATAGTATTGTGATTGGGATATATCTCTGTCTTTCTATTACATTTGTCTCCATCTCCATGTTTGGTAAAGATCATAATCATCAAACAAGCATGGTTATGAATTTTGAATTCATTTACCTTATACTAAGGTGTTTGTTTCCTGGGTGGACCGCTTTTTCAAAATACCTTTCAAAATCTATTTTGCTTAAAAAGATTTCATATTGATTTTTATGTGTTTTTTTTTATAATTTTAATGTGTTGATATTAAAAATAAAAAAAATATTATTTCATTGTGCTTGTAATTGAAAAGCACCGTAAATTTCATCGCTACCAGCATGCTTTATAAATTTATATCATTATATCAATAAGAAGATGGGATTCAATTTGCGAGGAATAACTTATGGAAGTAAACAAATTCGGTGGTGGACTTGCTAGCTAATTCGGTTGGTGAACTTTGTTTGGTGTTCAGTTCGAGAAAGAAACATGGTAAAGTCATCTTTATACCTAAGACGCGATGGATTAGGAGAGCTCAGGAGAAGACTTCTGCATCACCATGCCATCTAAAATCACCTAATATTCTCATGGAGAAAAGAAAAAGCATCCTCCAACACAATCATTAATTAATCTGACATGAAAAAAATCTTGAGAAGTTAGGAACGATTGCCCTTTCTTGCCTCGAGGCGACCAGGGCTAAGGTTGAATCTGGGCTTGGATTCCCCTGGTCGTCTAACTTCATTGACTACAATGAACGTCAGCTGTAAAACATCTAAACAGGCAATCAATCTCATCTCATTGTTGCGTTGGAAATACGTTTTCTCAGGAAAGTTATAAAGAAAAGCTTTGACCAGCAGTGCCTCAATGATTTATTTTCAAAGGCTGATCTACAATTTCTCCAAGTTGCTTAAGGCAATGAAAACCTAGCTAGCTAGGTAGTGAGCCCATCGTCAAATACCCACCTCAAGAATAAAAAGGTGGCATAGCTGTTGTTTGTTTTCTTCTCGCTGTAGACATCCCTTCGTAGTCCGTCTCTTTTTTTTAAAAATTGTTTTTAATGTGAACAAAATTATATTAAATTGATGATTTTTAAACGTTTATTTATAGTTTAAGAAAATGTATATAAAAAATATTATTTAATGTATTTTTAATTAAAAATCACTTTGTATCATGTTACTAAACACATAATTACTTTGAGAAATAGAAAATATAGATATAAAAAATTTATTAGATTAAAATTTCTTGCAAGAGAAAATATTTAGATTTATCCCATTGAGGAGATTTTGTTTGGTGGTCTCCGAGTAGGACTCATTAAGAGTGAGTCAAACTCACTAGATCTCAGCCTTTCTCAATAAGTTTGAGGATTCTAGACAAGATACATTACACTTACCTGACCGCCCACGCACCAAACATTTATCACAATTTCAACACTTAGGGTTCATAACTCACAGTTATAATTAAATTGCACATACTTTTTAACCAAAGTTAAATGCCATAGAAGAATCAAATCAAGAGATATTTTACTATAGATTATAATAATAGTTTTACTTTTTATTTCACATCTTTTCATGAGTAAATAAATATTTTTTTTGATTTTTTTCCATAAAAATATTCAGATTTTTTCAAATTTCAAGTACAAGCCAAGAACGCTTTTAGTTTCACAAAAGGTAAAAAAAGAGATTTGTTTTTATAGGTACTTTAGTTTTTTTAGATATTTTATGTAATTAAAAGAATCACGAGGGTGTTTTAATATTTTCATATAATATTTTTATTTTTTAATTAAAGAATTGCTGGAGTGTGTTTTACACATTCTAGCAAATGAGCGGTGCCTGTACCATTAATGAAGAATGTGATACGCTTTCCAATGATCAAATCTGGCCAAAAATCATATCACTAGATGCGTAATTGTACCCTTTTTTTTATATTGAGAGGTACTTGTAAACATATCATGGTTAGATTACCGCTGATAATCAATTGTTTGTGTTTTTTTTTATCTCCTCTAATAACTAAAATGCACCATTATTCTCTCTCTCTTGTTTGCTTGGGTCTAGCATGAATTGCAAGACCCGGATGTTTTAGATTTGACAACCATGTTTGATATCAAATCTTGGTGCAGATCTGACATATCTATTAGACTCAAGTAAACTTAAAAAGAAAAAGATGATATAATTTTTATTGAAGCAATAATAAATTCATAAACATAAAAAATACACTATTTCAATAGGAAGATATGATTAAAATTTTTAGATTTACAATGTTAAATTATATTTTTTTTAATGATTTGTTATTTATAAATAATTTCTGAACTTATATTTTTATTTAGAATACTTCAAATATAGTTTAAATATTTTTTATAAAAAATAAAAAACTAATTAAAATTTATGTTTAAAATACTTTAAGGATAATTTAATTTTTTTTTATAAAAAATATACAACAAATTTTAGCATACTTAAAGCATTTATGTCTTACATTGCCTCCAAGTCAAATTCGTTTGGATCATACATGGTTTCCAGACTCAATTTACTTGGATCTGATATGATTATTAGATTTTAAAAAACTTAAAATATTTCATATATTTAAAAAAAATATTAATTTATTGTGAAACGGGAGTTAACATACTAGTTATTTTATAAAGGGCCTTTTTGACAAATCACTCTCCCATTCTTGAAAACCTCTCAATCCAACCTCTACTGTGTTTTTATGTTTTTTTTTAAAGGAATTTTTTATAGAGTTTGATTCTAATTTTAGATATTTTTTAAAATTATTTTTAATTTGAAAAAAATATTAAATTGATATTTTTTAATATTTCTTAATAATTTTAATGGTTTGATGTAAAATAGAAAAAAATTATTATAAATTTTTAAATAAAAAGCTATTTTAAAAAACCCCATGCATTTCAATCTCAAACATCTTTTCACTCTCTCTAGTATCTGGTTTTTATTTTAATATTGTCAATACACAACATGTATTCACTCGTATACACCCTTGAAGAACCCTCCTATCGTCATTTTGGATCTTTCTAAGGTCTGGAGATTGATGTTAAGCAATTAAGACTGCAAGGAACAAAAGGACATATATATATATATATTATAATAATTGAAACATTGAATTTCCCATTGAATGATGGTAGTTAATCAAATGGAGTAACTTGGGACGCCTGCGTACTTCACTATTGCTGAGGTCTCTTCTTTTTGCGTATTATGATTCTTTGATAGGAAATGATACAAATTAGGAAAAATGATAAGAATATAAAAAACATAATAGGTACAATTATACATTTTAAGACTTTATTGGAGACATCCTTTAAAATATAAAGATAAATGAGCTCCTTAGGGCATTTTTTTATATCAAAATACATATCATTATATATATATATATTATTTAATTTAAAAACTTAAAGAATAAGGGAGATCTCAAGAATCGTTCTATGTTAACCTTATAACATGCATTGATCTATAGTTATTTTATGTTGAATTCGACATATATCAATCATTTTAAATTTTAAATTTTAAGATATTAAATATCTCCAGCACTAAAGTATTATATACAAGTACATTTAATTTGACACTTCAAACTTATTTTTTTTAATAGTCAAGGAAACATTATTTCATTCAACAAAATCATGGTAGTTTTGTTGAGATGTGGAGTCACATGTGACTCGCACATCCACACAAACTAGCTTCTCAATGTACAAAAACACTAGTCAATAGACCGCATTTGGCAGCGGGTTGGAAAAATAAGATCAATGGAAAAAAATAAAATAAAGGAATGAGTGTTTTTACCGTGTGTTTTTCCATGAGAAAAATAAATAAATGTATTTATCTAATTCAATAAATTGAAAAATCATATGTGAGAATAAATAAAAAGTATAATTGTTAATAAAAATTAAAGACTAAATTAAAAAATTAAAAGATATATTCATATAAAACAGTTAAAAAACATCATTAAACCCTCAAAAAAATAAATGTATATATCTAATTAAATAAAGTGAAAAATCATATGTGAGAATAAATAAAAAAATAATTGTTAACAACAAAATTAAAAGATGTATTCATATAAAAAGGTTAAAAAACATCATTAAACTCTCAAAAACACTATCTATCAAGTCTAAAAAACACAAAATCAACCTAAAACAATTTTCTTCTCAACTCTGATATATTTTTTTAATAATATAAAAAAGGTAAAAAAAAACTTTAATTGAGCTCATTGACAGTAAAAACAAATATTTGATTGTTAGAATGTGGTTTTCTTTTTGTGAATTTAAAAATTAAAATATAAACAAAATAAATTAAAGCATAAGCCTGCAAAACTCAAGGGACGAACTTCAATTTTGACAAAAACTTAGGCAAGAAATAAGGTAAAAACTTTGACAAAATAATGGTACAAAGAAATCCTCAATTTTTTCCTCAAAGTCAGTTTTAGTTCTCTTGTTTTAGTTTTTTATTATTAAAAAAATTGAACACTTTTTTTTTTTTTTTTATCACAATCGAGTAGCAAGTCAATGCTAAAATATATCTATGAGACCTTGCCAAAATGTATCAATGGGACCTTGAGAACCCTCGGTCAAAGTTTATAGTGGTAAACTATCATATTCAATTGTGAATTAATCTAACATAGAAAAATTAAATTAAAATAAAATTATATAATTTAAAATGAGAAGATTAAAATTAACAAATCCGCAGTGTTAGATATGAATCTAAAGTAGATAAAATCATGAATTATGCATTCTTTTTAGTTTTTTTTTTAATTTTAATTTTAATGTGTAAATTCACAATTCCAGTGGATATACACACACACACAGTATATTAAACAATAGATTCCACATCACATTTAATTTTTTTTATTTCATTTTAATGTTCATCAATCATGAGCTTTATAGTTCACCCCACTGGCATGGATTATTGCAAGCATTTTGGATCAACTGGCTGTCCAAATTTTGTATCCTAGCTTCTCCAATGTATGTCATCTCACTAAGAGTTCAGTGAGCTATAGCAACATAACTTAACCCCTAACATAAATAGTCCCTCGAGGATAAAACGAATCGAGCTCTTTCTAAGGGCATCAATTGGCTGTTGAAATCTTAAACTTGCACGAGTTTTCTTAATAAAAAAATATTATTTTTTTACTTCAAATAATTTTTTTAAATTATTTCAATACACTAATATTAAAAATAAATTATAAAAAATATAATTTTAAATAAAAAAAACACTTTAAAACATCAATTAAAATTTTGGCTCAGCTGGTAAAATCAGCATTTTGTATGAATGCATGATATGTGAAAGGTCATGTCAGTCTTGCAAATGGTCAATGGAGCAATAGCCTGTTACCGAGTTACAGCTAAAATTCTCCACTTCTTTTCGGTGGTGAAAGCTACGCAAGCAGTAGCCATCATGACCACGGCGCAACACTAGCAAGCATCCTCATCTCTAGCTTTTATACGATAGATATACTACACCAATCAAACCTAGACCGCTTACCTCAACCATAGTCATCGTCTCTACTAGAATTAGCCTTCATCTGGGAGCTTCTACAATGGCTTTGTTTAAAAAACTAATATCCAGCACAAAACAATGGAGTTTTGAATTAAAATTTGTTATTTAGTAGCCGGTAACTGTAGAGTACAATATTTCTTTAAGAAATAGTCTTAGTATATCACCCCTAATTAAATTCTCTTACAGTTTTATTATAAGCAGGGATTTTTATACGATCATATATAGATGTATTTATAAGTATAGTATGGTTAACATTAAAAAAAAAAAAACTCTTAATAATGGACTTATTATTGGATCCCACGTTTTGGTAAATGATCCAATTACTTATAAGCATTCTTATTTATTTATGTTAATTTTTCCTGTTATAATTTTGTTTTGTAATAGTTTTGGAATGATATTCCTTCAATTTAATAGTTGTAGAATATACACGACCTGTGTTGACTCCAAGTGGTAGAGTAGCACATTGATATCTATCAGATAGTGTTGAAATCGTCACTCCACTTCCAAGCTACATGCCTGATCTCTTCGATAAATAAATAAATAAATAAATCCAAGGTAGTGTAATGGGATGACATCATGTTGTCATCACATGTTGCTAATATTTTTGAATGGTGATAGCATATTTTTGGGAGAGCAATTAATTAATACATATCACAGTGAAGAGATGATGGCCAACGTGCAATGCCTAATCCATTATTTTCATCACTTAATTGCCTGTTTAAGGTAATGAAAATTACCCGACATACCGAATTGCTTTAATTAATTACCTTAATCAATTTATTTAATGAAAAGGCCTCTATTAATCACGCATAATCCTTTTGCAGCCGCCTTTTCACCCTTGACCCATATCTAATTCTTGAGTCATAGTGCAGCAATCAGTGTCTTCTCTTCTCACTCATCACGACTATATATGTCAAGGCCATAGGATAGCCACAAGCAAGCATTATCCCGAGTAACTTAGCAAGAAAACCAAGGTTGCCTTGAGTGTTTTTCTCGGCTTCTGTTGATTAGACATGGGCGATCATGGCTGCAGCGGAAACCTTCCTCCTGGATTTATTTTCAGCCCATCTGATGAAGAGCTTATCCTTCACTTTCTCGATCGCAAGGCCTCTCTCTTACCTTGCCACCCTGACATCATTCCCGATCTTGGTCTTTATCCTCAGGATCCTTGGCAGCTTGAAGGTAATAATTAATTTATCCCTGTACATCTTGATTGTTCTTCTTTTTTTTTTTTTTCCCAACCTTTTCCTTCTTTCTCCTTTGATTTTTCCCCTCGCAAGTCATGTATTGCATTCCAGATCAAGCGAAGGTTTATTTTCATTTCCTTATAAACAAAGAGGAAACAAAAAACGAGAGAGTTGCATATATTGGTTCAAAGAAATAGCTAAGTAGTCGCTATCTTTTTGAGTGGACAGGCAGGGCTCTGTCGAGTGAAAACCAGTGGTACTACTTTAGTCGAGTGATGGAGAACCAAGCAACAGGAAATGGGTTTTGGAAGCCATTAGATATTGAAGAGCCTATATTTAGTTCCGGTGCTGGTAAGAAGGTTGGATTAAAGAAATACCTTGTGTACTGCATTGGTCCCGAAGGTGTAGAAACAAATTGGATGATGCAGGAATATCATCTTTGCAGTAGCAAGTCGAGTGGCAAATCGTACAAGAGAAAGCAAAAATTAGTAAGTAAAATCTTTTAGTTTCTTTTTTATGTCCACATACGTACATCATCAATTATAACTATTCAATCTAATATTATGATTTTTAATTGTCCGGTGCAGGATTGCAGTAAATGGATCCTATGTCGAGTTTATCAGAGGGAAGGAAGCTGTTCCAGGAGTTCAAACCACAGTGATGATGATGGAACCGAGCTTTCATGCCTAGATGAGATG
The DNA here is from genome assembly GCA_015708895.1 of Populus ilicifolia. Lineage (NCBI taxonomy): Eukaryota > Viridiplantae > Streptophyta > Magnoliopsida > Malpighiales > Salicaceae > Populus > Populus ilicifolia. Next base: position 2,119,946 of record SRLM01000046.1, read on the forward strand.
TTCTTATCAATGGATGATCTTGATGATATAAGTTTTCCAAATTAGTTTTTGAGTATTGTTTCGGCTTATATATATGTTAATGAATCATGTGTAAACACGCACATCTTAATTTATATGTTTAATTTAGATCAAATTAACAATGTTCTTGGACGTTTTGTTTGTGGGAGACTTGTTCTGTTGTGATGATGTGTCGAAGTTCATCATTTTTTAGTTTTAAAAATATAATGAGGTATTAATATTAATGTCAGTATTCACATACGGAAATTGAGATTCAATTCTTGGTTGCAAGATCTTCTACGCCCTCTCCGCAAATCCAAGTAGCACACAATATTTTATTTTCTAACACGTTGCCTCGTGCCCTGCCACCACTATATTTATGGTCCTGCATGGCTTCCTTTGCTCCCACCATTTCCTGCTTCTAGTTTGCGAAAAACAATCTCTTTTTTTTTTTTAAAAAAAAAAAGAGTATAATGAGACGTATCCTTGATATTTCTTTATCTCATTTATTTCAAGATAATAATTAACTACTATTTTATTATGTATATTAGACTCTTTTTTAAAAACAAATACCATTTTAAACATATATATACCTAAAAAATATTTATGTATATTTTTTAACGTCTTGCGACCCCCTTGTAGATATACGGTATCATGCTAGAGCTCGACGTTGTTGAAGGAAATGGAATGAGTGGTGAATCAAAAGGAAGCTTGCTCGCACACGCATCAGAACACCACTATATTGGGTAGGGCCCAATCCCAAAAATAATAAAAAGAAATGGTAAAGCTGAAAGATGAAAAGGAGAGGTTTTTGTAGGTTTTGTTTATTTATGATAGATTTTTTTATTTTTTTAATAAATATAAAATTAAAAAACACATTTATTAATTGAAAATAAAATATTCTTTATTGGAAATGTTTGTTTTTTAGTTCCTTAGTTTCTAGATCCGAAAAACATCAAATCGAATAAAAATAATAATTTTGTCTGCTCCCTCAAGTATTTATGGTCATTTCTTTTTATTATTATTTTTATTTAAATCAAGCAATAAATTTTTCTTTTTTTTAGAATATATTTTTTAATAAACACGTTTCTAAGTTTTTCTTAATTTTTTTAATAATTAATAGATAAATTAAAATAAAAAAATAATTTTTTAAAAATAAACACAATTATTTCCATACTATTTTAAAAGCCTAGATTACCAAAAAAAAACCCATTGAATTTGAATTAAACATGTACACATACATACTCATATTAAATTAAAATTTAAGTTGCTATATAAAGTTTTAGAATATAATTTATATTATTCTCTAACATATCTTCTTAAATGAAAGCCCTTTGAATTTGAAATTTGTATACACCTACAATATTTTGTATTAATTTTTATCAAATAAATAAAAATGATGAGATTCAAACTTATAACAGTTTGGTCATCAAGATTTTGATATCATATTAAAGAAAAATTCAACCTAATAACTTAAATTTTTAAATAAAATTTTAAGATATAATTTATATTATTATCTAATAATTTTTATATCAATTATTATAACAAAATTTTATCCAACAATATCCAACTTACATACTCCCTAGATAATAAGCAGCTAATGAAAAAAATCAAATTATAATTTATTTTCAGACCAGAGGAGGACATAAATTGTCTTATGCTCAATTAAAACAAAATTGAAAGAAATATTTTTGGCATATTTTGAAACAAAATAGAAATAAATTCCAATTGGCTATCATTATTTGTACTCGCCAGCCACTTACTTTGAATTCAGGAAAGGGCTCAATTTAAATGTCCAACCACCCCGTCGCCGGCCACGATAAAATAAATCTTGTTTCTATATGTTTGGATTCAGATAATTATAATTAGGGATGCGTACGTTGCCTGCTCCGAAAGGTGGGAAGGCAATTACCTTGTTGAAATAAAGTTGAAACAAACAAAAATAATATTCGAAGTAGTTTATAACCAGAGACAAGATGTTTAATATCCTCATGATATTGCCGGAGGAAAATCATCAAGAGAAGAAACAAAGTACTAAATAATTATATAATTTGTATTCTAAAATTCACATAATAATTTAAGATTTTATATACGATAGTCATAAAATTATTAGAATTTTGATAATTAAATGGTTATGAATTTAAATATTATAATGTTTATTTTATTTGATAAAAGTTAAATATAAAAATATATGAGTCTATGCAAATTTTAAAATTAAAAAATTGTTATTTAAAAAAATATATTAATTTTTTTTATAAATTATAACATGAGATCATACCTAATAACTTAAATTTTTAGATTAAAATATTTATATATAAATAATTTATCTCAATTATAATATTTACCAAATTAAAATTAAAACTCATATAGAAATAAATTATAGCTGTTAAGCATGACTTGATTTAACAAGTTTACTTATGAAATTTGAGATGATTTGTTTATGAATTTTTAATTGAATTACATTAGATATTAATCTAAATGAGTTACTTAAGTTTTTAATAATTCGGTTAAACTTACCGAACCTTGAATCAACATAAAAGAATATAACAATATTTTAATAAAAATAATTGATTCATGTTGACATAGTAATCAGCATGTTAACACAGTAATCAGCATGTTGACGCAATAATTAAGTAACCCATGTCATTTTCCAGGTTAGTCTAAGAGATTAAGTTTGATAACCATAAGAAGAACAGGCAGAGCACACACAGTTAATTAGAATATGTGCAACAATGGCAAAGGACCTCATGAATCATGATGAACTAGCTAGCAAACATATACATTTGTACACCAAAGTTTTATGTCAAGATTTATGTACCTTTATATTTCATGAAGTGATGCATGCTGCTTCAGTTGGCGAAGAAGCCTTTGGTGGTCTGTAAAGGCATATATCATCCTGTCTCTGTTTATTCTTGAACTTCTCATCTTCGAAACCTATCCAGTGAAAAACATTATTGGTCAATACTCCTGGTTTCACCACTGGCAAATGGGTACTGTTCTGTAAAACCTTCCAGGATCCGGAATCGTAAGGATCCACCTTCAGGTATAGCGAGTATTTCACATCTGAAATCATAAATTGAAATTCCAGAATCGAAAAGGTGAACTAGTTTGTACTCTGTGATTGTATTCCTGCTGTAATAACAGCTGCTTTGTACTTTTTAATGAGCGGTTTCGTAGCCAGTTAACACAATATGATGAGAAGGAGATTTTGCTGTAGATTGCCAGCCATTCTTTGCCTGGCCTAACCTGGCAATCAGAAAATATAATGTACTGTAGGCAATTTCTTTATCTCTTTGTTATCGCTCTTTTTTTTGTCCTGCACATGTTATTCTTCTCTGTTCAGATTCGGCTTTTCGATTCCTCTTTGCCGTTCGGATTTTTAGAGTTTGATTTCACCATTTAATTTTCAATATTGACTGAATCTCTGTGCTTCGAAGCTAATTTAGAAATCATCATGCATCTCTTTCTCCTCTACATTTAGAGATCCTGCCTGACTAGACCAGTTTATCAGTCAAAACCGATTGGATGGATTGATATTTTCGATGAGCTTTTTCAGGTTTCCTCAGCTATATATATTCTCATGTTTCAGACTGGCTTCTATAATTTTTGCATTGAAAATCATAGCTTTCCTTTCCCTTCTCCTTGAATGTTCAATGATACGTTTGATTACGGAGAAAACCAGAGAAAAGCAATGTCATTGAACGTGACGAAGCCCTTAAACAGGCATCATTGAACATACTTAAATTAGTTTTAAGAATTTCCAGACAACATTGCCTTGTTAATTGCTTGATTCCTGATTTTAGTCACACCTGCACTTGTCCTGCAGCATGCTGCGTATGTATTCATTCTTGCGAGACCAAAACTGAAATGGTGATTGTGTCATCGGGTTTACGGGGTGGGATGGGCAGTGCAGTGATCAAGTTTAGTGACTCGCACCTTTTATTCCTTGTTATTGCTTTTCAGATTACTAACTAAAATCAAGCCTCTTGAAATGAGATTAAAATTCGGCACTGGTTTCGCAGAAAGATTCTGATAATGGAGGTGAATTTTCTGAACAAATTGATTCCGATAAGGTTAAGTAGGCTTATATCAATAACTTCAACGTGCATCTTGTCGTCACTGTTTTTTTTCTTTTGAAGAATTTAATTTTTCTATTCATTATTATTAGGCTTTTTAGTTTTTTTTTTATTTGAGGAAAATAATTTTTAGATTATTTGTTAGCATTACCTTGTGGGTCAGGTTAAATTTTGTTAATGTAAAAAAAAATATTCATGTATTTTTGCTGATTTTTTTATAATATAAAAAATTTTAAATCATGTGGAGACTAATTTAATGCGATTAAGTGAACTTGATGAATTTAAAAGCAACTTGAATGACATGCAAAAAATTAGTTTGACTTAAAATAAATATTAAATATGAGATTTTTTTATATATAAATATTAAGATTCCAATATATTAGTTTAATTTGGGTTAATCAAAATTAACTTGTCAATTTGTTTGCCAACTCATGAGATCATAATAAACTCATGAAAAATAAATCAACATAAACTATAAAACTCAAATTTTAATAAATTAAATATTGAAGGATTAAATTTTAAAAACTTAATTAAAAATAAAATGAGAAATAACTTGATTCAACTAGGATTAACATGTAACTTGGGTCATAAGATCAAAATAATTTATATAAAAAAATTAAAATAAATTATGAAGAAAAATTTACAATCAACTTAGTGTTGAAAGATAAATTAAAAAAAACATAAAAAATAACTCAAGTTAACTCATTAAATCATGACTCGAATCAAAAGCAAGAATAACCTTACAAAAAGCCAACTAAAATAAATAATAAAATTTAATTCTCATTCAAATTTAACGTTGAAATATGAAATTACAAAAAAAAAATCAATTAGACAAATTAAAAAATAGAGTAAATTAAGTTAATTTTTTTAAATTTGTGATTTAGTTCATGAAACTAAAACCACCTCATAGAAATAAAATAAAAAATATTATAATGTCCAATCTCTAATAAATTTAATATTGAATGATAAAATTAAAATTAAAAAACTTAATTAAAAAACAAATAAAAAAACTCAATTCAATCTAAGCTAACTATCTAAACTTATGAACTGTGTTATGAGACGAGGAAAACCTTATAAAAAGTAATATGTAATAAATCATAAAATCTGATTTTCTATCAACTTAATATTAAAAGATAAATTAAAAAATAATTAGAAAAAAACTTGAATCAATCGAGTTAGTCTGTCAAACTCGCGATCCAGATTATAATGTTAAGATAAACTCATAAAAAATAATTTAAAAATAATTATAAAACTTAATATTTTATGAATATAATATTAAAAAATAAAATAAAAAAATAAAAAATATTATTCAAGTGACTAATAACTTGCAAGGAGGGCTACAATAAAATTCATTCCCTTTTAATTGTTTGTTAATATTATTTTTTTAGTTATATTTACATGAAGAATTGCAATGGATTTTTAGTAAGTGAGACTTGGAGACTTAAATGAATAAGCATGAAGTATTTTGAGATTCTCCTCATGATCACGATGCTTTTGTATATTTTGTTATCTCCTACATCAATCAATCGGTATCAAAATATAACGATATTTTCTAGTGGTGGACACACAAAAGTATCATTGATTTTTTGACCCGAAAGAGTGATGTAATTTTATTTTTTTGAGAAAATAAATAATTTTTAATTATTTCTAAAAACTATTATAGTTTTTTTTTAAAAAAAATTTATATCCATCGTTAATAATAGGGTTTTCGTAGTAACCTTTTTGGCATATGAAGCTTTAATAAATAAACAACAAATATTTTAAAAATCTTCCGATAATTATAATATTCCTGGTGTTCGAAGATCTTGACCTGTCACAAAACTCATCATCTCCGCCGGCCTCAGGTCGATATCCACCAATGCTGTCTTTCGAATGAAAAGATGCCGTCGGTAACCGAAGTTGGTGCGCGCGCTCGGATTACAATGCAGAACAGATTCTTTCCATGAGAAAATAAACCAAAGCATGCCGTGAAGCCTTCTCCTTCGAAAGAAGTTTCTTTTCTTTTCTATGAGCAAACGAGGGGGGAATATACCGGCACAGAGTCATGATTCCTCTGCCGGCACCGATGTTTACCCTTGTGAGAGTAGTCTGAATTGAACACGGATTTTCGCTCGTGTGCTTCGTGTTTAGCGCAGACCTGAACCTGCATATTTTGAGTTTTTACAGCTAGTTTTTGCAGGATTTTTGGGATGAGCTTTTATACAATCTCAGCTTCAAGGCATAGCAAAGAAAGAAAAAATCATCAAGAAAAATATAACTTGAATTGAATTTTAATGAACAATTTATTTTTAATATTATCATTTTCGTATTAATTATATAATAATTAAGAAATTATTAAAATTTAAAAAAAAAAAGGAAAGAAAATTAATACCATTAAAGTAATGTTAAAGGATATACTTGATTGAGATTTCTTATGAACAAAAGGACCATATTATTTAAAATCACAAAGCAGACAAACCAATATGGATTTTTTAAATCACACACGTAACTGAATGGCAATGGCTTACACGTAAGGCAGCAATGTCATCAACGACCAACCATCTCCCTATCATGTTTCCCTGTTCAATTCTCCTCCCTTTAATTACAACAATACTCCCAAACCTCTCCCCCACTTCTCTCTCTCTCTAAGAACAACCGTACTTAACTCTTTGGTTTCATGGCAGTGTGTGTGAGACAATCAAGAAACAATATCATCAACCATGTGAAATCAAAGATGGGTTTGTTGGGTCTCACTAACTTGAGTTCTTCCGTGTCTTCTTTGAACAATGATCACAGTACACTATCGACAGTTTCACTTGCTAAAGATTTGAGGAGTCAAAGTTCATTTTTTGAAAACAAACCGACCCTTTATAGGACTCGGCGTTTTGAGTCCACTAAACCTCATCAAAGGTCTGGGGTGCCCAGTAATGGGGCCTACAGTCAGGTATTATAGACCATAATTGTTATGTGATTGTTGTGCTTGTTAGTGATGATGGATTTTTAGAAAGAGTAAATTTTTGGGAGATGATTATTGGAATGCATGGATTTGATGCGCATTTATGTCTTGCTTTTGTTTGTTGTTGAATTACTAGATTTAGCTGGGAGTTGATTTTGAGTGATGATATGTAGGGAAATGTAATGTGATTGATGATATTGTGCACAATGGCCTCAAATTTGTGAGGGGTGCATTGGTTTTATGATGAAGTATAGGGTACTCAATTTCTTAGCTAATTCTGATACTATCTTATTGTTTATGATTTTAATTTTTTATCACTGCTGGGTTTGTAGCACAACAAGTGCCAAGAAAGAAAATAAAGAAACATTAATATTTACATTTAATAACCAGCAGTAATTAATGATTCATCATCTTTGTTGGAGATCATTTTCATCAAATCTCCACGTGTTTTTGCTATTAAGTTTTCAAAATAATCATTGTTAGACTACTGCCTTATGGGTGATGATTATTGTTAGATGCCCTGCAGCAGGAGAAAATGAAGTGGCATTTGATTGATTTAAGATGCATCGGTTAAACTTTTATTCCTGCAATAACTTTCATATAGAACTTTTAACATATATTTTAGAACAGACTGAGAACAATAATTATGTAATTTACTTAGAATTAGGATGTGTCTATGTAGTGCTTGGAATTAGGCTGCTGGTTGGATGAGTATGATTGTGTTTTTGTGAGCACGAACATGTATATATACTCATCAAAGCTCCCTTTTATTGTAGTTTTTGAATTTCCCAGGGGGACAGGTTGCATTCACCACTGAAATGAGATTTATATCTGAATCTCCCAAGGAGCGGATTCCCTGCTATCGTGTTCTTGATGATGATGGTCAACTGATACAGGGCAGCATCGATGTTGGGTAATTCTTTGTACCTCTCGGCTCTCACCCTTCTCTTCTTGGTCTTCCCTCCTCTGGCAAAAGGAATGGTGTTTTTGTTTTTTTCCTTTTCATATCTTATTGAATGGAAGGAAAGAGCCTCACAGGCTATTGTTTAAAATAGGTCAGTAAGGAAATTGCTGTAAAGATGTACAGTGACATGGCTACTCTTCAAACCATGGACACTATCTTCTATGAAGCCCAGAGGCAAGGAAGAATTTCATTCTATCTGACTACAATTGGAGAAGAGGCCATTAATATTGCATCAGCAGCAGCTCTTACAATTGATGATTTTGTTGTCCCACAGGTTACACGCACATTCGTACATGTTTACTTCCTCTGCATCTTTTCCAGCATCACCCCAACCCTCTTTTACTCGCACACACATAAACATACTCACTCTAACAATCAAAACATGTGCCCGCAAGCATAATATAGAACATGGAAGGTTTCTTTATACTTAGGTTTTACAAATCTAGATTGAATTTGGCTGAGTTCTTTTCCTTCTTTTTCTAATGTGAATGTGAATCTCCATCCCCTTATAAGTGCTGGCAATTGCCTTGACTAGCAAGCCCAACACAATCTGGTAAAAGAAAATGACTCATTTTCTATACATTGCAGTACAGGGAACCTGGAGTCCTATTATGGCGTGGTTTTACCCTTCAACAATTTGCAAATCAGTGTTTCAGTAACAAAGGTGATGATTGCAGAGGCAGGCAGATGCCTATCCATTATGGATCAAAAAAGCTTAATTACTTTACAGTAGCATCGACAATTGCGTAAGATAATAAAACTTTGGTGCTGGTTGTATGACACTTTTTCTGAGTAATTAATTTTTTCTTGTTTCCATCAGTTCACAACTTCCGCATGCAGTCGGTCTTGCATATTCTCTTAAAATGGATGGAAAAGATGCATGTGCGGTGACTTATTTTGGTGATGGTGGCTCAAGTGAGGTTTGTGTCTTTTCATTTTAGGGGTTAGTATGATAGACTGCCACTACAAATGCTACAAAAGGGACAACAGAATGATTCCGCTTCACTTGCTTCTAAGAAATTGTGAATCTATTAATCCCAAGGGATTATGCTTTTGTTTGTCATTTTTCCTAACTGATCAAGCATTTTTAGGGAGATTTTCATGCCGCTTTAAATTTTGCGGCAGTCATGGAGGCCCCAGTTTTATTTATCTGTCGGAACAATGGATGGGCTATTAGTACTCCTACTTCAGACCAATTCCGAAGTACTCTCCTTTTCTCAGAATTTGACTATTCAAAGCATAAAGTGTTTCTATGTCTAAATGTTATCTTGTGTCACTCCACATTTTGGCAGGTGATGGTATTGTTGTCAGAGGGGAGGCTTATGGAGTGCAAAGTATACGTGTAGATGGTAATGATACTCTTGCCTTGTATAGCACAGTTCGTGCTGCTCGTGAAATGGCTATACGTGAACAAAGACCAATCTTAGTTGAGGTAGAAAGACAACGGCTTTGCCACTTTTGAACCTTTTTTTGGGTTTACTTTGAAATTTCTCTTGCAATTTCAGTGTTTCTTTTGATCCTTCTCTCATCAGGCTCTGACATATCGAGTGGGACACCACTCCACATCAGATGATTCCACCAAGTATCGCCCAGTTGATGAAATTGAGTTGTGGAGATCAGCAAGAGACCCTATTACTAGATTCCGAAAATGGATAGAAACCAATGGTTGGTGGAGTGGTGAAGCTGAGTCAGAGCTTCGAAGCAATGTGAGGAAGCAGGTAAAACTTATTTGTTTGAACTGAAATAAAGTTGCTGAAACTCTATACCGAACTTCCATGTCAAAGTTTGCATACGTCCTCCAAGTTGATGGAACTATCAGCAACTTAGCTGTTCACTTAGTGGCACAACAAAGCAGCATTTGTTCTTAACCCAAGAAAAGGATCAAGTGACAGTATTTCCTGGGATCATGGTGGTCCCAGAAGCATTCTTAAAAAGAATCTTGAAACTGGAGCACTTTGCAATTTAAATTCACCAATTTCAATTATCTGGGGAAACTAAGCTGACTCCTTACGCCTACAATTTTCCACAAAATGTGTTAGATATTATATACAGAATATAGAGCACCTAATGATATGTGATGTATTCTTACTTTGTAAGATTTGCAATAATTTTCATGTAAATTAGCTATAACACATCATTGAGAAAAATTGGATAACATTTTTTCTTCAAGGGTAGTCTCTTGGAACTCGTATAATTTTGTTGTTTGATATGAAAGTTTATGCATTTCTCGATGATGTTTTCCCAACTCTTAACAATCTTGTGACAGCTATTAGATGCAATTCAAGTAGCAGAGAGAACAGAGAAACCTCCACTCGCGGACATTTTCACGGATGTGTATGATGTTCCCCCGTCCAACCTCAGCGAGCAAGAGAAATGGCTTAGAGAGACCATCAAGATACACCCACAAGATTACCCATCAGACTTTCCTCTGTAAACTTGTCAATTATGAAAGTTCCCCATCAACTGTGAATAAAACTGATCTTTCATTAGGGTTTGATTCTGCCCTTGAATTGATTTCCCCATCAACTGTGAATAAAACTGATCTTTCATTAGGGTTTGATTCTGCCCTTGAATTGATTAGTTAGGACAGCTATATAGTTATTAGATCTCGTGGTGTGGTGAAATGCAAGATCCACATGTCCGTGATCGTCAATGGAGCATGACTCTATTCAATCCGGTGAATGGTTTGTGGAATTATGTCTTGTTCAGAAAGGAACTCAAATCTTGTGCTGATTCCATTTCCATTACGCAGGAAACTTGAATTTAAAGCAAGAATATTTGGCTTTGCAATAAAATTTTGCTTCACCGTCTAACCACAACTCCAATTAGAATAGCACAATTATCACTAATCTAACAATATTACATGTTGGTTTAAAGAGGCTATTATGAGCAGGGTATCAGGTCAGCTATCTAAGCATTGAGCTACCTCCTACTTGCAGCTGAATAACATACATGCACGGGATTTCATGGTTCTGAGTGGCGTGGAGATAGATATGAGCTGACCATTTGCACAATGTTCGAAGGAAACTATTGATGAATTCTTGTTTGCCCCGTTCTGCAGGAGCTCCATCTTGGAGGCTGGGATCGATCTGAACCTGCCTAAATTCATGTTTTCATAAAGAAAGATGGCAGGCATACACAACAGTTCTAAATAATGGTCATTTTGTCAAGGCCAAAAAATAGCTGACAAATATAAAGGAGGCAAAACGTCAGTAAGCTCTTGGAACCCTAATTTTTTGCAGCTTAGAAGCATCGCATTCATATAATTGCTAAGCATCAGATAATATATTTGGATTTTTAAATAGCAAGAGTTTCGTGCCCAGCAGACATTGGGCAAACATTAGAAGACTCAAAATGTAAAGATGATTCAACTTGCTAACCAACTTAGCAAAGGAAAAGACATTCATTCATCAGGAAAGAATCACAATGATGAAACTTTCTCCTCTATGGATTCTCTAACAGCCTTTAAAAGTGATGGCATCAACTTCTGATTAGTAACAATGATGCCTGTGTCAAGATCCAGGTATCTTCCTTTTGAAAAATCCAAGGGGTTCCCTGCAGCATCAGTGACCACTCCCCCAGCTTCTGCAGATGTCATTTGACAACAACACATAATGTAAACAAGGTGTTGATTCAAATTTTATCCAAAAATTCAAGCACTAAAGGCCTATGACAATATGAAATACCTACACAAATTAGGACATATATGTTAGAGGAAAGCAGTTATTCTGAAGCTCTACAAATTATGGCCATTTCTGTCCTTAACCTGACTTTGGTGCGTGTGACCATAAAAAATAATGGCAAGTGAATATTTTCTATACCTGCGACCACTATGTATCCAGCAGCATGATCCCATATTTTTTCACGGTAACCTTTATGTGGGAATCGCAGATAAATGACCCCATCTCCTCTGGACAAAGCGCCATACTTTGCTTGGCTATCAATTCTAACTGGTGGTGCTTTGACACCAAGTTTCTGTCCAGAAATTAAACATTCAGAATTTTGCAACTAATTTTTTTTTTTCGGTTTTTGGAAGAAAGTGATAGAGGGAGGGTTGTAGTAGCATGGAGCGTGGTCATACTTTGGCAATAGAACTGGATAAATCATGCATGGAGTGTGCTGCTTCATACGATTCAAAGAATGATGCTTCTTCAGGATTGTCAATAGAGCTGACTTGCACCTGCACGATACCAAGAAGACATTTGATACAGATCATAGACAACCATGGGAATACATGTCATCTGGAAATAATATATCTAGTGCACTGACCTTCACTGCTGAAGAGCTATCCAGTGAATGCACGTAAGTTCCACCACCAACTACAGAGAAGAAAAGGCAACCAACTTCACCAGGCAAGGAATGCTGAGAGCCACCAGCAATAGAAGTTAATGGAAGATTGGGACAAGCCAAGACACCCAACACTACTGTCCCTTCATCTAGCAATGCTAAAGCTATTGCATATTGATCTCCTCTTAAGAACCTATATAAAATTCCATTAGCATGATTTAATTTGCCATAGCGAGTTCATTGAGCAAATAAAAGAGGAAAATGACAGCCTTGCAAAAAAAAGGTGCACATTCAATCGAAAGCATGTATGTTGTAGTTAAGAAGCACAACTTCATCCTATTATGGTGTAGTGGATACCCACTTCTCACATTGAAAAAAATCATGGTAGCATATGCTTTTACAGCACAGTCATTCATTTCAAAAACCAAGCTTCAAAACTCACCCTTTAGTACCATCTATAGGATCCAGAACCCAGTGTCTGCCTCGAGAACCACCTTCAGATTTGCCACAGTCAATGGCCTTGACAACATCATCCGTGGATAAAGTAGAATCAATATATGATCCATCACTAGCTAGAATATCATTAACAAGTTTGGTAATGCACTCTAGAGTTTCCTGGGCACCATCCTTGCGGAGATCTTCCGAATCCTAGAAATATTCCCCAAAAGTTATGTTAGTGAATTTAATGAAAGAAAAAAGCTTCTGCATGTACTAGAAAAATTCTAAAATTCCAACCGTTTACCTCCTCAGCCACTAATGAAAATAGTTCAGAAGGAAGCTCCCTCTGCAGAACATAACTAACTAGTGCCTGAGAGCCTAGAATCAAAGGAAAGTGTCAAAATGGGTTATTAACTGCAGTTTTTATACCAACCTTAAAAGCTGAAAGAAATATATTAAGAAAATAAATTATCCACAGTATAAACATCTAACAAAAGGCTTTGTTCCAAACACTGAAAAATGGAGAAAACCCTACTAAAACCCAATGCGTCAAGACTGTAGAAGCAAGACATTCAAACATTCACTAGAAGAGAATCGTTACAATTAAATGTGGTTCTCATTCACAATAAAACTTCAAAGCAGATAAGTAGCATATGTCAAGGTGAAAAACCACTCATAGATATTACACCACAACCATCCATAGTAATCAAGTGGATTCTAACAAATGACATCCCAGCTCCTAAAATTGGCACACGAGAATAGAAAATAAACTTAATTATAGCTTGCCACTTGTCTTTTTGAAATTACAGACATAGCTTTAGCAAATATAACATCCTATGGTAAAAAGGAATGAAGAAAAAAGCCAACTGTATAAATCATCACGCTATTGACTAAAAGGCATTTTTAAGCTTCTGAAAAGAAAAAATGGTCTGTGATTCTATCAGTGGAAGGAAACACAAAGGGTAATGCACATTAGCAACATAATTTCATAGGATTGTTTAGCAACAAACCATAATCAGCAACTGTGACGGGACTTTTATCTGATTTTGATTGGACATCCGATTGCAAAATAGCTTTTTGCACCTTCTGAAGGAAAGCAAAAATATTTGAAATCAGCTATAGATAACAAGAAAAGATATCCCTATACAAGCTATCTAAAAAACTTGTGGCCCGGATGCAAAATGACAGATCATCTGCACTGAAAAGGGATAAAATCATGTTAACAAGATATAGTTTAAATAATGAAACAATTAATCACAAGGTGACAAACAAATGCCACAAAAATCAAGGTTCATTGGTCCGAAAGGGGACAAATTATACAGAACACGCACATGAAACAAAACCATAAATAAGCAAATAAATCCTTAGGATGTGATTATTTATCAATTCAAGTCCAACATCATGGGAATAATCTAAGAGAATCAATTACACGGGGGGAAAATCTTGGTATATTCTTGGAAGATATGTGCTTAAAGCACTTAAGGTGTATTTCAGTATGCAAAAGTCAAATTGCTCCTCCAGGCAAACATTTTGCCAAATCATAAATTTAATCTCCACATGCAAAAAAAGAAGTTAGAGGGTAATACAGGTTCATAATGCATTCAAAATTGCACTAAATGGAAACCAAATGACCAGAATGAAGACAGGCAATGTTCTTAAGTATTTCAATTTTGAGTATATTAGAGTGCGACAATTGCACTTGATATATCAAATATCTAGCACACCAAAGCTGTGTAGCATGAGAAATTATAGTGGCCAAGTGGGAAACCTCGCTTTGCAGACTGATATATCTTGTCCCTATACAACACTTTTCTAGGTCTCATTATTTCCATTGAGAGTGCTATGCACAAAAGGGTCTATCTTCAGTATAATTCAATCACATCAACGACTGGCACCATTTACCAACATATCTTCGAGTATCCTTCACCACACTGCATTTGTTAAGATTTCCACTGAAAACCATGTAAAATTTTCTTGAAATCACCAGCAACGGTAGTTTATTTATTGGTGAATATTTTTGTCCCACAAAAACACCTCATCTCAATGGAAGATGAGAATCTGTTGCCCGCAAAATGTATAATAAAAGGAATCAGAAAAGCTAACTCCCTCTAACTGTAGCATGCTTTCCATTCAACCATCTCCATCTCTTCCCTTTTTCCTACTTTCAGTCATCCATCCAAAATTTCTCTAAACAAAATAAAAATGATCACAAGAAACAAAGTTTTAACCAGAAAATAAAAACCAAATTCACCACAAGAGTAAAAACATAATCAAGATTCTGGGTCATGCTCCAAGTAAAGAACTTTATACCCCCCAAACCCACCACACAACAACAACAGGTATAAACCAAAAGGATAAACAAAAATACATGGATTTCAAAATTTTCAAAATGAGGGCATTGCTCAAACAACAAATTCAGCATCTGGGTCATGCTCAAATAAAAAGCTCACACTCCAAAACCAACCAACACAATCTTTCAACAATGAAAAACACCATACAAAAAATCCAAACAGACCCAATCTCAGAACAACGTACACTCTAGGCGTACACAAACAAAGAAAAACAGGAAGAGGCAAAGAAAGGGACCGTGCCTGGCAGAGTCGGGCAGCGAGAGAGGCAGCTTTCTTGGCAGCAGCAAGTTCTTTATCGTAAGACATCGAAGAAAATGCTGTTAAAATGGAGGGTTTCGTTTTGGTTTTGTTAGAGAAAAAGAGTAGAGGAGAGGAAACAAGAAAAGGGTTTGTTGTGATAGTGATTTTGGGTTTCGCAATAATGCTTACAAAATTTATGGACATCCCTGGTAGATGGTCGATCCCTGCTCACTCCTATTTCTTTATCTTGTCTCTGCTTAATATTAATATGACAGTAGTTTGGTTGGTGTGCATGAGTGGTAACCACACGACCACCATGGTTGTGTTTTGTATAATTGTAGCATACTTGTAACAGATCATGTCGGATAACCTTGAGTCAAAGATATCATATTTGAGTTATATCCTACTAACAATCAATCTTCTTCTTAATTTCTAAATTAAGTTTTTAGAATATATTTTTTATATTAGAAAGTGGGCAGAATTTTTAACATGAAAATGGATTACAAACCGTAAAAATTGTCTTATGGTACTTTTAAAAAATAAAATTAGATTCAAGTTTTAAAAGTTGTTATAAACTTTAGGTAATCCTAAGATATTTCTCTTCATCGAACCAAACAAATGGAGTAGAAAAACCATTCCTTTACTTCACTGAAAAAAACATTATGGAGATTTCTTATCTATTCATTTATTTTTTATTTAGTAAGTTATTTTTAAATTAACTTATAATCAATCAAAACAAAAATAAGCATTGTAACTCCTAATCATTACATTATTTATTAAAATGATATAATACTGATTTAGCCTCTTCACGAAATTAAAAAAAAAATAATCGGTACTAGCTATTAATATGATCTATTTATTATTATTAAATTAACTAGGAAGAAGTAAATATTTTTTTAATTACATAATAAAATGATGAAAATATTTTTAAATATAAAAAAATATAAACCTAACATAACAAAATATTTTTGTATTTTTATGATGATTATTTTGTTATTTTAATTTTAGATGAGAAACAATTTTATATTTAATCAAATATAAAATTAATAACAATTAAAATACACAATAAAACTATAAAAATAAACAAAAAAATTAAAACATAGTCAAAATCTTTCCTTTAATACCAATATAAAGTTACGCAGTAAATAACCCTTTTTTGACACTTAACCTTTAATACCAATATGAGGTTACCCCCTTCATTTTTTCTACTGGCTGGTTGAAAAACAACCAAGTATTTGTTATCATTCAGTTTCAACCTTCATCAAAGCCAAGTGTTGGAAAAACTTCAAGTATTGGAAAAACTTCAACTAGTTGAAATGCCTTGATTTGTCCATGCCATTTTATTCATAATTCATAATTCAAGAGAAGTACTTGACTTGATATGGAATGCACTTAAAATAGAGTTCACTTCTACTTGGTTTAGCACCTCGACAGAGAGCTTCCAAGTGGGGCGGGCAGCAATCGAAGATGAACTGTACTACATTCTTCTTTCCCTTTCCCTCCACCCCATCTTCCACTCGTTCCTCATTTTCACATACAAAAGGCTTTGTTTCTTCTTTTCACTTGCCTCTTCATCAAATGCAGAAAATTTACTTCTCATCTCAAATCTTATGTTTTGCATATGTACAAAAGAATTCAGAGATAAAACACAGATGACTTTGCAGGTCTTAGATGACGAGTCCTCTGCAATGATGGTGATTTTATCTGTGATTATGACTGCAATTATCACGCCCACTGTAACAATCATATACAGACCTGGGAGGAGGTTCCTGATTACAAATGGAGAACAATTCAGAGGTCAAAACCAGATGCAGAGTTTAGGGTGTTAGTATGTGTACACACTCATCTCAACGTCCCAACAATCAATAATCTCTTGGAAGCCTCCCACCCAACTAAAAGGTCCCCAATGTGTGTCTATGTCGTCCACCTAGTTGAACTCACTGCCGTGCCTCAGCAATGCTTATAAACAAGAAAATCTGGCCGCCCAGCCCTCAACGACACCCATTCTCAATCTGATAACATCATGAGAATTATGAATAGCAAGATTGTGTTTCTGTGCAACACTTGACTACCATTTCCTCTTATTCCACCATGCATGAAGAAATGTAACTTGGCTGAGGAAAAACTGGTTGCTTTAATTGTCATCCCTGTCCACAAACAGCAAACAGTTCATGGTGGAATGGAAGTTACCAACCCAGCTTTCCGAATGGTGAACCAAAATGTATCAGCCAAAACACCCTGCTCTATTGGAATTCTTGTAGAGAGAAGGCTAAGTGGGTCTACTTATTTAGCCTCAAACCAGGCATCTCACCATACAGCAGTACTCTTCATTGGGGGCACATATGATAGAGAGGCACCATCATATGCATGGAGTGTTAGAATACATAAGAGTTTGGAAGTATGTTATTGAAGGAAATTTACAAAAGCAAGAGGCTGCTGGATAACAACACTTCATATGCTGCCAATCTGCAGCTGCTGCTGCCAATGAAGGCAGCTCCTTCTACTACATGTTTAGTGTCTTTGTTGTCCCTCTTTGCTCTCTCATAACCTCTCTATTTATAGCTGAAAATGGGGGACAAACTTCCCCATTTTCAGGCACAATTTCTGCCAAGAATCTGCCATAATTTCTGCCATTGACACGTTGATTTTCTGCCACTAATATGGAGGATGTCTGAGCATCCAGCAATTAAGCTCACTGTGATGAGGTTCATTCCAGGTGAGGATGCAATAGAACCTGACGACTCTGGAACGCTCACCGTGGAAACAGAAAATAAAAAAGAGAAGAACCTTGATGAAGAATATGTTAATGAATTCAGGATCCAGACTGCTCATGATTGGTCCATACATTACAATGAGAAGGTGGTCAACAATGGTGAGGAAACAGTGGCAGCAACGATGTCAATGGACAATCATCACAACTTGTTCATAGTGGGTAGGGGACATGTGATGATTTCACCAGTTACAGCGGGCCTTACAGATTGGAGTGAATGCACAGAGCTTGGTGCAATTGGGGATTTGCTAGCATCATCAGACTCCGCAGCAACAGTTTTGGTTCTGGTGCTGCAACAGTGTGTTGGGTTAGAACCAGAAGGGGGGAGTTAGGAACACATCGTGCCCCTGCTCAACCAGAGGAACAGCTCAGCAGCGTGCAGATAGTGAATAGGCCAACAAGGCAACCTGTATTCAACACATTACCCCAAACACCACTTATTTAGTAATACGTCATATTTTCTAAAGGAAACAGAGTCAGAAAATATAATCTGGATTGTAGTGGTTTGCGAACACTGCCAGATATACTTTGAAAGTTTTCTTACTTAGCTTTAACTCCAACTTTTAGCAAGACATTGGAAGTTACAATTGTGATTTCCAGCCTCATATGAATTGATTTTGAATTAAGTTCAAAGAAATGCTGAAGAACAAATCGTTATACAGATTGCAAAAGCTGGAAAATGAACCAAAGCCTAAAGTGAGTGCAGCACAACATTAAGGTCTAATAGTGAGATTTATGTGATCACATCCATTGAGTTTTACAGTGATCATGTGGGCACTCATTAAATTATTAGCACATAGTTTGATAAAGACCTTTGAATGAAGTTGTTTGTAGCACAAAATTCTTCAGAGAGATTGTTAAAGAGAAAAACTCATAATTGCATCTAGTAAGTGTGAAGGCTTGAGGTAGATTGCATCTCAAAATCACAAATTTCTCATAGCTCTAGTAATCTCATCTTTTAATTAAAAAAATATTAGGCACGGGTATGCTTCTTGAAATCTGTGTGCAAAACTTATGGGCACATGTAGTATGTGCCCTCAATGGGGGGGCAATTTGGTGTTTGCTAGTTATGCTGATGTTAAGAATCCTGTTTCATCATGTTATTGTATAATGTCTTTATTTTAACCTGAATTCAACATTGCCACCCCAGCTATTGAGGTGAAGGTGCTAAACCTTGCTAGATGATTTACATGCTTCTCTTTACCAGACTTCCAAGCAACAGCAAATGCAGTGATTAATCATAAAACATGTCAGTTTTATGAAGCACTAGTTTTGTTCAATTACCTTTAGGCTTCATCATCCTCACAGTTTGATCTTTCAAAGCTGGGACACTGTTTTCACCCCTGCACCAAGAAAGGAAAATCTTTTATTTGTCCGTTCAAGAAAGGAATGGAATAAAATATCAACGAACCACATTCAAAAGATGAGCAGATGAAGGAATATGAAAATGATAGCATTGACAAGATTCTGCAGCCTATAAATATATGATATTTCAGATGATTTAAAACAGATTGCTCCAATTCCAACTATCTTGCAGTTTATAACTCTACCATCCTTTGACAGCATACCACATTGGGAAGCATGACTGAATGTAGTATAAACATAACTGTTTTTATATAAGTATGCTTAAAATTAGCTCCATGCCAGGGTCCTGTGAAATCCTGTTATTAAAGACATCACCGAGAATGTGCATTCTTGTGCAAAATCCACACAAAACAAGTAAGAACACAAATAAAAGGGACATGAAATACAACATCATTCGGCAAAGCCTACTCCACAAAACTTCACTATCAACTACAGGATACAAACATCTCACTACTCAAAGCACGGTTACACCCAAGAAATCATTCACAAGAAAAAAAAAACCATTGCCTACTGCACTAATTCTTTTGGTTGCCACCACACACTATCAATATCAGAGGCACACATAAACTAGCCACTACACATGCTATTTATACTACCAAAAAAGGTTTTTCATTAGAAAAGAATCTTTCTTTCATTAGAAAAAAAATACTTCCAAGTCCAACTTCAACAAGAAAATCCTTTTCCTAAACACAATGTGTCAACACATTCCATTCTTGTTTAAGACACCACACCATGCAATTACCAATCTCACCTAAACCAACTCACGAATTTAAGCACAACTCAACATGCATTAGACATGACAAGAAGATGAAAAGTTCCATGTTCTACCTAAGGTTTCAATTTTTCTCCAGTTTTTGCAGCTTAGGGTGTCCACTCTACTGATATAGAAAGAAAACTTATGACTTTGAAGGAACAGCCAATCCCGAACCTTCAAGACCATCCAAACAGGTATGATTAGAATTGCGGAGAATATGAACTGCTAAATGCAGAAAACATTGTTAGAATTCCACCCTTAGTACTAGCATAAGATTGTAAAACTGCTGCTAAGCATGTGAACATTTGTCAGCATAGAAAAATCAAGTTTACTACCGACATATATAGATCCTGCTCTCAGGTACTCTTTAGAGTGCTATGTATGTGCGCACACACAAATATCACAAACTTACAGCTATGTTGATGCTTCTCCCTATACAGCGCCCTCCTTTGTACAAAAACTATGAATCTTCTTTGGCTTCCAGCACTTTCTGCATGTTCAAAACATGGTTACATGTGGCTCTTCAAAAAGCATGCCTTACGAGGTTCTTAATGTTGGGCCTTAAAGCCTTGATGCCAGCTTCCCTGGTTTCTTAAAAATGATAGTTAATGGCCAGGCATCTATCATTTTTATACCTTATTCTGTTCATTGCAATGAACAACTTCATTTCCATGAACTAAAATCAATGGATTGAAGGGATATTTGACCCACATATAAATCCCTTAGATGCTGTTTACACAATCCAATTCGCCTTTTATTCAAGCTGGGATGAATACAAGTTGAAAATCCTGTCTTCCATCCAGGGAACTTCTGTCTTTCCATCACATGAATAGTATAAACACTTGGTGCTGCAGCTGGACAACCCATAACAAAACAACTGCAAGGCCGCGACTGACTCACCATTCTAGTTAATGACAGTAAACATAAGCCACTATAAGAAATTCCATACATCAGCGCCTCATCATTATCAAAAGCTAGAGAGTGAGGCTTCTCATGTTCCATCTCTTGCTCTTCCTCTTGGGTGGAAGGGATCCTGCTCAGTTCTAAATCAAAACGTTTCTCTATTGCACTTTCATGAACTTGGTACTTTGCTGCTAAAGTCCGAATGCAAGATTTCCTAACTTGATTCCTAATTATGAGCTCTAACTCAGCAAAGTTCTGGAAATCACTAAACCACCTAAGCCAACGACAAACAATACCCGAAAACCAATCAATGATCTGGATGTTGTCTTGTAAAATTAGTTGAGTAATGGCACGGGAGTGACCTTGGGAAGAGATCAATCCATATCGTAACAAACGCTTCTTAATGGCATTAACAGGAGCAATGATCTCCGTAATGGTTTCAGAGGAGGAGCTAGAGTTTGGCAAAAGAGCAAGAGTCATTGCAGTCTCAGATTTAACATATTCCTCTGCATGCTTCTGAAATTCATAAAAGGATTCTCTAAGTTCTTGTGGAACAGCCGGCTCAGCAACATACTTGGACAAAACAAATTCCTCACTCTCTGCTGCTTTGGTTTTAATGTCTTTCATCCATACTTTAAGTAGGAACTTGTACCAATGATCAGTTTCCATTCCAGCTTTGCGGAAACAGGAAATTTGGTTCAAAAGAGAGCTTCTATCAGCTAAATGTTTGATCTCTGACTCTTTAACCTTTCTCAAACCATGAGCTAACCATTTCTTCCCAATCCTAACTGTCCCAACATCCCATGCTTCTTGTTTCTGCAAAGCGAACAACTTGACTTTCTCTTTCAACTTGTGGGCAGCCCTTATAGCTGGACTTTCTTTCACAGTTCTTCTAATCAAAGTGCCCAAAAAGCAAATTGCTTTAGGTCCAGCACTAGGTAATATTTCTGCTTCACCATCAACATCCAAGTGCAAGCAATTGCGCAAGTAATTTACAACATCAGACTTGAAATCAATTGCAACATCTTTAGATCCAGAAACTGCAAAAAATAACTCATCCATGAAGCGACAAGAATGAATTCTTGAACCCTCCTTACTGCTGTTTTTAATATCATTTCCTTTCAGCTGCCTCCTAAACCAGCTGCGCAACTTGGAGTGGAGCTGCTCTCCACCAAAATGGACATCTGGATTCAAAGCTTCATATTTCATTGAAAGTCTGTGCAGTTCATGGTCAAAAACGTCAAGGTATATGTTCATCAATATAGGAGACAACACTCCCTCTTGCGGAAGACCATGGCCTTTTAGGTAACCCCCAAATTCCATATTGAGTACCTGGGCATCAAACATGCCTTGGATCATATCAAATAAGCAGGGGTCTTGTATTTTTTCCCCCATTATGGAGATAAGTTTATTAAGGATGCAGGTATCCAGCTTTCTGCTTATGATCAACGTAAACCACCAGTCAGGGTTAGAGATATCTTTGCTGATGTATTTTAATGCTGAATGATGACCTCGTCCACTTCGACAACCATGGGATATTTTGGAAAAGTAGGGCCTATAAACAACTTCCAAAACTATTCTAATAGCCTCTTGAACAACTTTCAACTTTAACTTTGGAAGGACAAGGATTTCATTTCTTGCACCCTTTGTTGCAATAGAGAAAGTATTTTCACCAACATCAAAACATCCACTGGAGAGCTCTTTTTCCATGGATTCAAAAGATATGTTATCATTATCTAATGCTACATCAACATTCGCATTGATCTGAATACAATTATAAGCATCATGAAGGGTTTCTTGATTTGCAATCACTTTTGTCATTAAATCTTTAAATTTTCCATTAAAATATTGCTCCTTCACCCTCTTTTTTATACGAAGTTCAAGAGACCTCTTAAGCTCCATTCGACTCTTTGCTTTTCTCTCATCAGCTTTGGAGGATTCCTCAACAACAAAAGCCAAGTCCTTCGCTAATGTCATTTTTCCAGTACCCTTATCAATGTTATCATTAACTTCTGCAAGAGTAGAATAGTCTGCACAAGCTTTGGATCTTTCTAAGGGTCTTCCTGTTTCAATAAATACAACAACTTAACAAACTAGAACTTCATGAACAACTATGAAGGACACGGTAAGAAAATAGAAAGCCCACCAATTTATCTTTCATGTTACATACAACATTCAACAACAATATCTGATTTTGGCCAATGGAAAATATGTGAACTGCAACTAACACTGATACTTTTCATAGCCAACTACATTATTCTTGCTTGAGTATAACTGGACAATCAATATATATATAAGAAAAGAGAAAACCACTTTACCTATTATTTTTCTACTACATTTAAATCCAAAATTATCACAACCATTCTAAAAAAAAAACTGAGTCTTTAATCAAACAAAATCAACAAGGGCCAGCAGAAGTATTACAAATCATTCAACAAACAATAGCCTTGCACATCAATTAAAAGAGTAGACTTTAAGAGCTTACCCGTATAAGAAAAGCCAAATAACTTGACCCTAACAAGATTCATGTTTTGCAATATTCTGCTTCTGGGCAAGTTTCCTTTGCAAATTCTTGGCAACCCAACAAGCGACATTTCTGTAACTATCACTCACAATCACAAAAACTTACCAACTCCTCATGTGCTGCAACAATAAATTTCAACATTCAAGTGAAAATATAAGAATTGCTACTTCAAACCAACTATAAAAGCATACAAAAATATGAACTGATGAGCAGCAAGTGTCAATTTCTTATAGAAACATTTTATCAAACATGTTACCTACAATGTTAATAACCCGGGAATTGCCTAACGAGGTTTAAATGAGTACTTTAGCGGCCCATATGAGGATAAAGAAATAGGTCTTTCTGTAGGAGACTGGAAAGATATAGGCTTCTTATGGGCTGTATTTACTGGGCTTGTACCCTTTTTTGAGAAAACCAAGTTTTTACTAGAAAGAATTAATGGATAAATACTGTTTGAAAATGTGATAAATGTTGTTTTTATAATATTTTTAATTTACAAATATATTAAAATAATTTTTTAAAAAAAATTTATTTATGATATTAATAAATTAATATAATAAAAAAAGACAAAAAAAAAAAACAACCAAGCTTTTGACGTGGTTAAGGCGTGTCTATAGACACACACTCATGAATAAGAACCAGGAGACTGTTTTTTTTTCAAATATAATTTGATGGGTTAACATTTATGTTTTCATGTGATTTTATATTGTATTGGTGTTCATGTTGGCTATTATTTTAAAATAAATAAATAAATAAAACTAAGATAATAATGCATGTCTTTGTGCACAAGAACTAAAATTTATTCTAAAATTATTTTAAAAACATATTTATTTTCCGTAACAATTTATGTTTTTTAAATTTATGTTTGAACATTAATTTAATATCAATTTATGTATGAACAATAATTTATTATTAAGTAATTTAATGAAATGAATAATTAATTCTCTTAACAAGCACTTTCTCATGTAGTGGCATAAGTGATTACTATCATGATTGATATTACTGTCCATGATTGTTTTCTTTTTCAATTCAAAATTGATTCTAAGCACAAGAAGATTAGGTCACCCATTTGACATCTTGGGTTCTTCGTGGGGTGTGACATGTTAATTCGTAAAATATATAGATGAAAATGCTATAACATACATAAAACTATTTCTACTATCTTAACCAATATACTAAACTTTAATGTTGACACAGTGCTTCAAGTTTATTTTTTTAACCTTGCTTTATAAAAAAAAATATCTTTGAAATATTTTATATACGTGCTTAATTTATTTTTAAGAAAACTATATATAATTGTAGATCTTTTCAAGTTTATATAAGTGAATTTAATTAATGTTGTCTATTAAAAATCAATTGAGAAGTTTTTTTTTTTTCCAGCAAAGAAGCTATGAGTCACACTATAGTTTTAAAACTCATAATAAATTAGTAGGTTAATCCAAAATTTAGGAGACCTGAGTCAAATCAGGTTTATTATAAATAAATAAAATAAAAAACACTATATATAATTGTAGATCTTTTCAAGTTTATATAAGTGAATTTTAAAAAAATATCTTTAAAATTTTTTATATACAGCTTAATTTATTTTTAAGAAAACTATATATAATTGTAGATCTTTTCAAGTTTATATAAGTGAATTTAATTAATGTTGTCTATTAAAAATACAATTGAGAAGTATTTTTTTTCTAGCAAAGAAGTTATGATTCACACTATAGTTTTAAAACTCATAATAGACTAGTAGGTTAATTCAAAACTTGTCTAACTTGGTATTTGAATCAAATCAAGTTTATTATAAATAAATAAAATAAAAAACTTGGATGATTAATAAAAAAAATCCGAGTTAATGCGATTAAAAACCCACTTACAATTTAATATTATTTTTTATATTAAAATTTATATCATTTTAAATTTATATATAGATTATTTACCTGTTCAAATTTATAATCTAGATTTTTCTAAATGGGGTTTAAAAATTCTGATTGTTTTTAATCCAATTTTTATGTCTTCTTTTGATTTTTGACCAGCCTCTTGCTGCACTAAACAATAATTTAATTTAGACAACTAGTGGCAGTTGAATTGTTCAAATGGCAGACAAGCTAACGTTCAAAGGACAAATTTTCTTCAAAATTAATTTTCTAGATTTAAAGTTTCATTTAACACTTTGTTTTGTCTCTAATGGTGTTCGTCTCTTTCTTGCTATACCCGACATAAGCAAGCAGCCTCTACCTTCATATTTCTCTCACAGATTAGGGTAAGATAATCTTGTTTCCTAGAAAGAGGGAATAATGAGCTTAATAATTAAAAAAACACAAAGGAAGAGTTGTTGGTAAAATTTATTGTAAATTTATTAATAATGTATAAGTTATAGTTTCTTCTCCTTTCTTTCTTTCCCCCCCCCCCTTCTCTCTAAGCTCTTTGCAAAAAATAGTAGAATCTTTATAACTTCAACCACCCAACATTCCGTCTATCAAGATCTTTGTTTTGATTTATTTATTTTAGAATTTATCATATGAAGTAAAAAGATACTCATTTTTTTTTAATTTAATTTTAAAATGTTAGTTTTTTTATATATTCTCATAGTATATGTTGTTTGTTTGTATGTTTACTTATTTTATAGCTTTTTCCCTTAGAAATTTACCAAGTAAATGTATAATTTGTACATTTTAGAGTTATTTGAGATTTTAAAAATTATATTTTTTTTATAATTTGATGAAATTTATTTTGAATTTATAAATTAGATATTTTGTAATGAAATAAATAATGACTTATTTAATGATTACGTTTTATATTTTGTTAATTTTATTGTTGAGTTGAAAATTTTAGTAAATGTGTAGGCATTTAAATTTATATAAATAATGATAATGATTTAATAGTAGTATTAAAATAGATTAAGTAAATTTGAGTTAAACCAATGTTAATTTATTTAGTTTAGATAATTAATTAATGCATGTTGTCATCAATATTCTATATAGGTTTGATATAAGTGATAGATAATCATTCATAGGTATATCGAGATTCACCCGAAATGTTGTGTTAGATGGATTATTATAATAGGATTGAGGATTTTATTAATTACACACTATTTAATCCAAGAAATATTAGTAGAGACAATATTAGATATCTATGTAAGAAGTGTAAAAATAAAAAAGTTTTTGAGTCAAGATGTTGTAATAAGATATCTTTTATAAAAAAGTGTTTATGAAGAAAACTTGTGTTCTTTTGCACATGTAGAACCATATGTTTCTTACAAGATCACAATAGAAAGGATAGTTAAATCAACTTATAGTTCTACCAACGTGTATAGAGCTATAGATAACAATAATAATCCTTATAAAAATATAATTATAGATGCAATGAAAATAAATCAGGGTTATGTGTATGAATCTTAAATCATAGATGAAAAACCAAATACGAAAACAATCATGTTTTTTGTCTTTTGAAATATTTTGATGAATATGAAATATGTGCACACATCACAGTAAATTATCGATCGTTGCCCAAATAATTACCATTAAGACAAATAATAGGCAGATTAGGCCAATTAAAATAAAATTTTCAAATAGAATGAGAAGAATTTTACCTCAAATAAATAGGCTAAAAGAAAATTTTTATGTCATTGAATTTATGATAACACTCATCGCCCTAGGGTATCATAAAATTAACAAGTGTCCAAATTTATACATGTTGTACTACCTTTAAAATAAAGAGCTAAACAAGTGTAGAACATAGAATGCTTATTATAAACTCAAAACTAACAAGGAAATAACTCTTGTTACGCATAGAAAACTTAGATATTTCTCAATTATTTTTAGACTGTAAAAGTTATTTGTGCCTCCAAAGTCTGTTGAGCATGTGACATGATATCATTTACATGATGCGATGGATGTAGTTATGGTGCACTCATCCAATGTGAAGCCTGAAAATATTTTAATATGATATATCTTTAGTTTTCAATAGAATCAAAGAATGCATATCTTGGGTTATGTATTGATGAATTCAATCAATTTACGTCATTTATTGTTTTTATTCTTGTTGGCTAGTGATAATCATGGTTTATAACTTGCCATCGAAGATACGTATAAGGCTAGGGTTTATGTTTTTATCTATGACCATACCTCATCTTAATAGTCAAATTCAGAATATAGATGTTTATTTTTACTATTGATTGATGAGTTAAAGCAGTTATTATCATCTAGAACTTTGACTTATGATGTCTTAAGAAAATAAAATTTTCAAATGAAGACTAGTTTTATTACAAGGAAAGATGAGTTTTTTATCAAACAAAACCTAAAAAAATAAAAAATAAATATTTTTAAAGATGTATATGGCCAAAATTCTAAAATTTTCATTTATATATATATATATATATCATGATTTGAAAAAAATACAAGAATCAATCAAAGAATATCAAAACTAGTTTATCATTATTCGTTAGAACTTGATTTACATTTCCAAAACATAAAAAAATATTTTGTTTATTTTAATATACATTATTATGAACTTATATATAAGATGTATTATCGATATTAAATAAAAAACAGTTTATTCTATTTTTTATATTTTGACATTATAACATAATAAGATAAAGATTTTCTTATTGAAAATAATTTTTCTTAAACCCTAGAAAGACTAACGGTTAAAAAACAAAACACTATTTTAGTTTAAATCAGACAAATAAAAAATATTGTTTATTTTAGGTAAAATGTATTAGGAATGTTAATATCTTCCCTTAATGTATTCAGTCCCCTTATCCAGACTCTAAAACCAGTTAGGGTTTCTAGCAACCAAAATATTAGGAGGTAACTCTCAAACTCTCATTCCCTTTTTTTATTATTGATAAATGATATGAATTTATTACCTTTTTCACCCATATCTTTCTTAATAATCTTGATGTGGAAGGATGATTGTCACGACGCTGTACACATCCGATAATTATAATATAATATTCTACCACACTTTAAACCCCCTTCCCTTAATCTAACCTCGCCTAAGTTTTTTTTTTCAAATTATTTAACGGTTTTTATGCAATATCATAAAATTCATAATTCCATTATTACGCATATTAGCAAATTCATTTCATTCATTTTTGCATGCGAAGTGGCTGATAAGATTTTTTTATTAAATCTATTTTTTTTAAATTGTTATTTTATATGAATATCTTTAACTAACAATAATTTTCTCTTATAAACTATGATTCTTAAACATAAACCAAGACCAATTGAGCTCTTTATAAAAACTCACATGCAAAATGATGTCCGTCAAAAAAGAGTTTAGTAGCTCATAAATAGCTTAAATCATAAGTTTGTGATAGGTTGGATTTCAACAATTTTCTTTCTAAAGTTATTATTTTCATATAACTATGACTTTTTTTTTCAAAAAACATCTAATATCTAGTTGCAAGAGAGATTCAGGGATAGTCTTTTAACTCATTTGAAACATGATCCACAATTATGGTTAAAGGTAAAATCATCTAATAAACCCTATAGAAATCAAGTTTACAGTATCTCAAACTCTACAATCGAGGACTTGTAGATGGCTTGGAATGTTTCAACTATCAAATGCTCGCAATCAATTTTGAGCACTCACACTACGAAGTTCCATGCAATTTTAGACCAACAAGTTGAAGCTTAGACATCTTATCTTACTACTGATATAAAATGACTAAGTGCTAAGATTGTCGAACTCTGACGATAATAAATGGAATTAAAATTACATATAAGGGGGTATATATTCTCCCCCTTATCGCCTCCATGATCTCAATGAAGACCTGCCTCTTTTTCCTCCTCTTTCAACACCTTTATTGTAGATAAATTATATTTGAACTGATAAGTTTTTGAAGCTATAATAAACATTTGATTTTAATTTTTTTTAATTATTTTCTATAATGTTTATTAGATTTAAAAAAATATTTTAATAAAATTATTAATGATTTTACGAATGAATTAAGTTTGTTAATATATTTCTTCAGATAATTGAAAACAAATTACCGGAAATGTCACTAACACTATTTAATCACTGACGGTTTAGTTTTGTCGGTAATGTTTGAAAAAATCACAATGGAATTACAAATAAATTTTTTTATTAATAATATATCATATTCACCGAAAAATATAGTGATAGAATAAAGAGGATATTTTTTTTTAGTTTAATGTGCCTTTTATGTCTATGAATCTATCAATAATCATATTATTAAAAAAATAATTAATAAAATATAAATCATCAGCGATAATTTTTCAACAAATAGTAATTATATGTGAAATAAAAGTCTTGCCAATATGGGATCAATGTCTAATTACCAATAGAATATTTCACCGGTAAATTACAAAATTCGGATAATGAGTTCCCTTCTAACTCACACTCATCATTTCATCCCATGATTTTACCCAGTGGAAGAATTCTGGATCCCACGAGCTGCTGTAATTGACAAAACAAAGTGGTAGGATGTGAAATGCTGGCAAAGTCAAAAAGTCATTGCGAGGACACCTAAAAATTAATGGACTGATTCTATTTTGCCTGTAAGAATTTGGTCGACTATTTCTTGGTGAAATTCACCAACACCTATCTTTTTCTTCGTGATATTCACCAACACGTATCTTTGTGCCCACCAATTTCCATGTTAAAAAAATCAGATTCCTCAGGACAAATCACCAATTGAATTTGGTTAAGAAAAACATGCTTGAATGCAAGTTGGCTAGCTTAATTAGAAATTCGGCTCACGTTTCAAGAAACTTGATGCAAGTATTTTGGGAGAAAGTTGCATCTTTTAGATTTTGATCAAAAGGGTGCGTTGAAATTTTGTTTAGAAAAAGTTATGGAATCCTTTTGTAATTTAATGTGGGCATGCTTTTTAGTCTTTCACCATCAAGATGGTGTGTGAAATGACTGTAAAATTCTGAGAATCCAGCCTATATATATATATATATATATATATAGATTCAAATGAGTAATGAATGAACTTCGAAGCCCTTTCCTTTATGTTTTGATCTTTTAAGTAGTTCAAGGATTAATGCCCTATGCTTTATGGAGGCCCCCGTAAGCCCTGGTGATCTTTCCAACTACGATGAAATTATTTAGCTGAGAAGAACAGGCTTTGCAGTGATCAAACAAGCCAGTTCTGTTTTTCCATATTGGAGGAAAGCTGATATTATTATTATTCCATCAGCTAGTGCTTTCACATATTATTGCTACTCTCGTGAGTCTTGTGACCAACATTACATCTCTCGATCCCTCTCTTGTAAAGACCACTTCATTTTCAACTGTTGTGGGGTGGATTCAAACTTCAAGGACATCAACAATTATTAGCTTTTTTCTTCCTGTGGGTCAGTTTTGACTGCACTGATAGATCGATATATAGAGAGAGAGGAGAGAGCAAGGCTTGGGGACCATTCCCTATATTTAATCTATATTATTGGTTGCTATCTATTGCACTTTCACTAGGATAAGACCCCATACTTTTTGGTCTTCCTTAGTGTTTGTTGCTTGTGTTCTAATCTAACTCCTTCAACTAAGATTGTACTTTTTCCCCTCTCTCGCTTGCTCTCCCTGTCTCTCTCTCTCTCTGTCTCTCTCTCTTATCTTGAAAGAAAACTTCCCTTCTCCCTCTTGTAAACCTCTGATGCTTCTGTTGCTAACTAGGAGTGGTAGCGGAGCCTTTTTCTCTCATCTTTCCTTCTTTGCTTGCATTTCTCTTCCCTTTTATTTTCCTCATGCCAATGGTAGTTTAGTTTCACTTCACAATCAACTATCATTTATGCACTTCGGACCTCAGTATCTGTACTGAAAAGGAAAGTAAAAGAAAAGAACCCCCTTCCACTATGTTTGTTGCAGTTTTTTAATTTGTGAGCGTCCTTTAAGGTTTGTCTTTTTGACACCTAGTTCTTGCATTGTAGATTACTAAGTAATTAGCTTCTTCATTTCAATAATTCCTGTTCACCAATAACTTTAGCTACCATCCATTTGTTAGATAGTGATAAATTTTTTAGCCAATAGTACCCTCTCTTCACCACCAATAGTATCTCTTGTTTTTCGCTCTAGAAAATCATTTGTTTGTTCTTCCTACATGGAAGAATCAGAAATCACTATACCCCACTTGTTCATGTGTCCAATTAGTCTAGAATTGATCAAAGATCCAGTAACTCTATGTACAGGCCAAACTTATGACAGATCTAGCATAGAAAAATGGCTTGCTGCTGGTAATCTGACATGCCCTGTCACAATGCAGAAACTTCAGGATCCATCCATGGTTCCTAATCACACTCTTCGCCATTTGATTGATCAGTGGCTGCAAATGGGCACTCAGTTTGATCCTGTTTTGTGTACAATTGATTGCTTAGCCTCGTTGAAGAAAAATCTTGAATCAGATGAAGCTACCTTGGAGTACAAGTGTCAAACACTCCAAAAAATCCAAGCTCTAACAGAGGAGTCACAATCTGGAAATTCTTGTTTACTTCAATTAGGCTTCTTGCCTTTATTATTGGAACTACTTTTTGGAAGAACAGAATCCAAACTGTCTCAAGAATGCGTTAAGTTTGCAGAACAAGCTCTTTCTTGGGTCCTAAGATTGCTGTCACCCGGCGAGTACGAGTATTTAAATATGCTAAACGAAGAGTCTAAATTGGAGTCCTTTCAGGTTTTGTTTGATCAAGGAACTGGCAAGATCAAGAGGAGTTTGTGCCAAGTAATAGAGGCAATATCATCATCCTTGGAGACTAGAGAACTCTGTGCTGAGCTTGGCAAAAACCGCAAACTCTTGAAAGGGCTGATTCTTCTTGTTCACCAAACACATGAGGCATCTGACGCCGGAATAAAAGCTATATCTGCACTATGCTGCTTGGAATCAAATAGACAGAATTTGGTTCAAGAAGGTGTGATAAACAGACTCTTGACCTACATTTTCGATGCCGAAAGACATGAAAGAGATTTGACACCTAAAGCATTGTCAACAATCGAGCTTCTTCTAGAACTAGAGAGTGCAAAAGCGGCTTTGATCAATAATCCTAATGGTATTAAAGCTCTCATTAAGATGGTCTTTAGGTTTTCAGAGCACGAAGGCAGCGAAAGCGCTGTTCAATCATTGACGATTATATGCACTGATTCTTTACAGGCACGAGACGAAGCAATTGGTGCAGGAGTTTTAACTCAATTGCTTCTGCTTTTGCAGAGCCAGTGTAGTGCTAGGACTAAAACAAAAGCAAGAATGTTACTCAAGCTGCTTAGGTCCAGATGGGATTAGGAACCTAAACATTTGTAAACCACATGAGTTTGGGCTTCATGTGATCTTTGTATAGATTAAAGAAGTCTCCTTTCTATGTTATCAGTCATTAAAAATCCTTTCTGTGCCAAATCCCTACCCCCTCTTCACTTGATAATTTATACACATTTCTTGTCCTGGAGATTGATTCGAAAAAAGATAAGATGTATTATGTAAATCTGCTGGTCATCGGATTAAATAGTCAATTATTTTTATAAAATTTACTCTTTTTTCTCTAAAATATAAAATATTATTGTCAACTCAGCAAGATTTAGATAGATTAATGAAGTTTTAAAAAACTTAGTCAAGTTAATCCAATGTTATCGAGTTTATAGTTTTTTTATTCAATTTAAAATTTAGTATAAGTAAAACTTCAGTTCATGCATTTCATGAGTTAACTTGTCAAATTTAACACATATACATTTTAGGTTTTCCTGGGTGATGTGTTGTTGAAATATCATTTTCTCTGAAGTACCAAATCAGAAAATGAAAATTGCTCCCCAGTAAACCATTGACTAAGAACTGAAAGCACAGCCTCCCTGTCAAAAGATAAAGTTCATGCCCGTGATTCACATGGTTCAACCCAAAAACAATCAAAGCAGCATTGATGCCAGAGAAAGCTGGCATTGTCCCAAATACATGATATTATGGTAACAGACAGCATCTATTTATCGTTAATGTTGCAATCTGGGAACTGGAATTGATGGGACTGAAAGTTCTTGTCTATGGATATATATATTCCTTTCACTTTCTCTGATATTTGAGTAAATGGGGGATAGGATGATTTGCAATTTGCATAGCATGGGTTACAATTAGGTCGCCGAAAGCTGTTGAATTGTCTGCATCTTGTTTCATAGAATACTGCTCATATGGGTTCGCTTTTCTAGCCCGTAATTCAAACCTTTTCAGAATTGATTATAAAAAAAAAAATCAATGAATTTGATTGTATAGGAAGAAATATTGAAGTTCAATATTTTATGTCTCTGCGTTCTTCAATTCAATCCCATGATTCATAACTGATCAGAGTCGAGCATATGTTTGTAACCTTTGATTCGCACATCACAAACATCTAAGCAAAGTTGACCGAATGTTGAAACATGTGGTCGAACGCAAAATCAATGACAATGGTGCTGTAACAAAGGTATGGAAGAATTTGCCCTAAACTAATTAATTACTGTTGCAGTGATCTCACGGGCGCATGGACTGCATCGACAGCCTGGATCATTGCAGTCGCGCCTAGCATCGGCCCCTCCGATGTATATGGCATGCCAAACGAACTGAAAAGAGTAATCTTCTTCCCTTTGCAGAAGGACTGGCCCACCATAGAAAGACTATTGTAGTCAAGAATACAAATATTAGCTATTTTTCCCTTTTCTTTATTTAATTCTGTAGTAAACAGTTTTAATGAGTGATCAAAAAGTTCCAAAGAAATATACCCTTCGGTCTAAATTTTCGGCAAGGAAGTAAGCAAGAAAAAGACGGAGCATTTTCTCTTTACCAAGATTCTAAATGGTGAAAAAGAGGTGGAAACTGCACCTCCGCACTGTGTCTATAGCTATGCGCATCACCAGACAACGTCCAAAATGTTGGCTAGATGTCAAAAAGATGGTGCTTCCAAGTTCATGAGGTCCACAACAGCAGCTAGCATCCTGAATATTCAAGCAAACAGCAGATTCCTACTAGAACTAATC
Organism: Populus ilicifolia; assembly: GCA_015708895.1. Taxonomy (NCBI): domain Eukaryota; kingdom Viridiplantae; phylum Streptophyta; class Magnoliopsida; order Malpighiales; family Salicaceae; genus Populus; species Populus ilicifolia. The sequence continues at coordinate 2,154,491 of SRLM01000046.1, forward strand.
AACCAAGTAATGCAGAACCCATAAAAGGGTGTTGAAAGAATGCCTTCAAAGCTGCAGAAGATCAGGAGTGATGCTAAGGAGAATATCAGCTGGGAGATTTCTACTTGAAGACCAAGTCTTTAGGAATAAATTCTGTTTTTATTCTCTTGGTTTGTTATTAGTAACTTTCTACGTAATCAACAGATTTCATTGTTTTTCTGTTAAACAAAAACTCTTGCTATTTAAGAGAGTCGTGCAATTAATAAAGATATATCTTCTTCCACATAACTTGTCTTTCTTTTCATTACGTTTTGTTCTGCACAATCTGATTTATAGTTATCAACAAATGACTAGAACAAAGGCAAAGTTCGTTATAACATGTGGAGGGGATTGTTTCCTTAGTTCAATGGCAGCAATCTGGTCTTATAACCAGACGGATTATAGCAACATGAAACTACAATGACATGAACATGAAAGATCTCACTTTCTGCACCATGAATGGCTAAACTAACCAAGAAATATTTGCATCATCTATAAAAGGTTTTCCTCCAAGATTTATCATGACGTGTGGAAGAAATTTACCAGGTTGGTTTAAGCATGCATCAAAGCAAATTCCTAGAACTTGTGAATTTGGTAAACCATGTAGCGTGGCTTACATTCTTACACCTGATCGATCAGTCCACGACGAAACAAATAAGACAAAAGCAAGAAAGACCTCACATTCCGTCTGAGCACAGTTCAATATTGCCTTTGAATTAGTTCGTTTTCTACACCTCAGAAGGACCACAGCACATGAAATCTTCATGAAGCTATCCAAAGACTTGAGTGTAGATTATTCAACCAACTCTTAGTCATACTATATGCCATTTTGGAATTCCCTCCAGTAGACGCAACCCACAAATTCCCTCCGTGTGGTTTGGTTAATCCATGTTGTGCACTCAATAAGACAATAACATAAAATTATATCTTATGTTTTGATTTAAAAATTTAAGAGTATTTGATATAATATCGTTAACAATTTTGTTAACTTATGAGTTCAAATCATCTAATCTCATTTTATTTAATAAAAATAAAAATAAAATAATATAAATTTATATTTTAAAAAGCTTTCATTTAATAAAATATATTAATGAATGATATGAAATATTATTTAATCATTTAAATTTTAAGTTAAAATAATTTTTTAAGATACAAAACACCAAAGGTTCCCTAGGAACCTGGTATTTAGAAAACATGACCCCTGGCATGGGTTGCTCGATGCGTTTACAAGCCACACCCAATGAAAGGGTCCAGATTCCGGTGCCTTGGGTTCAAAATCGAAGACATTGACTTAACTTTGCATTGCACGGTCTCTTTAAAAATTTTAAGAAGATCTGGTTTGATTTGTCTGGGGGGCCCAATTTAACAAATTGTTTCTAAATTCTAAAACATCCACTCTGACATTAAGTTGATTAATGCCTTCATATTCTAACCAAAGTATTAAATAATTTTACATGCCAACAGAAGTAGCAGGGAATATACCTGTCATTGATTTTTACATTACTGTTTTCTGCAGAGTAGAGGGAAGTCAAGGGGCACTGGGCAGGGCTCTGAGAGCTAAAACAGAAGTAAAAGAAGAACAGTAAGGAGTGACTAATTATGTAATAATTTCTCAGCAAATCCAGGGGTGGATCATGTGTGGATGAAGAGTGACGTGATGTTAACAATATGATCATATCATATTTATTGTTTATTTTGACCCTTGAAACTCGTTGCATGAACGGTATTAATTTATGGAGACAAGTATGAATAGTCTACGAGAGAAATTAGTTATCAATTATCCAGAATATGAAAAGCTATTAAGCATGGCTTTAAACATGCATTACTTTCGAAAAATGGTTTTGCTCAAGGAAGAAACTTCGCGTCATTAACCAAAAAAAAGATTAACAACGAACTAGACACTTGACATGAGTTAAGAACAGAGTCTCCCGATCTGTGAGGACATCTCAACTGGATACATCATTGTAATGATAAATGGCTTGTCTTGCTCTGAATTCTCAAGACTTGTGTCCTTCCATCTCCGCAGGGGCAGACTTTTCTTTTTCTTTTTCTTTTTTAATGGTTAGTTTTCTTAGATATGTACTGTTTTATATGTCTATATTACCCCAAAATTAGGATAAAAAATCAAGGGAAAAAATTATAATGTAGAAAAAAAATGTTTAGATTATAAAAAATTATTAAACATTGTTATTAAACCTAATATAATGAATCAATCTTAAAATTTTTACATCTAGTAATTTTTTTTAACCTGAATTTAAAATTAAATCCAAATGACTGATAAGCCTAAAACAACTCACATTACAAGCAAAAAATAATAATTTAATTTTTAAAAAAAAAAATTAAGATGACTTTAATTTTTTTCATATTAAAATAATAATTTATTGGACTAACTCAAGTTTGATAATATGTATCATAACTCAAGTTTGATAATATGTATCATAAATTTAACAAGATGACTTTCTTTTTTAAAATTTATTTTTACTTAATTATATAACAACAAAAAATATACTCTTATAAAATTGAGCACAAATAAAATATTAAGATATTTATTTCAAATTATAGCAACCTTGTAAAAAACAAACTTAAATAAATTATAAAAGTTAATTCAAAATAAATAATATTAAAGGATAAAATTAAAAAGGAAAATTCAATTAAAAAAATCAATATAAACAAAAAAATGAAAATGAAAGAATGATGAAATTAGAGGGGAATTAAAAGAATAAAAAAATATTGGAAACTTTTTTTAAAAAATGAGGTGCTGAACAGTGAAGCACCCTAATCTTCACCAGATGTTTAGTAGATAGTGTAATAATGTAAAACCTATCTTGAATCTAATGAAGATGATTTAAATATATTGTCACAAGGACCAATCACAACTACTAAATACATTGGCTGATAAACTACTAAATTATACATGTACATTTAATTAAATATTAAATTACCAAAAAAAAGAAACCAAATAATTACCCATTGTTTAGATTTTTTGATCCAACCAAACATAGAAGACGAACATGCCAAAATGATATAAACCAATTTTGATTACCTTATAGAAAAGCACACTGACTCTAACTCCATAATTCATATTCATATTCATATTCATATTGTTACTAAAACAACTTCGGACAATTCACACTACAGAAAAAAATCATGGGAATGAAACGTCCAGGTTCCTCCCATGGCAGGAGGACCCGCACAAGAGCGAGCTCAGAGCTAGTTTGTGTATATAAAACAGGTTACTATGAAAGTGTGATGAACTGCTGCAAAGAACTGACCAGACTGGGAGGCCAATGCTTAGTTTCTTTAACATATGACAGGTCCGTATAGTGAGGATCGAGCATAGTGGCAATGGTGAACTGATTTTCAGCTAGTAATAGGGCATGCTTGTCCACATATAAGGCTGCTGCAAGAGCTGCATGTATTTCTGTCCGAAAAAAAAAAAAAACTCAACAATTGTTCATTATGAGAAAATTTTAGGTATAAAAACTAGGAGTGAAAGGAAAGAACTCTCAAGGGGGGGGGGGTTACATTGAGGCTAACACTCACTACTCTCACATAGCCAAGGGAATGCAAAATCCAGGGAAAATACCTGGATATCCCTTCAAGGATATTGAAACGTCCTCCATTTCTGCAATTGCTTCTTCTCTGTTCCCAACCTCGTAAAGAGACAGTGCTCTCCCCACTCTTCCATAGTCTGAGAATGCGAAATCTTTGTAGTTTTCAACCATCTGTAAGAAAGTGTGTAAATTGTCATTGCAAGTAACAGCGCCATTATATCACTCGTAAATGAAACGAGCATGCATTAATTACATCATGAAGCAGAAAGGATGTAAACGGCCATTGCAAGTAACATCACAACTGGATTACTCATGAATAGATACAAGCGTGCATTACATCATGAAGGTAACTAGAGTCTTGCAATGGAGCAATTGATATCTTGTACCAGGTAAGTAGCACGTATTCTGGATTTTCTTGTCAAATCGAGTGACTAAAAATAAGCAGGGCATTATTGGAGAATGTGTCCAAGGTGGAAGAATAGAGCAATCACAGCTTTCAGAATCATAAGTACCATTTGTGATAAGCCAAAAATCATGCAGTCCATGAGACTACAACTACACTTTTCCATTTGCGGTTCTGAAATTTGCAAATGGGTGATGATTTCAACATTGTAATATGAAGAACCAATTCGATCATTTTTTTTGTTCTAACGCGGCAATCTGGGATGCAAATCTTCAAGTGAATTGTTCATGAAATTGCAATGAGGCGGAAGCATTTCCTTTTTTTTTTTCTTTTAAGTGGGAGTGTTGTGATAAAGCACAAGCATATCACTTCAACTCCTTTCTTTTGGTAAATGTTAAATGAAGAGCTTACAATGATAATCAATTCTTGGCACAGTAAAAAAAATCCAGGTACCAATGTAGGCGCTCTCAGTATAAATGGACAGAAGCTCCTTACATGCGGTTCCATTTCAATTTAAAGCACAAAGATCTGAGACAGTGCATTAATCTCCGAAATCTAGAGATAAGGAAGACTTCCAAGATACAGAACATTGTAGGGGATGATGATTTACAGTGTTCTGATTCATACAAACTGCAGTGTTCTGATTCATACAAACTGCAGGAATAAACAGATGTACAGTAATGGATACCACCTAGCAGTTAAAATGAAACTTGAGGGAAAATAATAGTTTAGTCTGTGGGTCTCTAACAAGAGTACAAGCAACTGCAAGGGTCTATCCAACAAGGAAAAAAGGAAACTAAAATCACCAGTGCACGTCCCATTGAAATTCTTCAAAAGCATCAGTTACCACAATAAGTACATGTGAGGACTAGGACAAATTAAATCTGAAAACTTGCTCATTCACAGAGAAAGTTTTGTGGAGATACAATCTAGTGCCTTCTATCTATATGATGCAATTAATGGTCTCTCTCTATCATATTCATGCCAAGATTTAGCCTTCTGGTCAGCCCTGAGGTAGAGTCATCAATTGATTGATGAAGTTCTGTTAGTAGAACAGATGCTACAGGATCTTGGCTCTTGAAATGCAGAATTATGTCAAATCAGTTCACATTGATCTTTGCAAAGGAAATGTGCTGTCATGGAAATTTCGCACAAATACAGAACAAAATTCTAAGTTGAGTTTCATAAAAACCATTAAACAGTATTACTTCCTTTGTTTCTTTTTTTATTTTTGGCAATTAGAGAGTTTTTTAATGGAATGAGCATGGCATTGCTTAAACAAACAAAAAGAAACTCAGCTTCCATGTCCTGATGTCCCCATGAGAAGCTCTGAAGAGGAAAAAACATAAATAACCCTCAACCAACAAACAAACCATTACTTGGTAACCCGGAGCATATTAACCCTAGAAAATAACAAGCTTTCGATTTTGAAATTGAAGTCTGGAGCTTCAACAGGAAATGGCTTGTTTATTTCATCACATCTCGACACAAGCTTCAGCTGTAATAGGGCTTTCAAAGTCTGAGCCTGAAACTCAAGACTTCCCTCTCATTTAATCAGATGTGCTAACCAGTAACCACTTCAGAATGAGAGACACCATTTGCTTTTGAGTAGACACCAACTTATCACTTGTTATATGCTAAATACTGGATATTCCCTTGTTAACCTGCTTTACTTTACTTCCTTGCAACCTTACACATAGGGCTCTATACATCTTCACATTCCAACATCGTTCAGGAAACCAATTGTGACTTTATATGTCAATTTTAGAGCAATTGGTTTCTTTCTGCCCAAAATCCATGGATACAGACGGCCACTTTGGTGGCATCCTCTAATGCTCAACCTTTTACTTAGTCTAAATTGTATGGATACAGTCAATGCTTCAATGGGATTTGTGTTTGGAAGCTCAGACCATCCACTTGAACTTTCCTACAACTCCTTGCACACAAATTCTCTCTATATCATCTATAACCTACCGTAAAATTAACACACCAAAATTAGAGCGTCAAGCATGTAAACTCAATCATACAGGTAGACTTCAATCCCTTCATCCATGTTACGAAGAAAATTGTTTCAGAAGACCACTGACATGATTCACCTATCTAGTCAGAGTTTTTCACCAACAACTTGTCCAGCTAAACAAAAATTCACCCCGGACATAATTTTTCAGAAAAAATTATCTTAATGACTTCAAATGGCATGTTAGTTTTGAATTACCATAGTATTTTCCCAACATTTACTCTAAGCCAAGCACACTACATCACATGCCATTTCTTTTTTGACCATCATACCTAATCAAGTTTAATTTGCTCATTCAAAACCCACATCTCCTACTTAGCACCACGCTTAAATTTTTTTCGAGCTTAGAGCTCATTCCTCACCCGCAAAGTAAAGGGAAGGGTATAGGTCTCAAGTTCAATCATCACCATTACCTACATGAGGACCAACAAAATAAACACAAGAACACAATTTTCTTGACTCCCATATCCTTTGAGAATCACATTCAATAGACCAATATATGTAAAATCAAAATACAAGGACCGATCAAAAGTAAAGGCTAAAAAACGAGGGAAAGGGTAGCAAACCAGAGTGAAGTAGAGCAGAGCTTCATTGAAGTCACCTTGAGCCTGCAATTCCCTCCCTTTCTCTAACAACTCTACAGCTTCTGACACTCTCCTGGATACGGCAGCACTGGCTTCTTTCTCAGCTTGGCGTACTGGGTCATAGCTCTCTGCTAGAGCCCAACAAGAGTTTAGCTGTATTCTTGAGTTTGCACTTGCTATTTTAGCACCAGTGGTACTAAGAGGAAGGTTACTAGTAGCGGTGGCTGTGGTTAATAATGGAAGGGAGAACAGGAGAAGGCGCCTAGTGGTGGCGTTTTGGTTTGGGGTTGGTGGTGAGGGTGGTGGTGAGGGGAGGAGTAGATTGGAAATGGGTGCTTTACATGCACCCATTTGGTGGTTAGTTTTTTTTGGTGGCAAAATTTCTGAGTTTCTAATTATAGTCAGTTTCATTTTCATTTTGTTAATTTTGGTCCTTCAAGTTTTAACATGGTTGGTTTTTAATTCCTTGACTTTCTTTTTAGCAGATTGGAAATTTTTTTTGAGGGAGTAATTTTTCACCCCCTTCCTCCTTTTTTAGCACAAAGAATTTGTAAAGGAAAAAAATTACATAAAAATAAATAAAAAGCTAAAATAGAAGGGAGATTTGTTATGCTAATTGCCATAGATCACTATTCATTGTAATGGTGTAATTATTATTTTTTAAAAAAAAAATCAGTGGTATTTTTAGGGTAATTCATTTTTTTCAAGTCATTATTAAATTGATTAATAATAAATTTATATTTTTTTACTTGTTAAACATAGTGAAATTACTAAATTATACTTAAAAGCAAAAATAATAATAACATCTAGAGATTTTTTTTCTTTTTTTAATTTCTTAAACGCACTAAAATCATTCATTCACCCTTAAATCATTTTTTTTAATGATCTACATGAGTTTTTTGTCTTTTTTTTTTGTTATTATAAAGTTGAATGATGTAAATTAGTTAAAAGAGAAATGGTTGATGCGTGCAACCCCAACATGTAAATTTAATCTTTTATAAATATAAAATATTAGTTAAAAGAGAAATGGTTGATACTTGCAACACTAACATATGAAACTCCTTCGTGTTATTCAAACGGCGTGTGAAGAAGCTTACAGGGTCAGAGGATGGCTTTTCAGGGTTGCTTTTGAATCATTTTATGTGTAGCATATAAACCACCCTTGGGTTGGCACTAATAATTTTTATTTTATTTTTTACCTTGAATTGCACATTTAACTCTCTATATTTTCAAAGCAACCCTTTAATTTATCTTTTAAAATTTAATTTTTTAATTTTTATTTATTTTATTTGAAATAGTTGATAAAACTAAAAAAATAATTTTATCCTCTTTCAATTTTTTTATATATCAACTTTGATCGTTATTTTTTTAATGCTATTTTTTTTGTTTTAAATTATTTTTTTAATTAATTTTATTTTTTAATTTCATCTCTTAATATTTGATTTGATTTTACTTTTATGTTAAATTTGTTATTTATTCTTTTTATTACTATTTGTTTTACTTTTGTAATATTTTTTAGATTTAAGTTTTTTATTTGAACATTCAATATTAAATTGATTATAAATTGAGTTTCTTGATTTAACCCGGTTTAAGATTTCATGAGTTGTGGGTTTGAAAAATTAACCTAAATTTAAAAGATTCATCCAAGTTTTTTTTGTTTTTTTTTATACTCATATTTTTTCATCCTTCACCATTTATTTATTTTTTAAATTTCATACCTAATTATTTTATAACTCTTTAATTTAGTTTTGAATTTTACCCAACTTAAGATCAATTAAAACTAAATCAAGACAACATGGATTGTTCAACCAAGTTAATTCATTGTAATGTTTTCATTATCCAAATTATAAATTTCATGTGTTAATCCATGTCTATTTAAATTATAAATTTTATATATTATAGTGTGTGTGTGTCAATATAATGTGTTTATCATCATTTTTTCATTATACTTTCTATTTTTTTTTCCAATTGAGTTCTTTTACGACTTGTTATCTCACACTTAAACTAGGGCTAGGAGGAATTTAATATGACGACATGATTTTTTTCAAGAAAACCAAATGATTATTTTAATAGGGTAACCAGTTCACTCTTAACCTGCTAGATAAAACAAACTACATCAATTATTTTGTTATTTCTTCATAAATATATTGATCGTTTAATATGATATAACACACCCTTCGAGTGATCTTTTTAGGTCTCTCATAATACGCATAAAAATAAAAAGATACACATTTTCTTTTAATGCAATAATTAACTTATCAAGCCGGGAGCACGGACCTAGTTTAACTCGAAAAACAATGATAGAGTAATGTTTGGTACAAGGTTAAAAATTAATTTAATTGATTACTTAATATTATCTTTTTACCCCTTCTGGAGAATAATCCTTTTGCCTTTATTTGTGAAAAAATTTCCAGCTTTCCAAAGATTTTATAGAAAACAGAAAATAAAAATAAAAAGACACATTTTCTAATTGAAAATAATTTTTTTTTCCTCAAAAACACGTGTTTTCTAATTCTTCACTTTTTTATAAAATTGAAAAACATCAAAATAATTTATTTTTCAATTCTTCAAAGATCTTTGCTTGATTCACAATGTTTTATTGTCATTCCTTGTCATCATTCATCAGAAGAAGTTCAATGCATCAAAAAGAGTGAAAATAACAGCATCACAAGACTACTATATTACATGCAGACAAAAACAATACAATAAAAACATTTTCTTCAGAATCAGGTGAGAGATCACCATCACCACTATAGGTTAGAGATCTGGAAAAGATGAAAGATAATTGAGAATAAATCAGCAACAACTGCTAGTGGATGCATCAGGTTGCGGCCGCTTCTCACTAAAGATGTTCCTTTTTACACCTTTGGAACCCTCAGCCAATAGGCTGGGTGTATCTAAAATCTGCATATGATCATCATACCAACATCACACAAGCTATTAGTCATTGCATTGTAGAAACAATTTAACAAGGGGCAGCAAAAAGAGCATCTTGCCGGCACACGCAATGTTGTTCCCGATATCAAACAAGTACAGACCATAAACAGGCACTTATAAGTACGAAGTAAAAATAGATGAAGAAAAAAGTAAATAGGTACATATCATCTTCTGCTCTGTACCTTTAGAACAAGCTCTTCAAAACATTGTTGTACATTAACACGGGTTTTAGCGCTGCATTCAATAAAGAGGCATCCATATTCCCTAGCAAAGTTTATGCCCTCCTTTTTTGTCACCGCCCGATCACTTTCCTGAAATAGAGGGACATCCAAGCACACATGAAACTTCCATAAAACATGTATCATCTCGTATTTCCATGTCCGACAAATAAACAAAGATGCACTACCAATCTATCACCACAGGATGTCTGGTATCATCTAAGCAAATTCCAAGAAAGGATATGAGAAGACTTATAAAACGAAGTAATTAAAGCAAAACATACGATTAGGACAGGTTCTCTAGAAGAATTCAAGGCACACGGATAAGCTATAAGAAGAGGATGCCCACCAAATACATCCTTGCCACGTGAAAAGAGACAAAGAATGTCCGAATCAACTACCTTGTAAATTGTATAGCAATTCAATTCTATGTCATATAAATGTAGCAATAGTAGCCTCTGCACGTTGGCAGTGCTTGTTTTCCAGAACAAAATGAGGACAACAATTTCTTTTCCTCAATGGTAAGAGGTTACTTCTGCCTTAAAAGTTACATTTGGACAAAATTCTGATTCAGCATACAAGCAAACCACAATTTCCAGCCACCCTGGTTCAACATCTAACGTTAGTCCTGAAATTTTCTGAAAGTATTGTCTTCTGAACTATTCAGAGAAATTTTGAAGCATGAAACAATAACAAATAAATTTTTAAGAAAATAGGAATCAGCCTTCTCTACTCCTCAAAGCAATGTTACTTGTATTAAATCATAAACAAGAACAAACAGTTAAAAATATAACCATTAATGATATGTAACATTGAGCGAGGGAGGGAGGGAGGAGAAGAAAACTAAGTATAGAACTATCCCTTTTCAACAACAAAATTAAAGACAAACTTTCACTGTATCTCTCGAGATAAGTTGTAAACCTCCATCAAATCACCTTGTCAACCTTGTTTCCAACAAGCATCTTGATGCAATCTTGATTTGTTGAATATAGATCAATCTCCTTAGCCCATATCTCAGAGAGATTGGTAAATGTGTCTCGTCGAGTTACATCATAGACTGTTGCAATTAAAAATCAAGAATATTGAACAAGCTAAAACTTGACAACAGCACAGCAGAACTACAACCAACAATCTCACAATTTCATTGTTTTAGGATTGAAGTATCGGAAAATTTCAAATCCAGATGAAATAGTAAAATTATCTAGGCAGTTGTAAATATCATAAAAGAAAGGTGAAATACCCATAATGATCCCTTGGGCCCCTCTGTAGTATGAACTTGTCAACGTTCTAAATCTCTCCTGACCAGCTGTGAACAGACATTGGGAATCAGCAGGAGATACTTGGCCAACTAAATCTCTCTCTAAGGAAAGAGAGGTAAGCGAAAACTGTCAAGACTTGGTAAAACAACAAGATCAGGTAACAAAACAGTCAAATTACTAATAACACTATTGCTTGCAACTGCATAAGCAATCCACAAAATTGCATCCTGCTATTTGCTAGCAATGAGACTGGGAATGTTAATGATGATAGAATGCTAAAAAATTCATGAGAACATTTAATGCCAACATCTGAAATATAACCAATAAACCACAGAATAATATGATAACACTTATAAAGGCTAAATGTTTATAGCATAAGCAATACTTGAAAATAAATTGGAAGTGGATTGCATGAGATGTAACATGAAGTTAAAGAATAAACATAAAGGATGCAATGATAAAAAAACTGAAACCACACTTAGTGACAAGTAAAAGATTTGGGCACATAGTTGAAGTTACCAGTATCCCATATCGCAAGTTTCAGATTTTTCCCTCCAATATTCACAAATTTTACTTTAAAATCAACACCTGTGTAGGGAAGCAAACAGAGAATAAAATAAGATCTCAAAAAACAGGGACTAGCATAATCATGGCTTCAAACAACTTTGATGGCCAAGAGAACAGTATCGTATAATCTTGCTCCCCCAGCGCAGCCAGCATCTATTTTTTAGGATTTGATCAACAAAATGACATAAGAAATTCTTTGAATATTGGATCCATTAAGAAACACATGGATGGTTGATTATGAATATTTCAATAAAAGATGAGAAGTATGTAAATCTGAACTCAAAAACCTTCCTAACTGACATTTTAATCAGAAAAAATCAACTTAAGTCACCTATAGAAAGAAAGCAAAAATTTCATTTCTTGCAATAGTTATAGCACAAGCTAACAATTCGAGATTCTGAAGATTAATTTTCAATCCACCAAGCAAAGCCCAAAAGAAACACTGATTTGTAAGAGAATGCTAATCAGCACATAACTATAACTTTGCAGTAAAATCAACGCATGAGAAGCTACGTACACCAGCTATATATTTCAATTCCATTATATTAAAAGCAGATTGCAGCAACCTTAAAATCAACAAGCACATAGGCCTGGACGCATGTGTATCAGATTTTGCCTGTGCTACTTACCAATGGTGGGGGAGAGATCTTCAAAGGTGTCAGAAGTGAAACTCAGAAGGAGACTACTTTTCCCAACACCAGAATCTCCAATCATCAACAACTTGAACAAGTAATCAAACTCCGGAGCATTCGAACTTGAATCCATTCAGATATTCTCTCACTAAAAACAAACAGTACCATATAAAATCCCAGTTCCTCCGACACCACAATGTGCCCTGCTTCACCCTATCAAATCACAAAAAAACCAGTCACAATTTTAAAGAACACCCCAAAGAGAGTTAGATAAATTAAAACAGGAAATAGACCCACATTCTTATACATTATAGCAAGAAAAACCGAAATTCTAGAAATGAAAATTACGATCAAAGTTTGCATCTTTTTTCACAATATAACACAAAATAAAAAAAGGACAGATACAGAAATTCATAAAAGACCATGATTGATATTAAAAATGGAAATCCCAGTTCAAAATTAAGAATTTCCAAACCATCCGATCAAACAAAAGTGAAAAGTCACAGAGGTATCACTAACCATAAGCACAAATCAAAATCAAAATATACAAGTAGATGCGTTATATGAAACAATAGAAAATGATGTATGAATGCACCTGAAAGGTAATGGCTTCTGTAAATATTGGTCAAATTCGGGCGGTGAGCTTGCGGAGAAAAAGATGGAGAGCTCGGAGAATTATTAAGCAATACGAAAAAGAAGGGGAATCAACTGTTAAAATTTATGGAGGACAAAACTGGAATTTTGATACTGTGATTTTTATAAAAGAAAATGAAGGGAATTAAAAATGGTTTTTTCCAAGCCAAACACGACCTTGAATTTTAAAAGGATTTTGTTTAGTTTTTCGTTCGCGCAACGATTGCAAATGTTGATTTATTTTAATCTCTATAATAATGCTAATAAATTCTCTAATTAATAGATGTCATTGTCTCCTTAATTATTATATGAATATTCATATAAATTATAGTGAATGAACTTCTGAGTTATTAAAAATAATTTATATGATAAAAAAGAATTAAAAATTAAAATAAATTATATAAAAATAAAATAAAATAAAATCATTAAGCTAATCAAAGCTAGCATGAAAAATGTGTTACTTGAACCAAGGCAAGGTTATCATCATAAAAAAATATTAATTTTTAATAAATTAAATATTAAATAAAAAAAATTAATATCAATCCAAATTAAAATTTAATATTCATGACACGAATCATGAGACCAAGATCGTAGCATTGAAAAAATTAACATAGTTTAATATTAAAAGAACCAAACATTAAAGAATAAAAAAATAAAAATCAAATCTTACATCAACTAAAATGGTAAATAATAAGGTTGAGCTTTTTTAATAATAATAATAAAAAGATAAATATTAAATTTAATATAAATATCAATTAAAACAAAACATTAAAGAATTAAATTGAAAAAAAATCAAAATTAATAAAGAACAATAAAAAAAAACCGAAGGTAAATTATGAGTGTATGTACAATCAATTTCTAATCTCTTTTAGCTTTCATTTTAATAAAATAAAAGTTTTATCATCTCAAAATAAAATGAAGGTACTCCTTTTGCCTTCCTTCCCAGTGCTGAATCTCGTTTATTTTGCTAAGATCCCAACAGAGACATTTATAATATGGTTTGTTTTACGACCAAAATAATTAATTGAGATATGATCTATTACTAATTACTCGTGCACCGTTAAAATTTTCAGAAAAGAGCCTCCGTAAGAGAGAAACGTTTTCCAACTTCTAGGTTTGAGATGGAAAAATGAAAAAACCTTTTTCTCCTGTTTTTCAATCTGTAAAAATACATCTTCTAAACGCAAAGTTCATTCTCCATTTTTGTTTTTCTATTTTTTTTTTTGGAAAAATAGAATAATACTCCAAACAGGCCTATACGTCTTCTCGAACTGGGTGTAAAATAAACGCTGTTTTGTTTTTATTCTTGATGTTTTTTGGATTTGGGTTTGGTTTCTGGCTTCTAGATTTTCTTTGGGAATTTTGGAACCTTCTTACTTCTATTTAATGTCATATGATCTTTTCTTTTTTCATAAACTTTTTAACAATTAAATGTATAAATTTTTTATTGCAGGATTTATGTAGCGAATGACTTGATCATATTTATTAACCAAAACTCTAAAACAATTGTTTATTTCACTATAGCAAAAGATTTAGTTTATTATAAATTGCTACAATAAATTTATATTTATGCTCCTCAAAGAAAAAATTAGGAGATTGAGATATAAGAGTTTTTTTAATTTTTTATGATGACCAATTAATTATCAAAAGATTAAATATAAGTATTATTATTTTTACAAATTATTTTGTATAATAAAAATATGCCTTCACTCTTAAAGCCAACAAAATTTAAACTTGCTGAGCAAAATTTTTTTTCTTTACACAAACTCTAAAATAAATTAATATTTATTTGCCTTTAGATAAGATAAAATAACTTATATTTATTTAAGGGTGTTTTGATATTTTCACATCAGTTTATTTGTTATTTATAAAGTTACAAGCGAATTTATAGCAATTTAATATTTATTTTTAATATTAAATTTTAAAAAGTTATTAAAATGTGTTTTCAAAGCACCAACTTATTGGCAATGACCAACCAATATTTAAACTTATTAGCTAAAAACTTTTTTGATTGGACACAAACTTTAAAATAAATCAATACTTATAAAGGTGGTTTGTTATTTTTATATTAGTTTATTTATTATTTATAGGGATGCAAGGAGCTTTTTAATGATTTAACATTTATTTTTAATATTAAATTCTAAAAAACTATTACAGCGTGTTTTTAACGCGCCAACAAGTTAATAATATTTATGTTTTTTAGATGGTGCATGTAATACTGCTATTTATTTAAAAATAACCTTTCATTATATTACTAAAAACACCGAGATATATATATATTTTTTTTGTATGAAGCGCGTCAACAATGGTTTTATAGTTTATTGCTAATAGTTATTTTTTTTATTTTTCTTATTTTTATTTCTCTTTCCGTTAAAGTCCATCTTTTAATTTTTTTTACTCACGGCATCAGTTTGCATCTTTTCTCTTGAAGATTAGAATGGATTAGATGGCGAAGATGACACTAACGATGACGATATATATATATATATATATATGTAAAATTTGTGTGTGTGTTGGAATTATATAAATTGGAGAAGCCATTTTTTTTCTGTCCACCAAATATTTAGTCGCTGGACAGTATTTTATTCGTGGCCTTTAAAAGAGAGGGAGGGGTAATGCTGTGTCGCTTGCGTGCCATTGTAGGCAGGCACCATTTGTTTGCTGGCTACTGAGGACAAATACGTTGCTGTTCTAATTTATCTATTCTTGTTTGTTCGAAGATTTGCAGGTCAAGAAATGGTGGTGCGAATCGGAATACCTGGTGGCGGAGCACCTGAGAGAAATCACAAATGGCTACTAGACTTGACACATGCGCTCTTGTGATTTCTTTCGCGTATGACATCGGTGAAAGAGCAGCTGGCTGGTCGGCGCATGGTTGAGAAAAAAAACAAAAGTACTGCTCAGATTGTCGATGAAATAATATTTCTTTTTTGTTGATGTTTATTCTATCAGAAATTTTATTTGTACTTTCCAATACCGATATAAAATGAATGATAAAAAATCATCGACGATGAGGATTTTTTATCGACAGCCTTTTAATATCAACAAAATATTTATTAAATGCAGATGAAATATCTCATCGTCGTTCTCTAATTTTCTAGGAGCATATGAGTGTTGACGAAGCCATTTGTTTCATTCAAGGGACATTAATTCTTCATGGCTATATTTTTAAAAAATAGTGTGAAAGAAAGTATAGTTATAAGTATAGATTTTAAATTTATTTTTTAAAAACTATCCATTTAAATATTATAAATTTTAAAATTATTAAAAACTTATATAATCATTAACTTTAAAATATTATTAAAAAATAATGTAAGATGTACATAAATTAATCGGGGTATTTATAATTTTAAAACATAAAATATTTCATTATCCATCTTAACATTTAAACATGATTGAAAAGCAAAAACTTTAAGGTCACCAAATTAATCTAACATTTCTTGACGTGTAATGATAATAAAAATGAAATAGTAACAAAGCAAGCAATCAACAAGAGGACTCCCTTTCTTCCCATGGCAGGCATGTTGAGTATCCTTCTATATTTTTGTGAGGTAGCATATTTACATGTTGGATTCTCTGCCCAAGAAACTTGCCTAAAGAACAAGCATAAAGCTACGTCTTTCTCCCTCCGCCACAAGTAATTTTGACTTTTGTCCCCCAACACAAAAGGTAAGCTTCCCTTTTGGCCTAAAAGGAACCATCTTCTTTGTCGTATCATCACAACCCACCTTGTGATCTTCATCAATCAGATGGTCCCACATCCGAGATCATCACCCTCCACGTGTCGCCCATGCATGCAACCTCCGGTAGCACCTCACGCACGTGACGACAGGAAATAAAAGAGAAAGATCCACCTCAAAAATAATAAAAAATCCCGTGAGCAGAGGCTTCTTGTCGAAATCACACCACCTTCCGGACAAGAGAGGAGCCAGAAGGCCGTCCTCCAATTACTCCACACAAATAATCTACCATCCGACTTGTCGATGGAATATCACGTGGCAACATCTTATTGGATGGTTATTATGTTCTTCATAACACCGTTTGTATTTGCGTTTTTAAAAAAATTATTTTTTATTTTTTCTTTAAATTAATATTTTTTATTTTTTTAATATTAAAAATAATATTTTAAAAATAAAAAATATTATTTTAATATATTTTTAAATAATTCAAAACATACCCGTGATAGATACTCGAGACTTTGTTTACTTCTCAATTTCGTAGTATAGCTGATTCAAACATAGCCTTGTGGTTACTTGTGCGTGGAGGAAAGTTCATGGGATAAGGCCTCTAAATTTCTTTGAAAAAATTTAAAGCTATCCAATTTAATACATATCTACGATGCCATATATACTATTTATATAATCTAAATACAATAAACCGGATTCAGTTGATTAAAATCTAAACTTGATATTCAGAAAATAATATGCGAGTATTCTTAAGAAATAAAAAACTTTGATATTGAGAAAAAAAGATAATAAAATAAAATTTCAACACTAATTTATATAGTCGTGCTACAACTCAAATAAAAAAATAAAAAATATGGAGGTGGTAATAAACCATTTAATATTATTATTAAATTAAATTTAATAAGTTAATATTTAAATGTTTTAACTAGACTTTTACTTATTTTAGATTAAAAAAAAACTATATAAGTTGTTTCAATATATTTCAGTTTAATTAAAGGGTTTGAAGATAATATAAATAATAAACATGATTTTATTTTAAAAAAAATTTAAAATAATTTTTTTAATATTAAAATAATTAGATTAACCTGAATTTTACTACTTAAGTTTATGATTCATATTATAAATTTCACTAAATTTAAAATTTATTTAAATTATTTTTTACTTAGATAATAAAAATAAATATTTATAAAATTAAACATAAATTAAATATTAAGATGTTTGTTTGAGACTGTAATAATTTTTTTTAAAAAAATAAAAATAATTTATAAAAACAAAGTTAAAATTAATAAATTTTGAAAAATAAAATAAAAAATGATGAAAATTATAAAAAGAGAGAAATTAAAAAGAGTCAAAAATAAAAAAAAAAAGAAAAAGAAAAAATAAGCCACCTGTGTTTAAACCCTTAACTCTTTTATAGATATATTTAATAATAAAAGCTAATTACTGCCAGTTTCTAAAAAGAGCTCTCTTGGTTTTTTTAATGCAGAGCCTCATCATCATAGATATGGGTAGTATTATTTTTTAAAATATTTTTATATATAAAATATATTAATAATATTTTTTACTGTTTAAAATTTATTTTTAAAATTATTATATTAGAATGATTTAAAAATATTCATTTAAAATAAAAAATAATTTTTTAAAATACAGTGATAGGTACACCCTACTATATTTTAAAATATTTACCAAACATTTTTTTTAAACTTGCCAGTTGCCAATTACACATAGAAGACGCCACCGTGGCATCATGCACAACTCTTCTCCCCTGCTTGGATATAGCATAGATTTCCTCTCTCCTCTTCTCCTCAGTTTTCAGTTTCACATTCCTGTCCGCGTCTTCTTTCTTTCTTACAGCTGCCGCTTCTCTTGCACACGGTGTACGAACTCTTTCACTTAAAAGTATTCTATTTTCCAAGAATAAAATTTCTTCCATATTTTTAGTTTCATTTATATATATATATATTTATTTCCAAGAAACCAACAAGAATTGCCATTATTTTTTGTATATATATTTTTGCTAGCTTCTTGGCACCCCCACAAAGCCTTTGGTTCTCTTGTTCATGCTTCTTTGGTGTTTGAATTATTAATTTGCATGCATGTTAAAGAAAATGGATTTTGACGAGGAGCAAAGTTTTGTTCTTGATGGTAATGCATTGATGGTCAAGTTATCAAGATTTTCTTGGTCACCACTTCTTATCTTGATCACCCTTTTAGCTATTTTATCCTTTCAAATCACATCCAAGACCGTCTACCCGATAAAGATTGCATTTACTTCTTCGACGTCGAAAGACGATATCGGGGCCGAGTCAAGAACCTGTGTGGGGTTCTTCGGAGAGTTGCCGGAGAGAAAAGCTGTGATATCGATAAAAGATTTTGGTGGGGTTGGTGATGGGAAAACTTCTAATACCGAAGCGTTTCGGAAGGCGATGAGGTACGTGCAACGTTTCGGGGAGAGAGGTGGGGCCCAGTTGAATGTGCCCGAAGGAAGATGGGTTACAGGGAGTTTTAATTTGACAAGTAATTTCACTTTGTTTCTTGAAGAAGGTGCTGTTGTTTTGGGTTCTCAGGTATTTTGATTTTGATAAAGGATGTTTTGTCTTTTTTCTTTTGTTTGTTTTTCTGGCTGTTCTTTTATGTGAAAATGCATTTTCTGACCAGCTTTTCCTTTTCCAATGGATTTCTAACGTGTCTTAAGCATCCAAACTCCTGAATTAATAAAAAAAAAATTATTTATGATTTCTAACATGAAGCTTGTGTTAATGGATCTACAGTAATTCGATGGTGGCCCTGGGAAGATGTGAAGAGAAAGAATGCTTTTGTAGTTGATCTTTTTTGGGCTGCAAATGGGAATAAACTTTGGCATGTTTGAATATTTTTGTAGTAGTTAGGTCACGGTTATAATGCTTGCAGCTGACAGTTTTTTAGCCCTTTTCTTACAAAAGAGAAAACATGGTTAGGTTGATGCTGATGATGCTAAGGACCCCATTTGAGCATCCATCAAACTGCATGACACTTTGTCTAGATTCTCTGATGTGTACTTTTGGTTTCTCTTGCAAGTGCCTTGTTACTTTTCTTTACTGCAATTCTGCAAAGAAATAGTCAATGCATGCGTGATACAAAAGCGAGTAGTATGTAATCGAGTCAGCAAGCATTAAATAGTTATTAGCCTTTTCTTTTTATCTGTTTCATTTGATCATTATCATGATAATGTCTTTTGCCAATATAATTGTTTTTGTAATTTCTGTTGCTTCAATTATGTTATGTTTTTGATTGATAGGACCCAAATATAATTGTTTTTGTAATTTCTGTTGCTTCAATTATGTTATTGTTTTTGAATGATAGGACCCAAAGGAATGGCCTATCATAGAGCCATTGCCTTCTTATGGAAGAGGGAGGGAGAGATTAGGGGGGAGACATATTAGCCTTATTCATGGAGATGGCCTCACAAATGTCGTCATCACAGGTATTCAGCTCGTTTCTTCTACCAGAGTTCGCTTGTATTGAAACATAGAAAAACAATGCTCGTTTCAATTGCATGATTTTTCCGAACTGCTCAATTCATTTCAAGTTGTCTGGAAACTTCATATATTTTTTTCATCAGCGAAGAGTTTAGTTGTTTTCTATATGCTCAACATATTCATATGGTGGTGTAATGTCTGTTTGTTGAAAAATTTTAATGTGCCTGAAGCAAGATAATATTGAACTACTACATTTTCACCTTTCAACAGAAAGTTTAACTCATCCAACAAGAACAAAGTATTTTGAGTTATGATTCTCTTGCTCATGATTGTGTTGGGAGGGAAAAATTCCTATTTGAGCAGCTAATGCAGTTCGATAATATTTTTTTTTTTTTTTTTTGGGGGGGGGGGGGGNGGGGGGGTGGGTAACTCTCAATCATTGGTTTACTAGTTTTGTATCTACCTCAGGAAACTCTCGGCACGAAACAACTAACTTATAGCTATCTGTCTGTCTGCTTATAGAAGCTAGCTTCTGCATATACATGAGAAACCATGCAAGAGAAAACATTCTGAGTGATTAATAATTCTCTAACAGTAACTAGTTTCTGATTCTGCAGTCTACATTGCATGCCATCTCCTAAACTTACAAATTCCCTTGGCACAGTGAGAATTAGTAGCCATCCGATCTTCTGTTTCTTATGGAAAATATTAAGTGACAAGGTGGAAGATCCATAATCCAAAAGCCAGTTTCAGATCATGCTCTGCCGAAGATTCATTTCTTGCTTATCAAACCGCTTGATAAAAAATTGACCAGTTTGATTGGTTTTGCAGGAAACAATGGGACAATTGATGGCCAAGGGAAGATGTGGTGGGAATTGTGGTGGAACAGAACATTGGAGCACACCAGAGGCCACCTTGTAGAACTAATGAATTCTCAAGACATTCTCATCTCCAACCTTACCTTTCGCAATTCTCCATTTTGGACCATTCATCCAATTTACTGCAGGTTGCTCACTCCCTCTGCTTTTATCTATTGCTTGGTTTCTGCTTCCCTTATGCTGTGAAAGTAAATGCTTTAGTATGGTAGAGAGTTCTTTGCCTATAAAATATGTAGTGGTATTAGACTGCATAAATAATATTGCTGATGTAATTTTGCAAATGGGCCTTGTTTTCCGTACTTGCTGTGGAGGCTTAGGATAGAA
The DNA here is from genome assembly GCA_015708895.1 of Populus ilicifolia. NCBI lineage: Eukaryota > Viridiplantae > Streptophyta > Magnoliopsida > Malpighiales > Salicaceae > Populus > Populus ilicifolia. The sequence goes on from SRLM01000046.1 coordinate 2,175,659, forward strand.
GTATAATAACAAGCATAAGTCCAATGTTCGCTGTTTTTTATCTTGTCATAATTATATTTTCCAACTGGAAATTGTAGTTGGGAACTAATATTATTAGCTCTGTATTTGTTTCAGCAATCTTGTTGTTAAAGACATGACAATCTTGGCTCCTCTCAATGCCCCAAATACTGATGGTATAGACCCTGGTATGGTTCTTATCTTTCCTTTTATTTTTTACCTCCCTAGTTTTCATTGCACTGAAGCTGAGACCTGTTACAAAAATGGTAGAATTAAATGGTTTTTCTTATGTTTTTCATTTATTTGTGCAGATTCAAGCACAAATGTGTGTATTGAGGACTGTTACATTGAGAGTGGGGATGATCTTGTGGCAGTGAAGAGTGGCTGGGACCAGTACGGTATAAAAATGGCTCGTCCAAGCTCAAACATTATAATTAGGAGAGTATCGGGTACCACCCCTACTTGCTCTGGGGTTGGAATAGGTAGTGAGATGTCTGGAGGGATTTTTAAAGTAACTATTGAAGATTTGCATGTCTGGGATTCTGCTGCCGGTGTGAGAATAAAAACTGACAAAGGCAGAGGAGGATATATAGCAAATATCACTATAAGTGATATAACAATGGAGAGAGTAAAGATACCAATAAGGTTCAGTAGCGGCTCTAATGACCACCCTGATGAAAGATGGGATCCTAAAGCAGTTCCAGTTGTGAAGGGCGTTTCTATCACTAATTTAGTTAGTTTTAATTCAACAAAGGCCCCAGTATTGGAGGGAATTGAGGATGCACCATTTGGTGGTATATGCATGAAGAATATTAGCTTGCTTGGAGTGGTATCATCTCCATCATGGCGCTGTGAATTTGTCTCAGGTTTTGCAAATGACGTGTTTCCAACACCGTGTCCTCAGCTGCAGATTGATAACTCTTCATCTTGGTGTTCATACTCTTAATCTTCTGCGGTCAAACTTTATTGAATTTTTGGAGCTGGTGGTTTGCTCTGATTGTTTTCAAGACGGGTTTGCATTGAGAAAATTACAAATAGAAGACAATATTACGGAAGGGGTTGGATTGATCACTTTAGGGATTGAGCATTTTGTAAGTTATGTCTGGAGTGATGAAGCTCAGAAGATGCTGCGTGGACTGCTGGCTAGGTACTGAACTTTGATTTTCACATATTTGTGATTGCCTTGTGCAATTTTTCCTTGCCTAAGTGATTTTCTAACTTCGGATCTCGTTGGTCGCCGATGGCAGCATATGAATATACCAAAATGTACATCTGAGGATTCAACTGAGCCCCAACCACAGAGAGAACGAAGGACCAGTCACTTGTACCAAAAGATTACAGGAAAATTTAATAGAAGTGACATTTTCCAGTATTCTAGTATCGATTACTTGTACAAAACAAAAAATACTAGGAAAGTTTTGTAGGAATTTAGTAGGTGTTGTATTCTAGCTTAAGCTCCATTCACTTGTACACCATGTTTTGTGCTCCAAACTGCTGTGGAAGAATAGGTCATTTTTGTTCAGATATTATTTCCGACAAGATTTGGAGCCGCCACTCCACCTCTCAGCTCATTCATGGTTTCTGTTCTTGTATTGAAAGAGATAGACGAATTTCCTCATTGACTTGCGTATATCCCTTCACCCTCCCTGGCAAACCAAGTTCTCCTTCTACAGGCTATAGCACTGAAAGTTCCTATAATACAGAAATTCTGATTTCTGCATTTATTTTATAATTAGGGTGATATAACTAGAGTTTAGCGGCAGACTAAAAGGAGGTATTGGTTAGCAAAAATAATGAAACCACTACTTGATTTGTCGTGTTTACTCAATGAAAAGCTTTGACGTTGATGAACTTGCAGGCTTTATTCCTACTATAATTCTCACTGTTTAGGACAAATTTGTTTATCTTAAACTAATTAAGACTAGTACTAGCAAGAATATAGTGTCTGAATTGATGTGCTGGCTTGAGCCATCCAAAAGTTTGCGCTACCTTCGATGCGTTGAACATGGCTGGCTGAATATGGGAACAAACTTTTCCTTTAACCCTTATGTGATACTTACTATTGGGTTAAACATTTCATAATCAAAGGTTTCAAGGTCTAACAATCTCCCACACCTACCTGTTAAGGTCCAGAATAGAGCCATGTGATGGGTAGTCCAGTGACAATTAATCATGAAAATTTGGGTACAAACTCCATTTGTTTCTCCACACACTCTCCAGGGTTGAATCAATATTGAGCAAGAATCGAAAACATAGGAGAGAATCACAGGAAAATGGAGTGTAAAGTTTGTTACAAGGAAAACTAGATACATCTTGGCAAACGGAGATTTACAGAGAGCTCTCCCTCTTCACCATTTCCAAAAAACATTGGAACCACACTTGTATTTGTCCTTTCCTTCACACTCCAAAGCCAAATCATCAGAGATAAATGGCACTTTCTGCAATAACCAAAGGGAGCCTGTTAAATGACATAATCATACGGCCTAATCAACTTGAGATAACTTACAAAACTGCACGTATGAGTTTCACCTTTTGCTTGGCAAGATCTTGGCAGCCTGTGAAGTTCTCCGGGAACTTGCATGTGCCAAATTGAACTGTGTATGCTCTTGCAAAATTTGCTCCGCTAGTGGCCAATCTCTTCTTGTCATTCAATTCCTACAACAATATCCCTTCACAATCAACATCACGACAGAAATAAATGATCTGATGCTTAAGAGAATCAATAAGGTTGTGAGAACCGCAGATTGGCAAAAAAACCTTGTTGGCTTTGCTCTTTTCAAGGTAATCTTCAATTACTCCAGCATTAGCAGAAGAAGCAGCAGCAGCTGAGGTGAAAAGGGTAGCTGCAAGATAAACCAGTGCGTCTCTTCTTCCTTCACTGGCTTTCATTTCTTTAGAATCAGCTCTAGCCTGTTGGGCTCTGATTACCGGTAATTTGGGACCAGACACAACTGGGGATGCAACTGCAGGCATGGAAACAATCTTTGCATTAAGCTCAGATGATCCAGTGCCTGAGATGGCATAGTTGCGTGCCAAAACACTGGAGTTCATAGCTGCCATTACTTGCAAAATGTGTTATTAAGAATTGAGAATCTAATTTCTTCTTTTTTTTAAAAAAAAACTTTGATGAGACTAATGGTGATGAGAGATTTATTGCTTATTTTTGATAAAGGAGTGATGTGGAAGGAGGGGATGATGAATGTGATCAAGTTGTGGTTGGAGTGTGGATAGGGTGAGATCGCCTAACTCCTATTGGCAAATTTCTCTTCTCATGCTAGTTTTGTGCTTGTGGTCAGCTTGGATTTTGGGCCCACTTTGAAATCAAAATGTGTGTTCGTTATTGTTTCTCTGTTCAGCAAGTTAAGGCTTAAGACACAGGACTTGCCAGCAATCCACCATGAGGAAATTAACCAATTTGGAATATGGGAATTACTGCAATATCTGGATGCTTTAGAGTTTACAGAGTTGTATCTATTAGATACCATCTAATCAGTAACTGCAATCTGTTTCATCGATGTCTCTTAATTACCACGACATATTACTGATATGTAATGGCAGTGTGAAAAAAAAGAGATCTGGCGACCCTGTTGTCTGAAATGGAAACATAAATTCTACCCATGAGTCCATTGAAAATGGTCATTATAGCACAATCCAATGGAAAATTATATGGAATCACACACCATGGATCTAAACATGGTGGTCTGCTATACTCCAGCAGGTGTTTAAAATTGACTTTTCAGGATTATACCGACTTCTGGCTAGTAACAGATGCATGACTAATAACTTCCAAACTCACAGTATTATTTTCTACCCTACGCAATCTTCGTCAATAGTTCTATAGTAAAAAAAACAAGCCAAAATTGGTCAATAGTTCTATCGAATCTGTACAAATTTCCTGCAATGCAACCCTAAACAAATTGATAAATATAAATTCAATGGTGGGCTTTTCACCAATATTTGACAAAAATAAACCTAAGAGGACTCCCTATAATCATAGCTCAAGTGATGAGATAATGAAAGACTGAGAATCCTTCCAGCATTTGAAGGAAACCACGGCAGCTACCTCCTTGAACATGCCGAGGAATGAGCAAAAACGTAAGTTTTCTGCCACCAGGCACATGTATATTTCCATTAGGCCGCAAAGATATGCCATGTCTACCATCAAAACAAAACTACGGTGGTGGCTAAATATATATTCAATCAACCTCCCCTACGGTGAACTTTAGAGACTTCAGTTAGTATGAACGCATTGTCAATCACAATGGGTCAGAAACGTCCATGAAGGAATCTTTTATCTACCTGCTGAGGCTACCTCAACCTTGACACTATCTGTGCTAGATTGCTGTCCTTTTGACTTGAGATCCTGGCAAAGAGGTGATCCTTATCATCCACAGTAAAAGAATCAGGAATTTGTAGAGCCCTGTTCCATGACGTAGATTCAATATATTTCTCCTTGACATTTTGAGAAGAATCACTTTCATCAGCGCACCTATCTTGAATGCAACTCAGTTGTCAGCTTTATCACTAACCAATCGACTTTGGAGTGAGCCAAGATGTGAATCATCAAATAATTTAGCTTTCAGCTTTACATGAAGCTTCTTGACTTACCAGGGGCAGAGCTTTCATAGTTGAGAGCCACATTTCTGTCCAGGAAGGAGCAGGCGACAAAATTATGAGAAATAAGAAGTCAGTTCCACTCCACATGACTTGAACAAGCGTGCAAAAATCCGATGCATATTCTCTGGCACCTGTAAGGGAGAGAACTGTTAGGTTGGTTGCCATTTCATGTGCAACAAATGGATGACACCAACCATTGACTATTGATAGCCACCATTGTTGAATGAGTTAGAGTTGGTGGCCACCATTGTTGAATGAGTTAGAGTTGGTAGCCACCATTATTGACAACAAACCAAGAATAGCTTCCATGAATGCCTATAAATAGAGGCATATGTTAGAGAGCAAAATGAGAGAGAAGTAATAGAGCCAAAGATATGAGAGATGTAGGAGAGAGTGTGCTGCCAAGGGCAGCAAGCAGTAGCTGCCATTGCAGCACTGCAAAGAAATAAATAGAGTGAGGTTGAGAGTTGCTACAAGAGAGGATGATTCCTCCTCCTCTATTGTTGTAAATCTTGTTCTCTCCCTACATAATATAATGGCTTCTCCCGTGGATGTTGGCGGTTTTGCCGAACCACGTTAAATATTGTGTCAGTGTGCTTCGCCTCCTATGAGCAAATATCAGTACATCACCGGTCGGATTCCCCAACAATTGGTATCAGAGCACATGGTTTTAACGTGATGTTTGATTTTGCTCAAAAATGAAAGTTGTCAAAATTGTGTTTTGACCATACCATTGTGTAGAGGAGGAAGAGACGAAGCCACTGGTGAAAACCGCGTCGAAATCGGACGTCGGAAACCGTCGCACGCGCCGGCGGGGGTTGGCTGTCCACGTCATCAGCCACGTCAGCAGTTCTGCACAGTCATTAGACACGTCACCTGACACATCAGCACTTTGACCAGTCAAACTGCCACGTCATCTGCCATGCCAGTAGTTCTGCACAGTCATCAAACACGTCACCTGACACATCAGCACTCTGACCATTCAAACTGCCACGTCAGATTTGCTGACCTATATGTCCTACGTGGATGACACGTCATTACAGCCACGTCAGCTCCCTGGATTTTGATCCTATGTGGCGCAGTCTACGTGCAACCGGTTCTGAGATTGAATCTGGGCCGTTAAACAGGCTAAAATTGTTTTGATCAAATCGTAGCCGTCTGAAGTGCGATTTGGACGATTTCAGACTTGTTTCCAGCTAATTTGATCGTTCCGGATGCAATGGTACGGTCAGATCATTAAGATTGAGATCAGAAATGGCAGTAATGAATTATTAAAGAGAGATTGCCCGATCAGGAGGCATATGATGGTCATCATGGTGGTCGATGGAGATGAAGAAGAAGAAATCACACATGTTTGCCCAATTACATGTGTTGAACTGTTATGTGGGGAATTTTATTTGCCTTGAGGGAAGGCAAAATTAGGGACACTCTGGACACCCGATCGTGGACAATTTCGAGGTGGAGAGTGAAATTTGATGAAGACCAATCTTGAAGAATCTGAACACTGGTAGTCTCGCCACATGCTGAGAAATTAGGTATAAAACAAGGATACCCAGATCACTTGTAAAGAAATGCCGTGACAAGGCTAGCAAATGGTTGTATATACGGAAAGACAGTACGATGGATAGATATGGCCTAAGAAGTTCTGTCTAGGAGATTGGGTTTTAAGCGGGACCGTTGTGACCCCTCCAATCTTTCCTGGGAACTTGCTTAGTGGAAGGATTATCCATACGGTACTATTTTCGTATATGTGACAGTTTGTTATGAAACTGTTGAAGACTAGCAGGATGACGGCACAAAGGAACAGTTGGGTTCCGTATGATCAAGGATCTGATGGAGTGATGATTTCTCCAAGAAAGTTAGATTCGGTGACTGTAATTTCTCGAGGGGAGAATTGATGAAGACCCTGATAATGGAAGAGAAATACAGCAAAAGGATAAAGATTGGCACCCTATTTTGACTTGGATAGATGTTGTGACAGGATGAGCTGCTGTCAAACATAAGCAAGGAATAGGGAGAAATCTGGAGAACCAAAATTGCACGAGAGCACACGAAGATTGTGTAGGAGTACCCGGAGGATCCAACGAGGTACTGTAATGAGACAACAGGTGCAAGGAAAAGAAGAGTTCCCAGATGAAGCTCAGAGCAGAGACTGTATGAAAAAGTTGTACAACAAGAAGTCTCTTGTGCTCTTGATAAAGGCAACAAATGAGGACCTTTCCAATGCATGCAAGGATGAAAGGATCAGCTGTTGTAGAAGCACCTAATTGAGGGGGTGCAAACGCCTGTGATAAAAGGCGACCGCCTATGATGAAAGGCGAAGACACCAAAGGGAGTTGGTGTGGGTGGAGCTGTTAAGCAGAAGGCGTAGAAGCTCCAAACATAGAAATCAAGATGGAGGATTGCGAGGAGTATACCGCAACTTTCTGTTTCTATGTAATTAGTGGCAGTGATCTCTCCCATAGTCCACATGGTGGTAGAGAATTTATGGAGCCACTTTGAAGCATCTCAGTTGAAGAAGGATGCGACCGCCTATGAAAGGCGAAGACACCTTAAAGAGAAGGTGTGAGGGCTATAAGAAAAGCCTATAATTAGACCACCGCATGACGATGAGCGGAGACACCTCAGGAGAAGGTGTGAGGGCTATGAGATGAGCCCATGATTAGATCGTCGTATGATGACGAGCGGAGACACCTC